>OY978530.1:51685766-52108266 GCA_963854835.1 Megamerina dolium
AAATAGGGAGCGTTTGTTGACAAATCAGTCAAATTAATTCAGAAAGTTATCGTGGCAACATAAGACGATAGAAAGTTAAAGTAGCAAGTGTATTAAAGAGTGATTTTAAATAGAATTATTGATTAAATAAATTGTTGTTGCACATAGATTGTACAAAGTAAGTGTTGCAACTATTATTGACAGATCCCAGTGATAGACCAAAGTTGATTCGAGTTAGAATTAAACGTTCACAAAATAAAATCACAATTGGTGTCAGAAGTGGGATTCTGTTCAGATGTTGAAAATAGACCAACTGAAAAAATAGTTGTCAGAGATTAATCCGTCGTCATCAAGTACAAAAGCGAAGCGAATATAAGAGTCAATTGCATCGAGTGGAATTTAAATAGCGAGTGCAACGGAATAATGAGAGCCTTCAGAAATTCGCGTCCGATATTTCGCACTTATGTAATCTAGCATTCTCCGGTAATTCAGAAGAATTTTCGATAAAATAAAAATAAAGGTATTCATAGACGGTATGCATGATGGAGAGCATACCCTAGTCATGTCACCAAGGAATACATATACCGAAACAGTCAGTAGTACCTTGATGTATGAAGCCACTAGTTTGATGTGCCGACCAATGACACGAATATGCCAATTAGAAACAAAAACATCAGATGTGGTTGAAGCAGGTGGTTGAGGCATTGAAGTCAGTAGTGCAACCTGAAGCACGCGCAACAGGTCGACGCGAAAACAAATTTGCTGGTAAGTGCAAAACAGGATACATGACGCGTGACTACCGTCTACGACGAAAACGATCAATATCGAATTCTCAGAAAGACAAACGAAATAGAATAAGGTGGACAGTGATTGCTCTATTAACACAAATCAATATTTGAACTACATCGAATTAGTTCAGTAGGGCGTGAACTCCAACAATGGGTTCACATTCACAACTACAGCGTGTGCTAAACAGCTTGACTATTGATGAAAATGTGGATAATATGGAGATCATGTTAACTCTGAGTACTGGTGCATGAAATTCTATTATCACGAGTAATTTTGTGAAGAGGTTTGAGCCTTTACTACAAATAAAATTGCGTACGGCAACGGATGCACATGATGCACAGATTCTGGGTAAGATAAAGAAACGAGTATCGATTGGAAAGTATGTGTGGAAACATGATCGATAATCGATGACGTAATAATTGGTGTCGATTTTATGATTTATAATGGATTTATGTTAATTTAAATCAACAGACACTACGCTATGCAAATGTTGAGTTACAATTGAACATTGGCTACAAGCATAGTGGAAACATCAAACGAATACTAGCATGTCAATGCCAAAAGGTTACAGAAAAATCAGAATCAGAAGCAAATTAATGTGAATGATGGGACAAGCAAGTTGTGGGTTGTGAAAGCGGATAAAGAAATAACGAACAAACATATCATACTTGAGAAGACGTTAGTGGAACTTAAAGAAAATGGAATGGTACTATTGCGAATACTAAATCGAACTAATACATCTACAGTTGTGAAGGAAGGAATGGTGATTGGTCATTGCCAGGAAGTTACTGAAACTTGTTGTGAAGTTGTGAAACTTTTAGAAAGGAATTAAAAGCACAGATCGAAGAATGGGCAGGAGTATTTACAAAACAGCAAAAAGAAAAGACGTTGCAACTATTGGAGAAATACGGTTCAATATTTTCATCAAATGGAAAAACTGGTGGACGAACAACCATCGTGAAACATCACATTGACACTGGAGATTCTGGACCAATCCATCAAGCATTACGACGAGTTCTATTGGGTAAAAAGATGAAGCCGCTAAGCTGATTACCGATATACAGAAGCAAGGTGTTATTGAAGCATCAGCGAGTCCATGGAGTTCACCAGTTGTGTTCGTAATGAAGAAGGATTCTTTGTTGATTACAGAAAGCTATCATGAAAAAAGATAGCTATCCACTGCCAAGAGTCAACGACACTCTGGACACGCTATATGGTGCGAAGTGGTTTTCAACTCTTGATCTGCAAAGTGGCTACTGTCAAGTGGAACTTGGTAAGGAGGACAAAGAGAAAACAGCTTTCAGTATTGACGATGTTCTGTGGCAATTTAGAATGATGGAACGTGTACTTAAGGGACTACACTGTAAAACGTGTACCTCGATATGAAATTATATTAACGACCATTTGGAAAAGCTGAAAGAAGTATTTGAGCATGTACAAGCAGCAGGGCTTAAATTGAATCCGAAAAAAGTGTTCACTTTTCAGACAAAAAGTTAAGTATCTTGACCATAATGTAACAACAGTACCCCTTACATATCGACGAGGAGAAAGTAGCAGCAGTACAAGAATGGCCAATTCTGGCGAATCTTCACGAGTTAAGAAGCTTCCTAGGCATGTGTACCTACCATCGACGATTTTTTCTTGGATTTGCAAACATAGCCAGCAGTCTGCATGAGTTAATAAGAAAGAACAAATCA
This sequence comes from Megamerina dolium, assembly GCA_963854835.1. Lineage (NCBI taxonomy): Eukaryota > Metazoa > Arthropoda > Insecta > Diptera > Megamerinidae > Megamerina > Megamerina dolium. The sequence goes on from OY978530.1 coordinate 51,688,232, forward strand.
TTTGTGTGGGGCGAGAAACAACAGAAAGCATTCGAACAGCTCAAAGAAAGACTCTGTTCAGACCCAGTATTAGCGTATCCAGTATCTGGTCAAAAGTTTGTGTTGGACACAGATGCGCGTGGCTATGCAATAGTTGGTGTGCTCTCCCGGATCATAGACGGACAAGAAAAAGTGATAGCATACTATATTAAAATCCGGTCAAAGCCAGAAAGAAACTACTGTGTCACTCGAAGAGAGTTGCTCGCAATACTGTAATATGTAAAGTACGTACAGTACGGGTAAAGTTGTATGGTCAGTCATTTGATCTACGATCTGACCACGCAGCGCTAAGATGGTTATTACAATTTAAAACCGCAGAAGGATGAGTTAACAGGAAAGAACAAACCATATGTGAGGAACAATTGAAAGCATTCAAACAGCTGAAATTTGCGTATCTAGTTGGGAAGTTGGTTATTATAATTTAAAAATCCAGAAGAGCAATAGCGCGCTGGAATCATGAACCACCAAAAGAGTGCAAGGAGATCAAACGACCGAGATCTTGTAAATATTATGAAATACAAGGAGCAAGGCGTACGTCCTAATGAAAACCCAATAGCAAAGGTAAAGTGGGCATGTTTGCAAAGCCTGCACCTACGAGAATGGTTGTCTATTCCGAGCTCGGGAAAGTGAAAATGTAATAATTACCAATTATCTTCCTCTTGGTTCCAAAGGCAAGAATAAAGGCAAGTGATAGCTGAGTATAATAACGTTTACAGTAGAGAGCATTTGGGCATCACCAAAACCTTCGAGAAAATAAAGCAACAACTTTATTGGGTTGGACACCATGTCGCTGAAGTGTGAGCAGTGTTCAATGGCCAAAGGTCCCTCTAAGAAAAGTCGAGGGAGAATGATCAATACACTGGAGGTGCTCCATTTGAGAAAATTGCTATGGATATAGCTGGACCATTTCCAACAATCAACGCAGGGCACAAGTACGTTCTGGTGGTTATCAATTACTTTAGTAAATGGCTTGGAGTATACCCCATTCTAAATTTATAAGGCAGTACATTTGCAAATGCATTCGTCACCCAATGGGTTGATGTACCGATGGTGTTACACTCAGACTGTGCCATATACCGCGTATACACAAAACTCATAAAACATCTCTGCATCCATAATCTGATGGCATGGTAGAACGGTTCAACCGTACTTTGAAGGAATACCCGAGAAAGGTCGTAGATAAATACCAATATGACTAGTATGTGCTTATACCAATGTTCCTCATGGCATATCGATGCGCACAACATGATACGACAGCCACTACATTAGCAATTGCCATTTTTGGAAATGAGTTAAAACTTCCAGCTGATTTAAAATTTGAAGTCGCAAAACCAACGAAAACAACCGAAGATAACAACACTTGCGAAAAGCAGGAACAGTTTGATGAAGTACACCAGTTCATCAGAAAGCAATCGGAGATGATAAACGTGGTTACCGCTGCTGTTGTTGTTGTGGTGGTTGAACTGCGCCTAGGATAAAACAAACCGCACTTTGGTTTTTTTCTTTCTTTTCTGGTCTTTGTATTGTTTGTTTAAATATTTATATTCACTGTTTTATATTTATGGTTTATCTAATTTTTCAAACTTAGTTATATTTCACTTATTCTTAGTTTCCGATTTTATATAAAAAACACTTATTATATTATTAAAGTAAACTTATTAAATTTAAATTAAATTAAAATTATCAAAGTAAAAATTATATTTTTCGGGAGTCGCGCACTGCACAGTGTATTTCGGGAGAGATTGAAAAAGAATAATTATAAAAAAACCAAGAAAAGTTAAATAGCAACCGATCAGAAAGAAATTGAACTTAGACAGAAAAATAAATACAAAAGCCAAGGACAAGAGAGAGAGAGAGAGAGAGAGAGAGTGTAAGCGATGAAGTGCAATAAAAAGGTAGAGAGAGAGAGAGAAAGAGTGGGAGAAAATAAATGCAAATTAGAAGGAGCGTGAATAGAGGAATGGGAAGAGTCGTCATACATGGTGATGCCAGACGGCCTACTCAACCCATTCCCCCAATTGACCCCAACATCCAGCGTCAGTTCTACAATTTTTACTCTAGCATAGACATTCCGTCCCCCTTGCAGGATTACTGCAAAGAAAACGCATAATCTACACTAGAAGTAGGGAAAATATTAAAACAAATTCTTCGAAAAATTAAAATTAATTAAAATTAAAAGAATAATGATAATGGTTAAAATTAAGAATAGAATTAAAAAAGAACAATGGTAATAGAGAGAATAAAAATTTAAATAACATTAAATTCAAAACAACTTAATAATTAAAAAAATAGAAACCTATAGGACATAGATGTATTTAATTAATTAAGACAAAAAAAAAAATGAAATGGGAATTAAAAGTACAAATTAAAAAAGCAAATAAATTCGCAATTCCTTAAAGAATAACTTAGAAGTAACTATGGGAGAGAAACCTTAACCAAATTCAAAAAAAGTATAAAAAATAATAAAAAATAAATGGTAAATACATATTAAAGGAAAAATAATGACAAATTTAAATTAAAAGACCAAATGTAATTAAAACTTGGGAAATAAATGAAAATAATGGGAGAGAAATTTTTTTTTTTAATGGGAGAGAAAAGGAATAAAAATACAATATAATCTTTAAAAAAATGGTATAATTAAAACTAATATCGCCTAAAAAAAGAAGTATATACATACAAACCGCCTAAAATCAAAGAATTGAAGTATCTGCCTAAATGGTCGGATTGAAGAGTCCAAAATTTGACAACGGCGGTGCTGCTACTTGTGGTTGAGGGTAAACTGCTGGTGGTTGACCTCGGAACATCGAAGCTGCTGAAAAAATCGCGATCATCGTCGGCGCTTCAAGCGGCATCACAATTTGAGGCAACACTGGTTGCGATGGTGTTGTTTTGGCACACGCACATGCCGCTTGAGGAGGAACAGGCGGAGAGCTGTGTTGCTTTGGCTTTCGCTGTCGTCGTTTTGGTCTTGGTGTAGCGCTCTCCGTGCAATAACGAATGGTGCTTGCCCGAACAATGCTGACACCTTGAGGTGATTTGGCACCGGTCGACCGAATGGTTATGCGCCAGGCAATTTAAACAACATCGATGTCGTCCATCGGACTCCATCGGGCTGTTCTCACATTGTTTGGCGACATATTTCAACTGAAGAAAAAAAAAACAAACAAAAATAACGGTGAGTAGTACTGAAACATGTTAGGGAAGGGCGACCAGTTTTACAACGGGTCGAGTGAGAATGTCTTTTACGGTTCGAATATCAGGTACCCGAACGCGAGAGTCAGGTCCCAGATAAGTTTTTTGGACTCGACCTAGTCTCCATTCATTTGGCGGCAAATTCTCATTGCGTAGGACAACGGATTTTCATCCGTTGCCACCTGTTGTGAATACTCAGCGCTTAGTCGGAGACATTAGGTTCAGCAGGCGACAACGGAGAACCCGCCAAAAAATGTCCAGGTGTTAGCAGCGCTAAGTCTGCGGGGTTGTCAGACATTTGGCTCGAAGGCCTTGAGTAGAGACACGCTTCGATACGGAAAAGTAGAGTACTGAATTCCTCCAAGATGTATTTCTGATGGGGAGATAGCTTCTACAGGTGAGCTTTAAAACTCGACACCTGCTTCCCAAAGACCGCCCATATGCGGAGCACCGGCAGGAATGAAACGCTATTCTACATTTTGATGGCTCTGAGAAGACTCCAGAAGAAAGATGAAGAAATTGTTCGTTCTCGGCTCTTAGAGCCCAAGAAGCGCCAACAAAAGACGTTCCGTTGTCCGAGAAAATCCGAGATGGACATCCACGCCGTGCAAACAATCCAGCAAATGCTGCTAATGATCTGAGTTGTCAGATCATTAATCGCTTCGAGGTGTATGACCTTTGTTGCGCACACGAAGACACATACGTAACCTTTGGTAATACGACAAGCGCGGCCGACATATGCCTTTATGTCAAACGGGCCGGCGAAGTCAACACCGGTCGTAGTAAATGGCCTGGAGAGGCAATTTTCTGCTTCTATTTGTCGACAAGGCACGTTTTGCACTAATGGATTGTAGTTTTCACTAAGTTTTTCAACTTAGGTACCCAGAACTCCATGCATAGTAAACGCAAAAGCAGTTGATCCGAGCTGTGCATGGAAATCAAATGTACAAACTCCACTTCGATTGTAAGAGAGCGCAGGTGAATTAGCCAATCGCCCATTGACACGCATCACACATTGTGAATCCAAAACTGAATTGAGCAACAGTATGCTACTTTTACGAGAAATTGGGACCTTGTTCGATAAGTCCTCGTATTCTTGAGAGAAGTGTCTGAGTTGACACAAAGCAAGCTTATTGCGAGTGAAACTTACTTTTTCATTTGATAGGCTTAGTGAAGTCAAGTGATGTTGAGCTCGTCGAGTGGCCAAAGAGTTGTTGAGTTATCGAAAGATATAGGAGATAACTCGCAACGCGCGAGAGAATGACGAAAACCGATCGAGAATATCGCCAGAGTCTTGAGATCTCACGAAGTAAAATTTGACAACTCTAGTCTCAGGAATGCCGATTGAATCCGATAAAAATGCCTTATTCGGCCAACATTTTTATCCACGTGAGACCCTGCCACCACAACTCATTGAACGCGAGTTCCTCGGCAGTAATGCCACGAGTTGCTATATCAACTGGGTTGTCAGAAGAACCAACATGCTACCAATTCGAGGCACCAATCTTCTCAATAATGAAAGAAATTCGGTTTGCCACGAAAGTCGTCCAATGATATGGAGGCTTTTGTAGCCACGAAAGAACGATTGTAGAATCAGTCCACTCAAACAAAGTGTATGCTGGAACCTGAAGCTGCGGTATCAAAGAATCTAACATCTGCGCCAGTAGTTCTTCCCCGCAGAGCTCTAAGCGTGGCAATGAGAGCGTCTTAATAGGGGTAATGCGTGTTTTCGCAGCCAACAAATGGGTATGTACTTCACCCGAAGGGCTTTCGATACGCACATGTATTGCTGCTGCATAGGCCTTTTCTGATGCATCGCAGAGGCCGTGAACTTGCATCATACAGTCCGGAGAGAACTGCACGAAACGAGGAATGCGAATGATGGTCAGATTAGGATAATCCGACAAAAACGCTTGCTATTTGTGAAGCGTCAGTGGCTTTAGTGACTAATCAGTATGATCGAGCCACAACTGTTGCATCAGCATCTTTGCCACCATAAACTTTGGTGCCAACCATCCAGCAGGATCGAATAATTTGGCGATAATAGACAGCACTTCTCGCTTCGTAAAAGACGCTGTATGCAGAAGAGTCCCAGGAGAGAAAAAGAAGTAATCAGAACCTGCGTTCCATCTGAGTCCAAGGGTTTTTGCGGTATTCGTATCCGAGATATTTAAAAATTCCGAATCCAGAAGGTGATTGAAGGCAGGTTCTCAAGGATTCGTTGATGGTTAGATGTCCACTTCCTCAACGAAAACCCTGCGGTACGTAATACCGAAACAAGTTGGTCACGCGCTAGTATAGCTTCGTGTGTGCTCCGCCGAGTACATCGTCTAGTGGTGGTACTATCTGGCTTGGTGAGGCAGATAATAGATAGGCATGGTGAGGCAGATAATAGAACGAGTTGACTTCTGTAGAAGCGCTTGTCCCGATTGGTTTCATATCGCCTAACTCGAGATATTCCAAAATTGAATTGTGGGACCTTAATTACGCGCGCTTGGTTTTGGAAAAATTGTGCTCGAGCTGAGCTGCGTGAGTCACCTAACGGTAAATCTTGGGCAACTGCTTCTTAAACGGCAATGATACCACGACTCTGCCTTCTTTATTCCGAACCGTGGTCCTGCTGTAGTACTCTTCACAACAAGATTCTTCAGAATACTTTCGCATAGCCTTTGGGATGTATTCCAATTTCAGGAATTTAGAAATTCGTCATTGCAGGCTGACTTCGTTGTGAAATGATTGGACTCGTGTGTTGGGTTGTAATGTCGTGTAACTACCGGTAATAATCCAACCGAAGACCGTGTTTTGAGCAATCAAAGATCCAAGAATGTCCTCGTGAATTCCTTCGAGCGTAAGAGAAGGGTAGATGTCGCCGGGTGGCCTGATGCTGTTTTCGCAAGGAAACGTGTCTAACTTCCTCAACCGGGTGGAGCTAGCGCAATCCTTGTTGAACTCATCGCAAGTCAACTCAGTGGCTGTCATGTAGTGATTCATTTTTATTAACCACCACGCAACGTCCTCCTGGCACCCGCTAGGAGGCGGCTGAAGTGAGTGGCGAAAATCTCCTCGATTAGAGGTTGTGCGTTGTGTTTGGGACCCGCCATATAAAAAATCCCCCCAATTAAAAAAAACAGCAATGCCTCGGATAAGGATTACCGGTTTTGTTGATGACCCCCGCAAACGAAAAAAGGACAACGGTTTACGGATATGCACCTGGAATGTCCGGTCCCTTTATAGGGAGGGTACCTCTTTCCAGCTGGTTGATGTCCTCGAAAAATACAGAGCTGACATCATCGCTCTCCAGGAAATGCGATAAACGGGACAGGACTGCTCCAAAAGAGCGTCCTGTGACATTTACTACAATTGCCATGCTGAAAGGCATGAATTGGGATGTGAATTTTGGTCGGCAAGAGACTACGACATCTTGTCTAACATTTCACGCCTGTGAACGAGCGGCTGGCCACAATCCGCATCAAGGCAAAATTCTTCAACATCAGCCTTATATGTGCCCACGCTCCGATGGATGAGAAGGAAAATGTGACTAAGGAGAGCTTTTTCAAGCGCCTCGAAAAAGCTTACGACCGCTACCCCCGCCACGATATCAAAATCGTGCTTGGCGACTTTAATGCCAGGGTGGGCAAGGTAGGTACTTTTGCCAGAACACCTCCGATAACGGAATGAGGCTGATCAACTTTGCCGTAGCACGAAACATGGTAATTAGTGGTACCAGATTCCAACATCTCGACATCCACAAAGCGACATGGCTGTCTCCAGATCAAAGAACAAGAAACCAAATTGATCATGTGGTGATTGACGGAAGGCATACATCCAGTGTGATGGACGTGAAATCGATTCGTGGTGCCAACATCGGCTCAGATCACTACCTTGTTGCAGCTAAGGTGAGCACACGTTTATGTGTCACAAATAACAAGAGAAGTCCCACACAGAGAAAGCTCGACGTCAGTAAGCTGCGATCACCAGAGACAGCAGATGTAGTTGTCACTGGACTATCGAAACTGCTTATGCAGAACACTCCCCCACTTGATGATACATGCGCACGGTGGACACATATATCCCACTCCATGACTACTGCTGCCGAGGAGGTAATCAGTTACTACCGGCCTCTGAGGAATTCGTGATATGATCAAGAGTGTCGCGACGCTATCGCAGAGAGAGACGCCGCTCACAGAAAAAACCTGCGTGCAGGCGCAACGCGAGCTGTCAAGGAGCGGTACAGAGAGGAAAGGAGTGCAGAGAGACGTCTTTTCAGGCGCAAGAAAAAAGAACAAGAAAGACGCGAGTGTGAGGAGATAGAGATGTGTACCGACAAGAATGTGACTCGAAAATTCTTCGAAAAGATCAAGCGCCTGAGTGGCGGTTTAAATCCCGGAGCCTCTTCTTGTCGTGATGGAAATGGGAATCTGGTTACAGATGTCCAGAGTATACTGAGCCTATGGAGGGAACACTTCTCCGCGTTACTGAATGGCGATGCTACGAACAATTCCGCCAGTGGAGAAGATTGCCCGATAACCCCGATTACAGATGATGGTGTTGATGTTCCACCACCCGACTATGACGAGGTTGAAACGGCCATTTTAAGGCTGAAGAACAACAAAGCTGCTGGTGCTGATGGCCTGCCTGCCGAGTTGTGTAAGACCGGAGGCGATGAGCTGCTCACCCGCATGCACCAGTTCATAAGCAGAATATGGTCGGATGAAAGCATGCCTGATGATTGGAAGCTCAGTGTTCTCTGTCCTGTACATAAAAAGGAGACCCCACAATTTGCGCCAACTACCGTGGAACAAGTCTCCTGAGCATCGCGTACAAGGTTCTATCGAGCGTACTCTGTGAAAGATTGAAGCCTATGCTCAGCAACCTGATTGGACCTTATCAGTGTGGCTTCAGACCTGGTAAATCCACCATCGACCAGATTTTCACACTGCGCCAAATCCTGGAGAAGACCCAAGAAAAACAGATCGACACACACCGCCTATTTGTTGATTATAAAGCCGCTTTCGACACTCCGGTAAGGGACTACCTCTACGCAACAATGTCTGAAATCGGTATTCTTGCAAAGCTCATTCGACTTTGTAGAATGACGCTGCATAACTCCCCTTGTGCAGGAAAATTGAGAAGGACCTCTTTGCACCGTTTAGTACCGAACGGGGTTTCAGACAAGGTGATTCGTTATAGCGCGACTTCAGCATCAACAACTGTAATGAAGTCAGCCTGGAGATCATGCGTAGGATCACTCTTGCTAACAGGTGTTACTTTGGGCTGAGTAAGCAGTTGAGAAATCGAGCCCTCTCTTGAAGAACGAAAACTACACTCTACAAGTCCCTTATCATGCCTGTTCTAACATATTGCGCTGAAGCCTAGACTATTTCCACCTCGAATGAGCGAATGCTTGGAGTTTTCGAGAGAAAAGTCCGACGCAAGATCTTTGGACCTATTTGCGTTGGTGGCGAGTACCGAATAAGGTACAACCATGAGCTGTATTAGCTGTATGCCGATATTGACACAGTAAAGCGCATCAAAATCCAGCGGGTGCGCTGGATAGGTCATGTCGAGCGAATGGAAGAACACGCAGAATGGAGGACGACGCAGAAGAGGAAGACCTAACCTCCGGTGGAAAGACCAAGTACTGGAGAACCTGACGGCGCTTTTAATTTCTAACTGGAGCCAGCTAGCGAAGAACAGAGATGGCTGGCGAAGCATGTTATTTTCGGCCTATATCGATATTCGGTTGTTATGGCCACATAAGTAAGTAAGTAAGTAAGATGTCGCCACCTAGAACCAAGTCCACAGAAGAGCTTTAGTGCAAATGTTTGCGGGCTAGTCGCAGACTAGCAAGCTCTTCACGTAAGTTCTTGAGAATCGAGCACGACGGAAGTTTTCCAGTCAATTTCTTTAATACAAATGCATCTACCTTGATAGAAAATCCAGCGTTTATTGGCTAACCGATTTCTACAGAACACATTTTCCATGAATGTGCTGCAACCACCACGTTCAGACCTGTGACCTGAGTTCCAACGTCGCAAACAGGGAGGCGTAACCTATTTCGCAAGCGAATGTCGCCTTAGATTCAGAGTCAATCAGGGTACGAGCAGTAAACATAGCATTCTGGTATCTGATGTGCACCAAAGCCGTTGCGAGTAATACCGAACCATCTCTCGATGGATGATTGTGGGTTCCTGAACCTCTATTGAGCCCACTTGTTGGCGCAGTTTGCAGCTGACAGGTGAAAGATTGTCGCGACATTTCTGCCGCCGCAGCTGATGTTGATGGAAGTTGTTGCTCACTAGGACTGGATGCTTTTTCCAGTATATGCAATAACGAGAGATGTCTTTTGTTACATGCTGATCATATATAAACACTTTTGCAAGAGCCGGACTCGTGAGAGTTTGAGAAGCAATTTATACAAAGCTTGTATCTCTTCACGGCATTATAGAGTTCACTCACTGAGAGCTTCAAAAAATCGGGGCAGGAGCCCAAGGGGTGTATCCTCTGACACATCTGGCAATTTCGTTTGGCGACGTTCACGTGGTTCGTGTGGATATTCTGTGAGTTCAGTGGAGGGTTATCTGGACGTCTGTGAGCATCGATTCGACCGGGTTGCCGATTCTGTATATGGCTGGGTTGCCGAGAACCACTTCGGATGTCCATGACCGACTCCAAGGTCTGAAAACGTTTGGTTAAAAATACGTCAAAGGCGTTCCACGTAGGAATTTCGCCTTTATTCTTAATGGACTGCTCCCACAGACACAACTCTGTTTTGAGTGTCTGCTTCTATAAGCTGGAAATATTTGTCGGTTTCCTCTATATCATCAGCGGCAGCGTAAAAATGTTTAATATCCTGTTTAATATAATGTTTATCTTACTGATAACTCGTAAAGTTATAAATCAGTATACTGGATAAAAACGATATTAAAATACGAATTCGAATAATTCGTCGAGTTACAGTTTCAAATAGTATGTGGAAGCAATCGGAAAATTGCTATGCGAAAAAAAAGAAATTCACTACACCGCAAGAGGCTGTGAAAGCCGTTGAAAACTGATTCACGTAATTTGTATAATTAATTACGCAAGAAAGAGGAAAAAAATATAATAACTGAAAGCGACCTAGAATCGATTTGCTGCAGGATTACTGCAATGGAGACGCAAAGCCTACACTTTAGACGGAGAGGAAGGGAGAGAGAGAAAGAAAGTATAAAATTAATTTTCTAAATAAAATAAAATTCAAATTCAGAAATCTTAATTTAGCATTAAAATAATAATAATAATAATAAATAGAAAGCTTAAAAATAGTATTAAATTTAATAATAATTGTTTGGGAAAGTAATAATTTAAAAAAAAAAATGAATCCAGTAAACTTATTATTAAAAAAAGGCATAGACTTTAGATAATATATTACAAAAAATCAAAAAAGTATTCAAAAAAATAAATTAAAATAATAGGAGGGAAAAAGATATTTAATGTTCTGAAATGTTAACTGATGAACTTTTACAGTTGATTGTTGAATATAATTGAGTGTTGACTCTTTCTTGTATGGTTCCTTTCATCTTACGTAATAAGATAACACTCAAGAGGAACTCGCGAGTGAGTGTTTCCTGGAACGGGAATATGGATTATCCGAATTGTTACCTCCTTAACAGTGGTGTATCATCAATGAAAGTCAATCTTGTAAAGGTTGTGATCACCTCTATATTAAGGGTAGTGATCTATTAGATGATCTTGAGCATGAGCATGATCTAGGTTCCATCGTTGATAGAAAGATCGGTGGAGAATTTAAACTTTATCCATGGTCGTAGACCAGATGTGAGAGAAAGGTAAAAGAACGTAGTTAAGAAACCTGGAACTAAAAGCAAAATCGAATCGAGTCACTCGTTAATGCAGAATGTATTGAATCAGGAAGGTCTACTTTCTTGCACACATATTGTATATATTGTCCACTTTTTGCTCGTAAAGCATAAAAGTGGATGAAAGGTGCGCCAAAATTGCTTGTCGCCATAAACCGTTAAAATGCATTAATATGCCGTTAAATTTGCATAAAGGGTGAGATATGTAGATCATTGTCTATTTGCGATGACCTGTCTATTTTCATATGTATTTTTCAAATTTTTGATCATCGACGAAACTGTCGGTGACATTTGATAGTTAAAGAGCCTCAGATTTCATTGCATTTGCTTAAAGACAGTCATATGAGATGGGCTTCGATGTCACACTACGATATAGCTTCGAGTGAAATGTATTTTTGTAGTGTATGTTATGTTGTAGTAGAGAATTTAAGTGGCTAAACCGATGAACAGCTCCAGCTGAAATGAAATACTGCTGTAAGCGATGCTTTATTCAGAAATAGCACTTTGTCACATACAGTATGTAGACATTTTTCACTTTTGTCTCTTCTTATAGCGTAGCCAACGAAAAAGCCGATTAGCCATCAAGCTTTCTACTTGTGTCATCGCTCGAGATGTCAATCGAGTTGTTAACATCTCTGATGGGAGCTATGCGAGTTCTGTAAGTTCGCAATTCTTTTTTGATGAAAAAGTTTAAGATTGCGCCGAATTGCATGTCATGTTTGTATTGTGTCTCATTCGGTGCAGTAGGAATGGTGCCGTTTTCCACAAAAACGGCAAAAGAAGTGGCTTTGGCACTCTGCAAAAGTATGCATAGTTGCCAAGCAGTTGACGCAAATACAGCGTTTGTTTACAATGTAAATTTTTCACATTGTCGGAGGGAGTGCATTCTCATACATAGCGGCCAGCGTAACAGTAACATTTGACGCCTTTTTATTTGTACGGCTTAAGATGAAGTTCTCACATTTTGGGTACTTCCGACTGTTATTTGCGGTATGATCCGCATAGCGTAGGTCAGGAGAGAACAGGAACTGTCCGGAAATTGATACCGGCTTAATTTATTGCAGAATGATGAAATCTTTCTACAAGCTGTCGGATTTAAGGGAATGTAGATTGTCGTGATGGACGTGGTATGCTGTTTCTCGTTGGAAACAGCTTGTCGCTGAGAATCTGACGACTGGCGAGACACTTTAACTGATGTCGCTGTTGGGGTTGCTACGGTAACTGATTCAGGAAGAGTACTGGACAGATTTTCCAGTCTATGCAGCAACGAATGATGCCGCTTTCTACATGCGGAGCATGAGTATTGGCTAGTGCAACTGTTGTAGTCCTGGGAGTTTGCAAAACAATTAGTGCACAATTCGTGCTTTCTGACTACATTGTAACGTTCACTTACTGATATTTTAACAAATTCGGGGGCAACCACGTAGTCGATGCGATTTACGGCATAGCGGACAAGTCGGTTGAGTAATTGACGAGTGAAATGTATTCACATTTCGAGAATTTACTGGAGGAGAACGATGCCGCTTTAAATTTTCGAATCGGCCGGGTTGTCGATTCCATAACTGGTTGCATTGCGGATTACTTGGCTGGCTGAGTTGCTGATTCTGTGGTTGGCTGAGTTGCCGGGTACCACGTTGAGTATCCAACACTGTTTCCAGTGTTTGAAACAGTTCAGTCAAGAATGTGTTAAACGTGTTCCACGTAGGAATCTCACGCTTGTTCTTAATAGACTGCTCCCACAGACACAGGATTGTGTCTGGCAGCAGTTGAATGGCAGTTGAATGGCAGGAAATTGCAAACATTGATGAGAGAAACTCTCAGCAGGAGGAGTCGAAGTTGCGGGATTAGCCACCTCACTGTCAAGCTCGTGAAGATGAGCGTTGACTGCAGAAAGACATTGGACATAAGCGGTTTTGCACTCTCTATATGTCCCCTTGATTTGATCAAATCCATCACCAACATCGTCTCTTCCGATTGAAAAATATGCATCTTTACACTCGTTCCATAGGGCTTGAAAATCCTTCTTCTGTACTTCCAGAAAAAATCAATCGTGGAAATTTGACTCAAAATCGATGATTTCCTCTGCGGCTGCCTTGAATAGTTTTACAGCTGACATATTATGCGTAATTCGTAGGTTTACAAAAAATGTGGCCTAAATATGGCTTTCTCATGGTTATACACAATCTCTTATTTTATTTTTTAATTTTAGTATGCTTAGCCTAAAACCTAAACTAACGGTTTAGGACTAGTTGTTTGTGTACATAGAAAAATGTAAGAATGTAAGTATAAATATAAACTAAAGTATATATTTTTATAAAGTACATCGGGTAAGTATATTATTAGGTTCCTATTTTGTGAACGTTTAATTCTACTCGAATCAACCTTGTTCGTCACTGGATTCTGTCAATAATAAACACAACACTTATTCTGTGCTAACTATATGTAACAACAATTTATATAATCAATACTTCTATTTACAATCACTAATTAATGTTCTTGCAACTTTTGCTTCTGATACTCTATCAATGTTGCATGATCACGGTCAACAAACTAGCCCTATTTACACTGCGTCTCAACGCTTTCCTTTTTTCGTAATCTTCTTCCTTCTTATTCTCTTCCTTACTCGTTGGCTTGTTATACTTGTCGCCTATTCCTTTTTGTTGACATTAGTTTGGATGCTACCATTATTCGTGCTATTCCCAATTAGTGAAGAATAATCATCGTTACTCATTACATTGCCTTCTATCCTTCCCGGATAGAAACATGTTATTGTTATTGTTAGTTTCCTTCCGATAGAAGGAAACTAACAATAAGTGAAATATAACTAAGTTTGAAAAATTAGATAAACCATAAATATAAAAAAGTGAATATAAATATTTAAACAAACAATACAAAGAAAAGAAAGAAAAAACCCAAGTGCGTTTTGTTTTATCCTATGCGCAGTTATTATACATACACAAATAAAGATACTCTTCTTAATTTTATCAATACTAAGTATACGTACGCTCTTAATACATTGGCTTCACCTGTGTCAATTATAATAAATACCACATTAGACCGCCTCAATATTTTTACTGATTTATAATAAATAAATAACTACCATAAAAAATAATAAATAGCTCATAGCGTGTCTAACTAGATTACTTTAAAATAAGTAAATTAACTTAAATACAATTAAATTTTTCCATGCTGAGTCCATACTTTGATCAATCGTTGTAAAGTACAATACTATAGTACTTTTATATTTCTACTTATAGTATAGTACTTTACTTATAGTAATTTTACTTATAGTTCTTTTACGTTTCTATACGCGCACACATTGCCCATGTCTTAACGTACCTTCTCAATCTAAAAGAAAATAATACACCACTAAAACGTACAGGTACGACAGTTTCGTTTGATCGCACATACAAGTGTACACACATACATTGTATATGGTGCTTGTATAATTCGACAATCTCTCAAAATAAAACACTAAGGCAACTCAACTGATTTTTGGTTTATTACATCGTAATAAATAAATACATATATAATCGTTAATATACCAAATAAAAGAGTGCGTACATAAATAGTGCGTAACTTTAATTAAATACTGAAATAAATTCATTACGATTTAATACATTGTAGTTGAACACTCGAACTCGAGTTGGATCGTGCTGGATCGAATCTATTCATTATGAAAAGTTTATTTGGAGTTCCGTTTCTATACGTTACTATACGTACCCTATACTATATACGGTTAACTTACAGAAAGATTACGTCATTCAGAAGAATCGAGCATCTGATACCCAATTAGCAAATCGGTTTTAATTCGCATTCACTTATTAATTTTTTTTTTTTCTGCTACTGTAATTATACGAATTACGTGAAGTAAGCAGTTTTCAACGGTTTGCAAGGCCTCTCGCGTTATATTGTAGCTCTCTCAGAGCAATTTTCTGATTGCTTCTACACTTTATTTGGAGCTGTAAATCTACGAATTACTCGAATTTGAGCTTTTGAATTCGTTTTCTGCGGCATTTGATTTACATTGTTCTTCTACGAATTGCTTGAAGTCTAGTCACTTCCATACCTCAGCTCTCGCGCAAGTATAAACATATACGCCACTCTCTCAACGGAAGGCTTTGTCTCTGTGATAGAATACTTTCAACCCATTTTCAGGACATCCAATCCGCAGTACAGAAGATTTGCTTAGCAATCTTTTTTCTGTCTGTTATTTTTCAAATAACTCTCTATATATAAAGGGTTATACATTTCGCGGTTTCAAAAGTAAAGGGCTAGAATTCGACATCTGTCAAACTGAGTTGTTAAAACAATTTCTTTCTTTTTCAGTTCAAAGTCTGACATTTGCGAAAATGGATCGCTTAACTATCGTACAACGCATTAAAATTGTAAAAACCTACTACAAAAATGGTGATTCTGCCACAGCCACATATCGTGCTTTAAGAGGAGATTATGGTTTACATAATCGTCCAACTACGCAAGCAATTGGCAAAATTGTGAAGAAATATGAAGAGACTGGATCGGTTACAGATATTGTAAGGCCTGTGCATCATCGTTTCGCTCATACCACCGAAAATATCGCTGCTGTAAGTGAAAGTGTTGCCGAAGACCCGAATGTGGCACATTATGGCGTATTTTGCATTTGGATCTGCACCTACATCCATATAAAATCCAGCTCACACAACAACTGAAGCCAGCTGACCATTCAAAACGTCGTAGATACGTCGAACGGGTGCTTGAACAACAGGTGGTGGACGGCGATTTTTCGAACAAAATTTTCTTCAGCGACGAAGCACATTTCTCACTCGGTGGGTATGTTAACAAACAAAATTGTTGTATTTGGGGTTCTGAGAATCCTCAAGTAATTGAAGAGAGGCCACTACATCCACAAAAAGTCACTGCTTGGCGCGCTCTTTGGTCCGGAGGTGTGATTGGACCTTATTTCTTCGAAAACGACGATGGAACGACTGTCACCATCAATTCGGAGCGTTATGGTCATATGATAACCGACTTTTTTTTGCCTGCTATTGAAGAATACGACTTAGAAAATATGTGGTTTCAACAAGACGGTGCCACATGCCACACAACTCGAGCGAATATGGCTTTATTGCAAGAGAAATTTTCTGGCCGCATAATTTCTCGTCGTGGCAATATCAAGTGGCCACCAAGATCATGCGATTTGACACCGCTTGACTTTTTTTGTGGGGCTACGCGAAAGACCGTGTTTACGCAGATAAACCTTTAACTCTTGAGCACCTAAAAACCAACATTCGTCACGTTATGGCTGAGATACCGCCCAATATGTGTCAAAAAGTGGTCGAAAATTACCTCAAAAGAATCGATGCTTGCAACAATTCGCGTGGTGGTCATTTAAACGATGTAGTATTTCACACATAATGTCAACGTTCAAACTTTATAATAAAAAAGAATTATCATGATAAAAAATATTTTATATGTATTTTATTTACATTTACTTTTGAAACCGCAAAATGGATAACCCTTAACTTTGTATATATATATATATATATATATATATATATATATATATATATATATATATATATATATATATAAATATATATATATATATATATATATATATATATCTACTTATATATATATACCTATATATATTATTATTTATTTATATATTATTTATATATATATATATATATACATACTTATATATATATATATATATATATATATATATATATATATATATATATACATATATATATATATATATATATATATATATATATATATATATATATATAATTGGGAATAGCACGATCGTTGTGATCGTGCAACATTGATAGAGTATCAGAGGCAAAAGTTGCAAGAACATTAATTAGTGATTGTAAATAGAAGTATTGATTATATAAATTGTTGTTACATATAGTTAGCACAGAATAAGTGTTGTGTTTATTATTGACAGAATCCAGTGACGAACAAGGTTGGTTCGAGTAGAATTAAACGTTCACAAAATAGGAACCTAATAATATACTTACCCGATGTACTTTATACAAATATATACTTTAGTTTATATTTATACTTACATTCTTACATTTTTCTATGTACACAAACACCTAGTCCTAAACCGTTAGTTTAGGTTTTAGGCTAAGCATACTAAAATTAAAAAATAAAATAAGAGATTGTGTATAACCATGAGAAAGCGCGCATCATCATTATCGTTACAGTTGGCATTGTTGTTGCATGGTGTCGCACTCGCCCAAAATAAAATGTATATCTTGAAAACGTTCAAGAATTTTCATTGCCAGAGCAGGGTCATACCTGCGCGGCATAATTTATAATTAAATTCTTAAACTTTTTCGAAACATTCATATTCTGTGGAACGTTTGCACGTTTTGATTCGTGCGTTAGTATTTCTTACCTTGTTTGTGCATATACGAGGGCGGATTGATAATAAAGCTACCTAAGTAGGAACAAATTTTTTTTTTTCAAAAAGCATTTATATCTCAACGGGCAACGTCTTCCTGGCACCCGCTGGGAGGCGGCTGAAGTGAGTGGCGAAAATCTCCTCGGTTAGAGGTTGTGCGTTGGGTTTGGGACCCGCCACATAAAAAAACCCCCCCAATGCAAAAAACAAATATGCCTCGGATAAGGACTACCGCTTTTGTTGATGACCCCCGCAAACGAAAAAAGGACCACGATTTACGGATATGCACCTGGAATGTCCGGTCCCTTTATAGGGAGGGTGCCGCTATCCAGCTGGTTGATGTCCTCGAAAAATACAGAGCTGACATCACCGCTCTTCAGGAAGTGCGATGGACAGGACAGGGCTGCTCCAAAAGAGCGTCCTGTGACATCTACTACAGTTGCCATGCTGAAATGCACGAATTAGGATGTGGATTTTTGGTCAGCAAGAGACTACGACATCTTGTCTCACAGTTCTCGCCTGTGAACGAACGGCTGGCCACAATCCGCATCAAGGCAAAATTTTTCAACATCAGCCTTATATGTGCCCACGCTCCGACGGATGAGAAGGACAATGTGACCAAGGAGAGCTTCTTTCAGCGCCTCAAAGAAGCTTATGACCGCTGCCCCCGCCACGATATCAAAATCGTGCTTGGCGACTTTAATGCCAGGGTGGGCAAGGAAGGTACCTTTGGTCCAACTGTCGGAAAATTCAGCCTCCACCAGAACACCTCCGATAACGGAATGAGGCTGATCGACTTCGCCGCAGCACGAAACATGGTAATTGGTGGTACCAGATTCCAGCATCTCGACATCCACAAAGCGACATGGCTGTCTCCAGATCAACGTACAAGAAACCAAATTGATCATGTGGTGATTGACGGAAGGCATGCTTCCAGTGTGATGGACGTGAAATGGATACGTGGTGCCAACATCGACTCGGATCACTACCTTGTTGCAGCTAAGGTGTGCACACGCCTATGTGTCGCAAATAACAAGAGAAGTCCCACACAGAGAAAGCTCGACGTCAGTAAGCTGCGATCACCAGATACAGCAGATGCATTTTCCACTCGACTATCGGATCTGCTTATGCAGAACACTCCCCCACTTGATGATACATGCGCACGGTGGACACATATATCCCACTCCATGACTACTGCTGCCGAGGAGGTAATCGGTTACTACCGGCCTCTGAAGAATGAGTGGTATGATCAGGAGTGTCGCGACGCTACCGCAGAGAAAGACGCCGCTTACAGAAAAACCCTGCGTGCAGGCGCAACGCGAGCTGTTAAGGAGCGGTTCAGAGAGAAAAGGAGTGCAGAGAGACGTCTTTTCAGGCGCAAGAAGAGGGAGTTGGAAAGATGCGAGTGTGAGGAGATAGAGATGTGTACCGACAAGAATGAGACACGAAAATTCTTCGAAAAGATCAAGCGCCTGAGTGGAGGTTTAAATCCCGGAGCCTCTTCTTGTCGTGATGGAAATGGAAATCTGGTTACGGATGTCCAGAGTGTACTGAGCCTATGGAGGGAACACTTCTCCACGTTACTGAATGGCGATGCTACAAACAATTCCGCCAGTGGAGGAGTTTGCCCGAAAACTCCAATTACAGATGATGGTGTTGATATTCCACCACCCGACTATGACGAAGTTGAAACGGCCATTTTAAGGCTGAATAACAACAAAGCTGCAGGTGCTGATGGCCTGCCTGCCGAGTTGTTTAAGACCGGAGGCGATGAGCTGCTCACCCGCATGCACCAGCTGATAAGCAGAATATGGTCGGATGAAAGCATGCCTGATGAATGGAGGCTCAGTGTTCTCTGTCCTGTACATAAGAAAGGAGACCCAACAATTTGCGCCAACTACCGTGGAATAAGTCTCCTGAGTATCGCATACAAGGTTCTATCGAGCGTACTGTGTGAAAGGTTGAAGCCTATTCTCAGCAACCTGATTGGACCTTATCAGTATGGCTTCAGACCTGATAAATCCACCATCGACCAGATTTTCACACTGCGCCAAATCCTGGAGAAGACCCAAGAAAAACAGATCGACTACACCACCTATTTGTTGATTATAAAGCCGCTTTCGACAGTCCGGTAAGGGATTACCTCTACGCAACAATGTCTGAGTTCGGTATTCCTGCAAAGCTCATTCGACTTTGTAGAATGACACTGCATAACTCCTGTTGTGCAGTGAAAATTGGGAAGGACCTCTCCGCACCGTTTAATACCGAACGGGGTTTCAGACAAGGTGATTCGTTATCGTGAGACTTCTTCAATCTTATTATGGAGAAAATAATACGAGCTGCTGATCTACGACATAATGGCACTATCTTCAACAAAAGTGTCATGCTGTTAGCGTATGCCGACGATTTTGACATAATCGGCATGAACACGCGAGCAGTCAGTGCAGCATTCTCAGAATTGGAAAGAGAGTCGCGTCGGATGGGTCTCACGGTGAACGAAGGCAAGACGAAGTATCTAGTGTCAACAAACAAAGAGTCCCGGCGTCTTGGACAGCACGTCACTGTTGACAACTACGCTTTTGAAGTAGTAAGGGACTTTGTCTATTTTGGAACCAGCATTAACAGCAGTAATGACGTCAGCTTGGAGATCATGCGTAGGATAACTCTTGCTAACAGGTGTTACTTTGGGCTGAGTAAGCAATTGAGAAGTCGAGCCCTCTCTCGAAGAACGAAAACTACACTCTACAAGTCTCTCATCATGCCTTTCCTAACATATGGCGCTGAATCCTGGACAATTTCCACCTCGGATGAGCGAATGCTTGGAGTTTTCAAGAGAAAAGATCTTTGGACCTATTTGCGTTGGTGGCGAGTACCGAATAAGGTACAACCATGAACTGTATTAGCTGTATGCCGATATTGACATAGTAAAGCGCATCAAAATCCAGCGGCTGCGCTGGCTAGGTCATGTCGAGCGAATGGCAGAACACGCTCCAGCTAAGAAGGTGTTATATTCAGAACCCGCTGGAGGACGGCGCAGAAGAGGAAGACCAAACCTCCGGTGGAAAGACCAAGTACTGGAGAACCTGACGGCGCTTGGAATTTCTAACTGGCGCCAGCTAGCGAAGAACAGAGATGGCTGGCGAAGCATGTTATTTTCGGCCTAAATCGATATTCGGTTGTTATGGCCACATAAGTAAGTAAGTAAGTATTTATATCTCAACATAGTCTCCTTTCACTTCGACACATTTAGTAAGACGATATTCCAACTTTTTTATACCATCTGAATAATACGATTTTGGGAACCCCTCAAAATACGCGTTAGTTTCGGTAATCACTTCTTCGTTTGAGCTGAATCTTTTTCCTGCGAGCCATTTTTTCAAGTTTGGAAACAGGAAAAAGTCACTAGGAGCTAAATCAGGACTATAAGGTGGATGATCAACCAATTCGAAGTGTATTTCACGTAATTTTAGCATCGTATCTAATGCTGTGTGAACCGGTGCGTTATGTTGAAGAAGAGCACTTTTTTCTTTATTAAATATGGTCGTTTTTTCTTGATTGCATCATTCAATTGATCCAATAATGCACGAGAATACTTTCTTTGGATTGTGGATCCTTTTTCAAGATAATCGATAAACAATATTCCGAGTGCATCCCAAAATACAGTGGCCACAACCTTGCCAGCCTATTTCACTGCCTTCGCCTTCTTCGGAGCACTTCCACCAGCTTCCACCCATTGTTTCGATTGATTTTTGGTTTCAGGTGTGTGGTGGTGGACCCACGTGTCATTAACAGTTATTAATCGACGCCAAAAATCAACAGGATTACGCTTTATTATGTCCAAACACCGCTGTAAAGTGGTCTCTTGAACTCGTTTTTGTTCGACACTGAGCAAACGCGGCACCCATCTTGCCGATAGCTTTTTCAAATGCAAATGTTCATGCAAAATGTTGAACACACGTTCATATGAGATATTTACGATTTCAACAATCTCACGCAACTTGACTCGGCGATCATTCATAACGATATCGAGGATTTTCTTGATATTTTCTTCAGTAACCACCTCTTTTGGCCTTCCTGTTGATGGTATTGTTGCACTGATTGTTCGGCCGCTTTTAAATTCAGCAATCCAATATTTTACCATGTAATCTGACGGAGCAGACTCACCGTAATGTTTATCAAGCTTTTCTTTTGTCTCTTTCGCCGTTTTCCCTTTCAAATAATAGTGTTTAATCACTGCACGAAATTTGTTTTTTTCCACTTTTCAAGAAACTCAAAAGTTGGTTACTTCAAACGACTACAACAAATAAACTAATCGATGAATTTGGGTGAACAGCTGACGTTTAACAGATCGCAATTTCAAAAAAAAAAAGTATTTGTGTTTGTGCTGCCTTTTTCGTACTTAGGTAGCTTCTTTATCAATCCGCCTTCATACAAAATATATAAATAGGCACAAAAAAGAACTATAGCATTTATGAAAACCTTTCACTAAATAACAAAAAGTGAATAGAATTTAGTATATGAATGTATATTAATAAAGTGAAAAGTGCACAAGACAACAGCTGAAAGCGGAGCAAAAGAAGCATATAAACAAAAATTGTGGAGAGATTTACATTAAGATGGATAGCGAAAAAAAGTTGCAAAATTTAATATGTTGAATATGTTTAATATGTTGAAAGGTTTTCGGGGAGAAAAAGCTAGCCCCTGAAATATCATATCAGTTCCATCGATTCTACCTCGCAGATCAAATTTTTTCCATCATAAAATCCATAAAACTTTCCTTTTGGAGGTGTGAAGCTAACAAAAGCAGTAATTACGAAATAAAATTTTCATTAATGGTTAATGTCTACCCGTATATATAAGAATTTTGAAAGAAGTTTCTATAGGTAGCTCTGATGCTTTTACGAGGCCTGAAACATTAGCTCATAAACTTATTGCCTGTAAGGAACATCTGGTAGACTTAAATTATAGTTTAATTTAAAATTATAAGAAGCATGTAGCATATAACGCTGCTATCGATGTTGCTGGTACATTATTAGATACTCTTAGATGAGAGGAAGCAGATACACACGATTTTGTTCCAACTCTGGCTCGCCGTCCTTTTCTCCCTTTCACCTTGTTAATGTAGAAAATATGGTATAAAAAAAAACAAATTCGCGTCTAGCAAAGTTGGCAAATTAAGGGTTCACAAATTCAGCGATAGTGTGTTGCATGTCGTTATTGCAAGATGGTGTTGCAATGATTTTTAGTTCATGCCGCTATATTGCCTTAGACAAAGTGCATGGAGTATATGATGTGCATCTACCCTCATTGTTAGCTATTATTTTAATGTACTATTTAAATATACTGTCACCATTTGGCTACAAGCGCCTCTACAAGTATTAACAAAATTCAAGTCGATTTCGATTGGTAGTATGGTCGATACTATAAGTGACTGCAGTTTACATAGCACATTCTTGTTTAGAAAAACTGTCCATTCTGATTTCTTGTAAATAATAAACCATAAGTTATTCATGTAAGTCGTCATGTTTGCGACTACATCCGATGGATTCGGCAATTGCCTAATCACATACAAGGTGCCATTCGTCCGACATTAGAAAATAGTGCTTTCTATTTTCATCCCGGAAAGAAATTTATTGCCTATGAAAACGAACTCAAATTAGGCTAAACGAGCAGAAGGTTATGTCATAATTAGAAATGCGTGGGAGGATCTAGTTGCAAAACATGGCGAATTTTATATGCATAAACAAGGTGTAATAAATTTAGATTATGATGATAAGATAGAACGAATTTCAAATTATAGAGCCACCTTGCATACACTTCTACACTTTTACACTTCTTCTGGCCTACATCAATTCCAAGACCAAGTGACCGAGATTTCTACTAGTTACGCAATCGGACATATAGGAAACTTTAGTGAGTTGAAGTCCCACACTATTTTAAGGCCCTCGATGCTTTCCCCTTTTAAAAGAAAACCTGCTTTCTATGGGGAGATATTACCCTTAATGAAAAAGTCTTTTCGTTATTATTCCTTTAGTATTAGAGTTAGCTTCACATATCAAAAAGGAAAGTTTCACGATTTTTAAAAAGGTTTAATTTTATATTGCAAAATTTTCTGATTAAAGGGGTTGAATCAGAGTAACTGAATTAAATTTTTATTATTATTATTATTATTATTATTATTAAGGCTATGAAGCACCGCGACCTGAAGATCTTTTGTGCAGCCTATTCCCTAAGTAGCAGATCTCTAGACTATTTATAAATCTTGTCACTGCTGTGGGATTGATTTTAACTAGGTCCCTAAGGACTATGAATCCGTTGCCTAGGTAGTATAGTCTGCGTCTAGCTACAGCTGGGCAATTCCAAAGAACGTGTTCTGCTGTTTCCTGCTCTTCAAGACAGAGTCGACAGAGATCGTTGTTTACCACACATATTTTCATCATGTGATAATTAAGTTTACAATGACCTATTAGTAGTTCAGTATACAGTTTGATGTCTTTTTTGCTGAGGTTCAAGATATTATCTACCTTAATATGTTCAGGGTCAATGAATCTTTTCGACTGCCGCATGCCTGTTTGGGCTCTCCAGTAATTGGTTAGACTACTTTTTCCTCTTCACATATTAAGTTGTTCATGAAACTACTGTATACCCCGCAGAAGGGTTCTGGGCCTATGAAAGGAGTGTCTGCGCCCTTTTTGGCCAGAAAATCTGCCATTTCATTTCCTGCCCCCCGTGTCCCGGTACCCATATTAGAGTCACAGAGATCCTCTTTACTAGAGTTTTGAGTAGTTCAAAACATTCCCAAACCAACTTATATTGGAACGAGAAATTCATTAGTGATTTTAGAGCTGCCTGGCTGTTCGATAGAATGCATATGTTGGTTCCTCGAGTGCTCCTACGTAAACATTCTCTGACAGATAGCCTTAAGACGTGGACCTCCGCCTGAAAAATGGAAGCTATTTTCCCATTACAATTGCCTTCCGGAAATTTGGACCTACAATTCCCGCTCCAGCACTGCCATCTTCCATTTTGGACCCATCAGTGTACCATAGCTGTGAGCCCTGTTCTAGAAATATTTCGTTGTTTCTCCATGCTGAGCGATCGTGAATGATCACTTCGAAGAGTTTGGAGAATATAAATTTTTTATCCATCCTGTCAAAGAACGTGAGGCCCGGTGAATTCCAGACTACGTCTAGAATCTTAATGCACCGTTTTAGGTTACATTCTTTCAGGTGAATAGAATTCGGAAGCCTTATGGCTGCACTGGCTGCTGTCCTCTTAACCACAAGGTGTAGAGGATTGAGACCTGTGATTATTCCTAAAGCTGTCGTGGGGCTAGTTCTCATCGCTCCCGTTAAGCTCAAACAGGCTATTCGATGAATCCTGCTAAGGATCGTCTGAGTCCTAATTTGATTTACCTTGGGCCACCATGCCAGAGAGGCATAGGTGATCATTGGTACTATAACAGTTTTGTAAGACCACGCCATCATTTTAGGATGTAGTCTCCATGTTTTACAATAGAGCCTTTGCAAGCGAAGGTAGCCCTCAGGGCTTTGTTCGTGATATATGATAAATGGTTATTCCAAGTAAGAGTTTTATCCAGGATTACTCCCAAATATTTCATCTCCTCAGAGAGTGTTAGTTCTGTTTCACCTAACTTCAAGATCCCTAAATTCTACTTCCTCCTCTTCGTGAACTGTACTAGCGTCGTTTTGCTAGGGTTTATCGAAAGTTCTTTCCCTTGACACCAGTCCTGTGTGATGCCAAGAACTTGCCTCTAACCATAATTATTAAGTCATCTACAAAGCCCTGAACTTCGTATCCGAGATCATCGAGAGTTTGTAAAAGCTCGTCAATGACCAATTACCATAGGAGCGGCGATAAAACGCCTCCTTGAGGACAACCCTTGGTTGACTTGACAAATAATTTTTCTGTTCCCATTTCGTAAATTAATGTCCTGTTTTTCAGCATATTAAGAACCCATGTTATGATCAGTCTATGAATTTGCTTCCTGACCATACCTTCCTCAATAGACCTGAAATCAGCATTATCAAAAGCTCCTGTAATGTCAACCGATGTACAAAGAGCTATTTCTTTACCCTCTAATGCCTGTTCGATTTTACTCGTTGGGCAATCTATTGCAGTCTCAGTCGACTTGCCTGACTGGTAAGCATATCGTTCAGTATAGAGTGGTGTATCTTTAAGATAAACTTCTCTGATGTACTGATCTATAATTTTTTCCATTGCTTTTAGCAGGAAGGCTGTTAGGCATATGGGCCGAAAGGATTTGGGCGTGTGATCCGCCTTTTTCCCTGCTTTCGGGAAAAAAGCGACCCTAGCTTTTGGCCATGATTTGGGCACCGCACCTAATTCCAAGCTTATCCTGAAAATTTCTGTTAGAATTGGTGCTAATACATCAGCCCCTTGCCGGAGAAGGCTAGGTTTAATATCATCAACACTCGGAGATTTAAATGGATTAAATGTGGAGATTGCCCATTTAGTTTTATTGACGGTAAAAATTTTACGAGCCAGTGATAGTAACCTGTGTGTAGCCATCAAGAAACTGATATCCTCGATGCTTTCACTGTCCTCATCACAGGTGGCACAGCCTGGAAAGTGAGTGTCCAGCAGTAACTGTTCCGTTTCTTTCAGACATCCCGTATAATTTCCGTCTGCCTTTTTAAGTGTGGAAAGGCCAACTGAGTAATCTTTTTTGAGCGATTTCTGGAGTCTGGTAGCTACTGGGAGCGACTCGATCTCCCCGCAGAACCTTTTCCATGAATCTCTCTTAGATTCTCTCAGTTTGCTATTGTACACATTTATAGGATATCCAGTCCTCATTGGACTTGGCTCTATTGAAAAGCTGACGTGCTTTCTTGCGTAACTTGTTAAGTTCCTCGTTCCACCAAGAAACGTTCCTAGAACGTTTCTTCACCACCAAGTCGCAGCTCTTTTCGATAGCTTCAGTTATTGCTTTTTCGAGTTTCCTGACCTTGAGGTCCAGTTCTTGAGAATTGTTAATTCTCTCAGTTAGGCACCCTAAATTTTGCTCTAAGTAGAAGTTATACAGCGACTAATTGGTCTTCCTAGCATTTCTAATTTCGAAGATGTCTTCAACTTCCCCCTTCATGTCAAAGCGTATATAACGATGATCTGACAAGGAGACTTCATCTAACACCCTCCAGTTAGAAATGTTATTAGACATAAATGCACTGGCTAGAGTGAGATCTAACACCTCCCCCCTGATTGCATTGACAAAAGTTGGTTCATTTCCCCTATTTAACACCAAATTGTTGTTAGTAGTAATGAAATGAAAAAGTGACTCACCTCGAGTGTTTGTATCCGTGCTTCCCCAAGCATTTACGTCGCAACACATCACCCATTGAAGATTCCGAGTGAGGCAGTAACCCATGAGCTGCTGGAGCTCCTGGGATACCGCCTCCCCTGAATTGTCACCGGGAAGGTACATGGAGGCCAGTATTACAGTTCTTCTTCCTCTGGCACTGGGCACTTCTGCCTGTATTGCCACCAGATCACGTTGTAGGAGCTCTGAAATTGGAAGAAATTTAATATTTTTGTTGATGAGTAACGCTGCCCTGGGTCGGTCAGCATTTACGTCGTAGATCAACTTACATGTTTTTGTCTACAGACCCATGGCCCATGGTTCTTGGATGGCCACAAAGTCCAGACAATTTTGTTCCACCATGGCACTGAGTCCATATGAGGCTGCTATTGCCAGGTGCAGATTTATTTGGAGCCATTTGTGCTGCCTCCAACTGCCAGTATGCATTTGCATGACATTTTTTAGGACTTGGTTCAATGTCAGAGATATATATATATAGAGTCTAGTTACGATACACGAAAAATCAACTTGTTTGACCGAAACGTTTTACTGCAGAACTTTAAAGATTTATTGATGAAATTTAACATTCCGAAATGTTTTTTTTTTTTAAATTCCTATTATTTTATAAGTTATAAAAAAATAAAATTTTTTACAAACTTTTATTTAAATTGCTATTTCTCAGTTAATATTTTATGAAAGTTAATGAAATTTGGGTCATAGAACTAAAATTTAATAATAAAATTTATCAATAAATTTTTTTATAAACAAATAGAAATTTATCCTATATCTCATATGGCTAGAAACATTTTTTTTCACAATTTTGTCCTGCGGAATCTGCTCAAATAATTTCGGAAAAAAATGTTGACAAAAGAATCAATTCAATTCCGAAAGTGATAAAGGAAACATAACACTATCAATATAGAAAGTGATCGAGACAACATCACACGATAGAAAGTTAAAGTAACAAGTACATTAAAGAGTGATTGTAAATAGTTTATTAAATAAATTGTTGTTGCATATAGTTAGTACAGTAGTAGTTAACTGTTGCAATTATTATTGACAGAATCCTGCGATCGAACAGTATTGATTCGAATAGAATTAAACGTTCACAAAATAAGACCGTAACAATAGTATACGAGATAAGTGTACTAGTCTTTCTGCATTTTCAAAATCTGGTGGATCACTGTTTTCTTCTAACACTTTTTCACAATGTATACGTAAAGATTCTGCAATCTTAGTTTTGAAAGCAATTTGAGAGTTCCTTCTGTTTTACAAATCAAGAAATGAATTTTCCATGCGTTAACAGTTATACTATTGACTGAGTTTTTTCCATAATGGCTACCACCATTTTATCCAAGAATACGGATACGATAGTTAGCAACAGCATTATCATGTAAATCTACAACTCCCATATGTTGATTATGGTCATTTATAAGTCCAGGTTGTTCCACATTAAAGTTTTTCTTCTCACTTTTGGATCATCGTTGTGATACAGTTACAAGATCGACAGATTTGAAGTTAGAAATGACTGTAACTTCAAATAACTTGTTTTTTGTCTCGTAACAATACTCATATTTGTGTTTTTTAAGTTCTTTGCAGTTTTAAGCCAACTTTCTGCAATTCTAAGACGATGTTCCATTTGCTTTGAAAGGGTTTTCGGTCAATAAACAAAACAAATAATCCGATGAAAAGAAATTATCAATATCAATTGCACGCTTATATGGATTTATAGCGTTTTCCAACAATGATAGTACGACAGCAGCTCCTAAATCTATATTCTTATCAAATGGAACAGTGGATCCTCCATATGGTGATACTTCATATAAATAACCAGTATATGAACAAAGAGTACAGTACTTAAAACCAAATCAAATTGGTTTGCTATGGATAAACATTTTACAAGAATGTCGACCAAAATACGGCGTAATGAGCATATATGTATATTTGCATTTACGTCGAGCATTTCCATTATTTTTTCATCGAAAAACTGTAGAGACAATTCAAACGGTGTTTTCCCACTTGAAATGAATATCAAAAAGCACCAAGAGAGACACCAGAAGAGAATAATCATGAACTGTACTCAGACTCACTCATAAATACAACGATTTTTTTTGCAGTGGTTGAGCAGCTGCTTCATCAGGTGGAGCGAAATTAAAATCAACATGTTTGGCTTTCTTCCATTTTGGAGTGTCAAAATCTTTTTTGAATTATGCTTAGTGGCTCTTTTAAAATACGATGGACCATCTGATCATGGTGGAGGAGACGCAAAATCTACCGCGTCTAATTCATGCTCTATTCCTAATTCCCCTCATACATCCACCATACCTGGTACTTCTGTTATCAACTCATTATCATCAAATAGTTCTTCGTCACTCACCACATCAACATCTGCTGGTGGTATACAACAGAAGCAATCTTATTCCAAGGAACTTCATCAGTCTTCTTTAGTTTAGCGCAAATTGGCAGTTCTTCTTGTAGATCGATGTAGGCTTCAACTTCTCCAATGTTTAAAAAACGCCGACATGTGTTTATGGAATGAAGTGTCATATCAAAAATGCATGTGTTTGTACATGCATTTTCCCGTCAAAAATAATGTCATAAGAAGCTTCGAGTGATTTGAGTCGTTTCAGCCAGAGTTGCGTTTTCGCAACACCAATTATTAACTAAAGTTATTAACTAAAGTTATTATTTCATGTTTTCATTTTAAGAAACAAGAGTAAAACGTTAAATTTTTTTTTTTTTAATTCTAACAGCTCCGTAAAAAATTTTTGTTTTGCAGACCTATTTTTACCTTAAGCTGACTCGAAATAAGACCACATATTAAAAAAAATCAAAGCATATTTATATATAAAAACGACTTTTATAAAAGTCCAAAGTATGATGTAAAATCAAAAAGTAATAAGATATCTTCTGCTTTACTTTAGTTACAAAGGCTCAAAGTTGTTGTTGAGAAAATTTAACGGCGGTAGAAAATGAGTCAAATTGAAATTATTTGAACTAGAGATGCAACGGGCATCCCGAAGCTATCCGGTTTTCCGGATATCCGGACTATATTTACTATTCGATCTAACACAGAATATTGAAAATTAATTTAAACAAGGAAATCTTTGTCACACAACTAGCAACAAGGGTTATAATTTGTTAGTTTCCAGAGTTGCCAGGTTGAAGTATGTAACACCTTCGTTTGAACAATTTTTGGAGAAAACACAAATGCTGGTTATTTGGCTATCCGGCCACGTCGGTTATCCGGTATACAGTATCCGGATAAATCACTAGTCGTTGCATCTCTAATTTGAACATCATTGCTTCAGTTGATTGTTGCTGAAGTGGTCATCGTTATCGTTGCGGTTGCCGTTGCTGTAAAAAGCGAAGATATGCTGTGAAGGAGGCGATGCATACAAAACAGGTTACTTACTTACTTATGTGGCCATAACAACCGAATATCGATTTAGGCCGAAAATAACATGCTTCGCCAGCCATCTCTGTTCTTCGCTAGCTGGCGCCAGTTAGAAATTCCAAGCGCCGTCAGGTTCTCCAGTACTTGGTCTTTCCACCGGAGGTTTGGTCTTCCTCTTTTGCGTCGTCCTCCAGCGGGTTCCGAATATAACACCTTCTTAGCTGGAGCGTGTTCTTCCATTCGCTCGACATGACCTAGCCAGCGCAGCCGCTGGATTTTGATGCGCTTTACTATGTCAATATCGGCATACAGGTCGTACAGCTCATGGTTGTACCTTATTCGGTACTCGCCACCAACGCAAATAGGTCCAAAGATCTTGCGTAGGACTTTTCTCTCGAAAACTCCAAGTATTCGCTCATCCGAGGTGGAAATTGTCCAGGCTTCAGCGCCATATGTTAGGACAGGCATGATGAGAGACTTGTAGAGTGTAGTTTTCGTTCTTCGAGAGAGGGCTCGACTTCTCAATTGCTTACTCAGCCCAAAGTAACACCTGTTAGCAAGAGTTATCCTACGCATGATTTCCAAGCCGACGTCATTACTGCTGTTAATGCTGGTTCCAAGATAGACAAAGTCCCTTACTACTTCAAAAGCGTAGTTGTCAACAGTGACGTGCTGTCCAAGACGCCGGGACTCTTTGTTTGTTGACACTAGATACTTCGTCTTGCCCTCGTTCACCGTGAGACCCATCCGACGCGACTCTCTTTCCAACTCTGAGAATGCTGCACTGACTGCTCGCGTGTTCATGCCGATTATGTCAATATCGTCGGCATACGCTAACAGCATGACACTTTTGTTGAAGATAGTGCCATTATGTCGTAGATCAGCAGCTCGTATTATTTTCTCCATAATAAGATTGAAGAAGTCGCACGATAACGAATCACCTTGTCTGAAACCCCGTTCGGTATTAAACGGCGCGGAGAGGTCCTTCCCAATTTTCACTGCACAACGGGAGTTATGCAGTGTCATTCTACAAAGTCGAATGAGCTTTGCAGGAATACCGAACTCAGACATTGTTGCGTAGAGGTAATCCCTTACCGGACTGTCGAAAGCGGCTTTATAATCAACAAATAGGTGGTGTGTGTCGATCTGTTTTTCTTGGGTCTTCTCCAGGATTTGGCGCAGTGTGAAAATCTGGTCGATGGTGGATTTACCAGGTCTGAAGCCACACTGATAAGGTCCAATCAGGTTGCTGAGCATAGGCTTCAATCTTTCACAGAGTACGCTCGATAGAACCTTGTACGCGATGCTCAGGAGACTTATTCCACGGTAGTTGGCGCAAATTGTGGGGTCTCCTTTTTTATGTACAGGACAGAGAACACTGAGCCTCCAATCATCAGGCATGCTTTCATCCGACCATATTCTGCTTATGAGCTGGTGCATGCGGGTGAGCAGCTCATCGCCTCCGGTCTTAAACAACTCGGCAGGCAGGCCATCAGCACCTGCAGCTTTGTTGTTCTTCAGCCTTAAAATGGCCGTTTCAACCTCGTCATAGTCGGGTGGTGGAACATCAACACCATCATCTGTAATTGGGGTTATCGGGCATTCTCCTCCACTGGCGGAATTGTTCGTAGCATCGCCATTCAGTAACGTGGAGAAGTGTTCCCTCCATAGGCTCAGTACACTCTGGACATCCGTAACCAGATTCCCATTTCCATCACGACAAGAAGAGGCTCCGGGATTTAAACCTCCACTCAGGCGCTTGATCTTTTCGAAGAATTTTCGTGTCTCATTCTTGTCGGTACACATCTCTATCTCCTCACACTCGCGTCTTTCCAACTCCCTCTTCTTGCGCCTGAAAAGACGTCTCTCTGCACTCCTTTTCTCTCTATACCGCTCCTTAACAGCTCGCGTTACGCCTACACGCAGGGTTTTTCTGTAGGCGGCGTCTTTCTCTGCGGTAGCGTCGCGACACTCCTGATCATACCACTCATTCCTCAGAGGCCGGTAGTAACCGATTACCTCCTCGGCAGCAGTAGTCATGGAGTGGGATATATGTGTCCACCGTGCGCATGTATCATCAAGTGGGGGAGTGTTCTGCATAAGCAGATCCGATAGTCGAGTGGAAAATGCACCTGCTGTCTCTGGTGATTGCAGCTTACTGACGTCGAGCTTTCTCTGTGTGGGACTTCTCTTGTTATTTGCGACACATAAGCGTGTGCGCACCTTAGCTGCAACAAGGTAGTGATCCGAGTCGATGTTGGCACCACGAATCGATTTCACGTCCATCACACTGGAAGCATGCCTTCCGTCAATCAACACATGATCAATTTGGTTTCTTGTACGATGATCTGGAGACAGCCATGTCGCTTTGTGGATGTCGAGATGCTGGTATCTGGTACCACCAATTACCATGTTTCGTGCTGCGGCGAAGTCGATCAGCCTTATTCCGTTATCGGAGGTGTTTTGGTGGAGGCTGAATTTTCCGACTGTTGGACCAAAGGTACCTTCCTTGCCCACCCTGGCATTAAAGTCGCCAAGCACGATTTTGATATCGTGGCGGGGGCAGCGGTCATAAGCTTCTTCGAGGCGCTGAAAGAAGCTCTCCTTGGTCACATTGTCCTTCTCATCCGTCGGAGCGTGGGCACATATAAGGCTGATGTTGAAAAATTTTGCCTTGATGCGGATTGTGGCCAGCCGTTCATTCACAGGCGTGAACTGCGAGACAAGATGTCGTAGTCTCTTGCTGACCAAAAATCCACATCCTAATTCGTGCCTTTCAGCATGGCAACTGTAGTAGATGTCACAGGACGCTCTTTTGGAGCAGCCCTGTCCTGTCCATCGCATTTCCTGGAGAGCGGTGATGTCAGCTCTGTATTTTTCGAGGACATCAACCAGCTGGATAGAGGCACCCTCCCTATAAAGGGATCGGACATTCCAGGTGCATATCCGTAAATCGTGGTCCTTTTTTCGTTTGCGGGGGTCATCAACAAAAACGGTAGTCCTTCTCCGAGGCATATTTGTTTTTTTCATTGGGGGGGTTTTTTATGTGGCGGGTCCCAAACCCAACGCACAACCTCTAACCGAGGAGATTTTCGCCACTCACTTCAGCCGCCTCCCAGCGGGTGCCAGGAAGACGTTGCCCGGTGGTCGCCACATGGAGGGCCCCCATTAATAATAATGAAAGCGCCATCACAGAGTAAGCAGAGCAAGCTATATGACTACCCCTCATTAACAAATAAAGGTATCATCACATAGCGCTCAGATCAAACTACATGACAGCCAGTGAGTTGACTTGCGATGAGTTCAACAAGGATTGCGCTAGCCCCACCTGGTTGAGGCAGTTAGACACGTTACCTTGCGAAAACACCACCAGACCAAAACAGACAAAACAGGTTACTAGTGCTTAAAATTGAAAGTTGTGGTATATTTTCGGCTTAAATAAATTCGTTAAATTAAAACGAGCAATCCTTTTCACACTTTAATTTTTGGGAATATTCTTGCATTCCTTATACAAATTTATATACAATACATACGATATATACATGTAAATAAATACATAAAATTTGTACTGTACTCTAAAAGAACAAGGATATTTTGGGATTATCGTGTTAAGGTGCGCTAAAAAACGAAAGAATAAAATTTTAATTCTCAAAATTAAATCATATAAAATCTTAAATTAGTAGTTTGTGGCACATTTTAAATAATCAGCAACTTCTTGTTCACTTTTAATATTCGTATATATACATACATATTATACATATTCATTCAAAATATATATATTATAATAATATATAAATTTTTTAAATTTTACAATAATTTTTTTTTTTAGGTTGGAGTCTTGGTTAAATATACAAACTAACGGTTTTTATTTAATTCAAAACTATAATAATAAAAATTACACAAAACAAGAAATTATCGATTTTTTTGTGAAATAACTTTCGGTGTATTTATTGCATTTGAGCTTGCTCATATTTAATCAACTGCAATCAACGGCCTTGTCCGAAAAATATTTTTGCTTATCTGATTCTGATTCAACATGGAGAAGTGTTCCCTCCATAAGTTCAGTACATTCTAGACATCTGTAACCAGATTCTCAATTTTATCATGACAGTAAGATGCTCCGGGATTTAAACCGCCACATAGGTGCTTGACCTTCTCGATGAAATTTCGAGTCTCATACCTGTCTCTACTCATCTCTACCTACTTACACTCGCGTCTTTCTTGTGCTCTTCGTGCGTCTGAAGAGACGTCTCTCGGCACCCCAACTCTCTGTGTACTGCCCCTGAGCAGATAGCGTAGCACCTCTAGGCGGCATATTTCTCTGCGGTAGCGTCGCAAAACTCCTAATCATACCACTCATTCCTGTAGAGGTCGGTCATGGAGTGGGATATATGTGTCCACCTTGCGCAAGTATCATCAACAGGGGGAGTTTTATGCATAAGCAAATCCGATAATCGAGTGGGAAAAGCAAATGGTATCTTGGTGATTGCAGCTTGCTGATGTAAAGCTTTCTCTGTGTGAGACTTCGATTGTTCTTTACGACACATAAACGTATTCGCACCTTAACTGCAACAAGGTAGTGATCCGGGTCAATGTTTGATTGATTTCACGTCCATATCACTGAAAGCAAGCCTTCCGTCAATCATCACGTGATCAATTTGGTTCTTTGTTCGTTCACCTGAAAACAGCCAAGTCGCTCTATGGATGTCGAGATGCTGAAATCATGTACTACTAATTATTATATTAGTTTCCTTCTTCAGCAAAATAGATTAGCCTCACTCCGTTGTCGGAAGTGTTCTGATGGAGGTTGAATTTACGACATTTGATTAAGTAAATGATAAATTCGATGAATTTATCAATAAAATTACTAAAGATAAATTGTAATCCAACATCGATTTCCGGTCAATTTAAAAAAAATGAAACGGATAACAATTAAATGTACAATAATTCCACGAATCGATGTAGGTTGAACAAATACTTCAATATGTATCTGCACATTAGACTAAGCTGTAATAATTGTTAAGCAATTAGAAATAAATCCAGTTTGATCCCGTATACCTTCACCTGCAGTCCGCTGTAATTTATACATTTCTTGTAGCCTTTTCTAAAAACCCGTTTACGGGACAGGCCTTTTTTTCGTTGTGGATTATGAGCCATTACAAGCTCTCCTTCATAGAACCCTTTTGAATTTGCTTTCAAGTCATACCTGGCCTTCATCTTATCGCTTACCATCTGCGATCGCTCTCTGATGAACTGATGTACTTCATCCAAGTGTTCCCGCTTTTCGCTGGTGTTATTATCTTTGGTTGACCTCGTTGGTGTTGCGACTCCAAATTTTAAATCAGCTAGCAGTCTTGACTGTAGTAGCCGTCGTATCATGTTGTGCGCATCGATATGCCATGAGGATCATTGGTATATGTACATCCCAGTCTCTTTGGTATTTATCTACGACTTTTCTCAAATATTCCTCCAAGGTACGGTTAAATAGTACATCATATTGCAGATGGAAGGGTGTTGTACGGGTTTTGTATACACCCAATACACGGCACATCTCTTGGAATATAACTGATTCGCAATTTCGACCTTGGTCTGAGTGTAACTCTATCGGTACAGCAAAACGTGTAATCCATTGATTGACTAATACATCCGCAACTGTACTGGCTTTTTGATTTGGAGTAATCTACAACCACCAGAACATACTTGTTCCCTGCGTTTCATGGAGCGCCAACGGTGTATTGGTTCATCTTACCTTGACTTTTCTTATTGGGTCCTTTGGCCATTGCACATTGCCTGCACTTCCGAATCCAAAGAGCGACATGGTCGTGACATCCAACCCCATAATATCGTTTCTTTATTTTCTCAACGGTTTTGGTGATGTCCACTGGAAGCATTGTGATACCTAGCTATCACTTCATTTCTTCTTGCCTTGGGTACGACTAGAAGATCATTAGTGATTTTTCCATCTTCACTTTCCCATGCTCGGAATAAACATGCTTCTCGTAAGTGTAGGCTTAGCCACTGCGCCCAGCATGCCTTTGCTATTGGACTCTCATTAGCCATTTCCGCTGGTCTTCTTGCACTCGTTTGGTGGCCCATGACTCTTCCGGCAAGACATTCGTAAGTTTTTAGTTGATAATGTGTTTCTGGCTTCATAACTGAGAACAATGCTTACTATCCACGGTGCAAGTACGACGAGATGGAGTATCAGCTTTACTACGGTGACTAACATCATGATCTTTCTTTCGTTGGCCTGGTGAATTCGAGCATTGGTGCTTGCGTTGTAGACTGCAATTACGCGCCATGTGTCATCTTTGGTCGCATATGAAGCACTTACCGGAAAATTTATTTTTTCGTTGATTCCTTGTTCTTCCTTTAGGCTTCATATTCAATTGATTGCAATCACGTGCTATATGCCTTCGTTTGTCGCAAATAAAGCAGTTACCAATTAATTTCCTTTTGTGTCGACCTGCTATTCTTGCTTTAGCTTGCACTACTGATTTTACTGCCTGACGCACTGCTTCAACTAGATCTGTTGTTTGTGCTTTTAGTTGACGTACTCGTAGCATTGGTCAACACATCAGACTGCATACGTCAAAGCACTACTAACTGTTTCGGCACATGTACTCCTTGATGACATGACTAGGGCACGCTTAGTCTCTCCGTCGCATATAATCCTGAAGGCTCTCATTACTACGTTGCACCCACGATCTTAATTCTACTCGATGTAATTGACTCTTATATTTATTTCCATATTTGCGCTGGAGTGTGTCCATCAGTGATTGATAGCTACCACGATCTTTCTGTAGAACCATTTGTAACACTTCGGAAGCATTGCCTTTAATTGCGACTATTAAAGTAGCGGTCTTGTCGCTATCATCCCATTGATTCTTTAAAGCTGCTGTCTCGAATTGAAGCTTTAAGATATTGAATAGCGTGCTTCCGTCAAATGTTGGTGGCTTTAATTTGATTGTACTTGAATCTCTAATCACTGATGTGGCTGGTCCATTTATTTTTAGTTGATTGAGTTCGTGCTGTAACTTCTCGAACTTATCTTCCAAATCATCTACCTATTCCTTCAGATCTCTGACCTTTCCATTAATGGCTCCGGAAATTTCCTGAAATCTAATCTCAATCCCGTGTTCTTGGCGAGCCAAATGTTCTTGAATTTCCATACACAATTCACTAATAACGCCCTCTTTGCGAGAAGAACCTTCTTGAATTTCCATACGCAATTCACTAATAACGCTTTCTTGGCGAGACGAACTTTCTTGTAGTTGTTGCATCAAGCATTTCATGAAATCCATAAGTCGACCACTCGAATCTATTTTGCTCTCTTCCTCAGCATCCACGACTGCATGCATCTCGGCTTCCTCAAACAACTCATGTTCTTCTACATTACAACCCTTAGCCTCCATGGCTCGCCTTAGCTTCACCAGCAGTTCTGCTTTTGTACCAGAAGTCGATAGATTCATCTCTGATAACTGCTTTTCAGTTGGTCCACTTTCAGTTGGTCAATTTTCACCATCTTAACAGCATCCCACTTCTGACACCAACTAGTACTATTTATACTCTGTGGCAACACTCCAGAATTTTCCTTTATTGAGATTTTTCTCTTTCTTTCTCTTTGTCTTGTTCTGATTATCGCTTATTTCTTTTCGTTGACATTCATTTCGATGCTGCCAATATTCGTGTCACTCACAATAGTGTCATTCAAAATAGATGAGTAACCAACCCTCGATACTAGTAATATATACAAGGTGCCACAAATATGTATTAAGACTCGAACCATATCTCAGCAACCAATCGCGCCATCTATGTGTGAGCACATGTGTTTTGAAGCTTCAACCTTCCTCTACTAACTGTCAAAATTTCATGGCATTTGGTTGACATTTAATGTTTATTGACATTCATTTTACAAAACACGTGTTCGTTTGATGTTGAAATTTTAACATGGAGCAAAGAGAGAAAAAAGTCACACAGCACTCATTGCTCGTCAATTTTTGGCTAGGAATCACCCGCCGTATTCACCTGATTTGGCACCGTGCGACTTCTTTTTGTTCCCAAAACTGAAACTGATGTTGAAAGGATGATTTTTTAATGACATTCAGACCATACAACGGGCTTCGACGAGGGCACTGGAGGCAATTCCCAAAAATGAGCTGGAATACGCGTTTGAATCACTATTAAATCGATGTAATAACCTAGACAGACGGCAGCCTAATTCCGGATTACCGGCGCACTTAATCCGAATAAAATAATAACCTGACAGACGGCAGTGTTTTATTAGGTCTGTACACTTACATTACTATCACTATCAATTTCTGTCATCTATCACTCTCGATATGAGAAAATCTACAAGAAGTACGTGAACTGAAAACTATCAGAAACTTGTAAATTGACATTCACCGTTCGTAATTGACAGCTGGATTTATTTGTTTGCCAATCCTCTTTTATTTTGAGAATTAACTCATAGAGTTTATGCGGATTAGCTGCAGTTAATGCCCGAGTTAATTCGAATTAACTCGGTAATCCGGAATTAGGCTGCCGTCTGTCTAGGCTATAACAAATGTATTGCATCAGGAGGAGAATATTTCGAATAAATATACCGAAAAATTAGCAGATATCTAGAGGCAGTCTTAATACATAATTGTCGCACCATGTATATATATATATATATATATATATATATATATATATATATATATATATATATATATGTGTGTGTGTGTGTGTGTGTGTGTGTGTGGGTGTGGGTGTGGGTGTGGGTGTGGCACTTTGGCTGAGTTTCTCTTCCATTACTGTTGTACGTGTTAAATTTTGGACAGTATTAGAAGGGACCTACTTATTTTAGCCGGTTTCGAACCGCAGAACTCTTGCGATATCACTTCTTCTATTCTTTGTCACATAGTTCTTTTAGAAGCTTTTCCATGGCAAACTGTTACTGCCGGAAGAGTTGCCAATTGCTTGGCAACATGTGGATACCTTTTGAAAGAAAAATCTTTTCGATATTATTCGACATATATATATATACATATATATACATATATACATATATATAAATATACCTATATATATATATATATATATATATATATATATATATACCTATATATATACCTATATATATATATATTTTATTGGGTTGGATGTCATGACCATGTGGCTGATTGGATTCAGAAGTGTAAGCAATGTGCAATGGCAAAAGGTCCCACTAAGAAAAGTCGTGGTAAGATGCACCAATACACCGTGGGTGCTCCATTTGAACGAATTGCTATGGACATAGCTGGGCCAATTCCAATAAGCAACGCAGGAAACAAGTATGTTCTGGTGGTTATAGATTACTTCAGTAAATGGCCTAAAGTATACCCCATTCCAAATCAAGAAGCTAGTACAGTTGCGGATGTATTTGTCAAACAATGGATTACTTCTTTTGGTGTACCGATGGAGTTACACTCAGACCAAGGTCGAAATTTCGAATCAGTTGTATTCCAAGAGATATGCCGTATGCTGGGTATATACAAAACTCGTACAACACCTTTGCATCCACAATCTGATGGCATGGTAGAACGATTTAACCGTACCTTGGAGGAATATTTGAGAAAAGTCGTAGATAAATACCAAAGAGACTGGGATGTACATATACCAATGTTCCTCATGGCATATCGATGCGCACAACATGATACGACGGCTACTACACCGGCAATGGCAATTTTTGGAAACGAGTTAAGACTGCCAGCTGATTTAAAATTTGGAGTTGTAATACCAACGAGATCAACCGAAGGTAATTATACTAGCAAAAAGCGGGAACAGTTGGATGAAGTACATCAGTTCATCAGAGAGCGGTCGCAGATGATAAGCGATAAGATGAAGGCCAGGTATGACTTGAAAGCAAATTCAAGAGGGTTCTTTGAAGGGGAGCTTTCAATGCCTCATAATCCACAACGAAAGAGAGGCCTGTTCCCTAAACTACAGACTCATTGAGAAGGACCATATGAGATTATAGCAAAGATAAATGACGTAGTGTATCGTATTCAACGTGCCTGGAATAAAAGCAAAGTTTAAAGTAGTGCACTTGGAGCGACTTGCGCCATATCGGGGGTGTCTACGCCAGAAAATTATGTCGCGCGCACTGTCTGGTGGATTTGGTGCCACCTTTATAGAAGGCGAGTTGCAGCCCTGTCTTTAATCGATGTTCAGCAATACATTCGGTTATTTGTTCTTTTTTTCCTACTTACCT
Source organism: Megamerina dolium (assembly GCA_963854835.1). NCBI lineage: Eukaryota > Metazoa > Arthropoda > Insecta > Diptera > Megamerinidae > Megamerina > Megamerina dolium. Next base: position 51,728,696 of record OY978530.1, read on the forward strand.
GATTTTTCTCGAACGAAACGGACAGTGCGCTCATTTTTTCATATTTATATATCTCGAGTTTTTGTATATAATTATATAATTAAACTTATCTCTGTCGAACATATTTAATTCGGTTTAATAATAAACGGTTTAAACGTTTCGTATATATCCCGTATATATATTTATTGTAATAAGTAATATACACAAACGCATATATATATCTCGAGTTTTTTATCTTTGTACAAAGTAATATACATAAGAAACAATTGGTTTGCAATTTACGTGCTTTTCTCTATCGTCTCAATATGGAATTTCCCCCGATAATGAAATTAATTGAATAAATCACAATTTGATTTAAACATATACTTGAGTAATGGAATTGGACACCAAAGAAAAGATTAACAATTTAGAAGGTGATAAAAAGAGTGCTGAGGCAGTGTGGTGATGCTGATGATGAAGTAGCAGCAGCACCACCACCACATCAACCGTAACAATAACAACAACAATTAATAAAGCAGAAAAAATGGAAGAAAGTCAGCAGCAACAGCGGCAACAACAGCAAAATTTGTCATCAAGTATCAATAGCAATAGTTTGGAATTGGAAAAGATGATGACGAAAAATGACATTACCAACGCAACATCAACAACAGCACAACACCGGCAACAGCATCAGAGATGAAAAAACGCAAAAAGATATACAATCTCACATGGCCTGGTAAAGTTGGCAGAAAATTCGTATCATACGGTATCATGAGACGCGCCATTTTATTTACTTCTACATAGGTCAAGTAAGATTTTTATTTGTATTATTTATTATTCTGCTACTAAAAACGGTTAAACAAAAACAATTATAATACCTTCTACAACAAGAAGCAGTCGGTAATTGAAGCAGAAGAAGAATCAGAATGGAAGCAACCAAGGTATGAGCTCACCAGCATCTCTCTCACATACACAGGAGGGAAGTAAAAAAACTTGCTCGGGACGAACATATATATATATATATATATATATATATATATATATATATATATATATATATATATATATATATATATATATATATATATATATATATATATATATATATATATATATATATATATATATATATATATATATATATATATATATATATATACATATATATACTGTTGTGCGTGTTAAATTTTGGACAGTATCAGAAGGGACCTACTTATTTTAGCCTGTTCCGAACGGCAGAACCCTTGCGACATCACTTTTTCTGAGCTTTGTCACAGAGTTCTTTTAGAAGCTTTTTCATGGCAAGTTGTTACTGCTATGAAAAAGCCATGGGTACCGTTCGAAAGAAAAATCTTTTCGATATTAAATTTGTTATATATGAGCCGGGGATTGAACCACGACCTACAGATCAGAAGGCCAACACACTAACCACAGAGCCACGGCACCAATATATATAAATATATATATAGGTATATATATATATATATGTATATATATATACATATATACATATATGTATATATATATATATATATATATATATATATATATATATATATATACATTTTAGGCCGAAAATAACATGCTTCGCCAGCCATCTCTGTTCTTCGCTAGCTGGCGCCAGTTAGAAATTCCAAGCGCCGTCAGGTTCTCCAGTACTTGGTCTTTCCACCGGAGGTTTGGTCTTCCTCTTTTGCGTCGTCCTCCAGCGGGTTCCGAATATAACACCTTCTTAGCTGGAGCGTGTTCTTCCATTCGCTCGACATGACCTAGCCAGCGCAGCCGCTGGATTTTGATGCGCTTTACTATGTCAATATCGGCATACAGCTCGTACAGCTCATGGTTGTACCTTATTCGGTACTCGCCACCAACGCAAATAGGTCCAAAGATCTTGCGTAGGACTTTTCTCTCGAAAACTCCAAGTATTCGCTCATCCGAGGTGGAAATTGTCCAGGCTTCAGCGCCATATGTTAGGACAGGCATGATGAGAGACTTGTAGAGTGTAGTTTTCGTTCTTCGAGAGAGAGCTCGACTTCTCAATTGCTTACTCAGCCCAAAGTAACACCTGTTAGCAAGAGTTATCCTACGCATGATCTCCAAGCTGACGTCATTACGGCTGTTAATGCTGGTTCCAAGATAGACAAAGTCCCTTACTACTTCAAAAGCGTAGTTGTACAATATACAGTGGCTCACAGCTTATTTCGTACAGTGTATATATTTTTATGTACATGGCTGTAACATCGAAACTAAAAAACTTATCGATAAGTTTTGAATGTAGATGTCTGTGTATGTGTTTAGTAAACCTAATAAGAAAACGGGGAACCCCAAAAATTTTTCTTTTTGTTATGCAAGAGAGAAAAACTATTGATCAGCTGATTTTCAGCTCACATCTTATTTTGTACACAAACTTCAATGTAAGTAAGTTTCATTCTGCCGCGCAGTTACAAAGTTTTTTTGAATTGTATGAGTTTTTGGACCTTTTTAACTATTATAACAATTTTTATTATTATTATTTTAAATAGTTAAAGTGCTGTAAATTAAACATTTAGCTTTATGGGTCATCGTACAACGATGGAACAGCGTAAACTGGTAATTAACCATTTTAGGAAAGGTCAGAGTGTGCGAAAAATTGCTGAAATGACAAATTTAAGTGCCTCAACTGTCCAATACATCATTCAACGCTTCGTTCGCGAAAATCGGTTGGAGAACAAGGGCAGAGAAGCACCTAATAAGATTTTCAACGCATCAGACGAGCGTTATATTGTACGAAAAATTAAGAAAAATCCAAAGTTATCCGCTCCGAAGTTGGCTGCAGAGGTTCAGCGTGAAATAGGAAAATCATCCAGTGCTGAAACTGTCCGACGTGTGCTGCGCAATCATGACTTGAACGGTCGAGTAGCCCGAAAGAAACCATTCATTTCGAAAATGAATATACAACGCCGACTTGACTTCGCCAAAGAGCATATTATTAATACTCCTGCGTTCTGGAATACCGTTATTTTCGCGGATGAGTCTAAGTTTAATATTTTTGGCTCGGACGGAATGTCATATGTTTGGCGTAAAGCTAATACCGAGCTAAACAAGGAGAACCTTAAGCCCACAGTGAAGCATGGTGGCGGTAGCGTGATGGTTTGGGCCTGTATGTCAGCAGCCGGAGTAGGTGAATTGGTTTTTATTGAGGGAACAATGGACAAAATGAAGTACCTCGAGATTCTGAAAAACAATTTACTTCAAAGTGCAGACAAACTGGGTTTGCGGGAAGAATTTCGGTATTACCAAGATAATGACTCAAAACATAAATCTGGGATTGTGCAATCTTGGCTTATTTGAACTGCTCACACTTGATGTCTCCACCACCACAGTCACCTGACATGAATGTGATTGAAAATCTTTAGTCTATTTTGGACAATAAAATAAGAACACACAAGATTTCTAATAAGCAAGACCTAAAGAAGGTACTGATGGAGGAATGGAAAAAAATCACACCAGACATCACTCAAAAATTGGTGGATTCAATGCCAAGTAGACTCCAGGCTGTCATTAACGCTAAGAGATGTCATACTAAATATTAAAATCAACTTACTTTGTTTTTAGTTTGAACTTAAAGAGACTGTACGAAATAAGCTGTGACATGAATTTTCCTATTTTTTTCTTATTTTATTTTTTTATAGTGTCAAACACTAAAATTTTGAAAAAGTAAATTTTGGAAAATAAAAAACAAACCTTCCTTTCAAAAATGGCATTTATATTTTGTTCAAATTTTTGCTATATTAGGAATTACGACTGCAGCAATTTTTAAACTGTCACTGTACGAAATAAGCTGGGAGCCACTGTATATACATATATATATATATATATATATATATATATATATATATATATATATATATATATGTATATATATATATATATATATATATATATATATGGGTGACGTAGCTCAGTGGTTAGTGTGTTCGCCTTCTGATCTGTAGGTCGTTGTTCAATCCCCGGCTGATGCGTAACAAATTTAATATCGATAAGGTTTTTCTTTCGAACGGTACCCACCTGTCGGCAAGCAATTGGCCATTCTTCCGACAGTAACAACTTGCCATGAAAAAGCTTCTTAAAGAACTCTGTGACAAAGCTCAAAAAAAGTGTTGGCACAAGTTTTCTGCCGTTCGGAACCGGCTAAAATAAGTAGGTCCCTTCTAATATTGTCCAAAATTTAAGACGCACAACAGTAATGGAAGAGAAGCTCGGCCAATGAGCCCTTTTGGGCTTTATGTGCCACATATTTATTTTTATATATATATATATATATATATATATATATATATATATATAAATATATATATATATATATATATATATATAAATATATATATATATATATATATATATATATATAAATATATATATATATATAAATATATATATATATATATATATATATAAATATATATATATGTTTATATATATATATATATATATATATGTATATATATATATATATATATATATATATATATATATATATATTTATATATATATATATATATATATATATATATATTTATATAGAATGCTGCACTGACTGCTCGCGTGTTCATGCCGATTATGTCAATATCGTTAGCATACGCTAACACTTTTGACACTTCTGTTGAAAATAGTGCCATTATGTCGTAGATCAGCAGATCGTATTATTTACTCCATAATAAAATTGAAGAAGTCACACGATAACGAATCACCTTGTCTGAAACCCCGTTCGGTACTAATGGTACGGAGAGGTCCTTCCCTATTTTCACTGCACAACGGTAGTTAAGCACTGTCATTCTACAAAATCGAGTGAGCTTCGCAGGAATTCAGACATTCTTGTGTGGAGGTAATCCCTTACCGGAAAGCGGCTTTGTAACCAACATATAGGTGGTGTGTGGCGATCTGTTTTTCTTGGGTCTTCTCCAGGACTTGGCGCAGTGTGAAAATCTGGTCGATGGTGGATTTACCAGGTCTGAAGCCACACTGATAAGGTTCAATCAGGTTGTTGAGCATAGGCTTCAACCTTTCACACAGTACGCTCGATAGAACCTTGTATGCGCTGCTCAGAAGACTTGTTCCACGGTAGTTGGCGCAAATTGTGGGGTCTCCTTTTTATGTACGGGACAGAGAACACTGAGCTTCCAATCATATATGTGTGTGTGTGGATATATGTGTCTACCGTGCGCACGTATCATTAAGTGGGGGAGTGTTCTGCATAAGCAGATCGGATAGTCGAGTGGCAAATACATCTGCTGTCTCTGGAGATCATAGCTTACTGACGTTGTTCTTTCTTTGTGTTAGACTTCTCTTGTTATTTGTGACACATAAACGTGTGCTCACCTTAGCTGCAACAAGGTAGTGATCTGAGTCGATCACGGATCGATTTCACGTCCATCACACTGGATGCATGCCTTCCGTTAATCACCACATGATCAATTTGATTTCTTGTTCGTTGATCTGGAGACAGCCATGTCGCTTTGTGGATGTCGAGATGTTGGAATCTGGTACCACCAATTACCATGTTTCGTGCTACGGCAAAGTTGATCAGCCTCATTCTGTTATCTGAGGTGTTCTGGTGGGCGCTGAATTTTCCGACAGTTGGATCAAAGGTACCTACCTTGCTCACCCTGGCATTGAAGTCGCCAAGCACAATTCTGATATCGGTTGCAAGCTTCTTCGAGGCGCTGAAAGAAGCTATCCTTGGTCACATTGTCCTTCTCATCCATCGGAACGTGGGCATATATAAGGCTGATGTTAAAGAATTTTGCCTTGATGCAGATTGTGGCCAGCCGCTCGTTCACAAGCGTGAAATGTGAGACAAAATGTCGTAGTCTTTTTCTGACCAAAAATCCACATCCTAATTCGTGCCTGCATGGTTTTCTGAAGAGCGGTAATGTCAGCTCTGTATTTTTCAAAGACATCAACCAGCTGGGTAGAGGCACCCTCCCTATAAAGGAACCGGATATTCCAGGTGCATATCATTAAATCATGGTTTTTATTTCCTTTGCGGGGATCATCAACAAAGGGGGTAGTCCATATCCAAGGCATTTTTATACTATTCACTGGAGGGATTTTTTATGTGGCGAGTCCCAAACCCAACGCAGAACCTCTAAACGAGGAGATTTTCGCCACTCACTTCAGCCGCCTCCCAGCGTGTGCCAGGAGGACGATGCCCGGTGGTTGCCACGTGGTGGACCCATATTAATAATGAAGGCGTCACCACATAGTATGCAGAGGAAGATACATGACTACCGCTCATTAACAAATAAATGTGTCATCACATAGCGCTCAGAACAAACTACATGACAGCCAGTGAGTTGACTTGCGATGAGTGCAACAACGATTGCGCTTGCCCCACCCGGTTGAGGCAATTAGACACGATACCTTGCGAAGACACCACCAGACCAACAATGGTTCATACGCTGGGTCCAATTTTGGCATACTCTCTTTAACATATCGGCCGGTATCTCACGAATAAATTCTTCAATATTGGCTTCCAGTACGTCAACCGTTGCGGGCTTGTCGCTATATACATGAGCCTTATCATAGCACCACAAAAAATAGTCTAAAGGCGTTAAATCGCACGATCTAGACGGCAAATTGACAGGCCCCAAACGTGAAATAAACTGTGCACCGAACTCGCTTGTCAATTGGGCCATTGTTTCGCGTGCCGTGTGAGATGTGGCACCGTTTTTTTTAAACCACATGTCAGCCAAGTCCAGCTCTTCCATTTTTAGCAAAAAAAAGTTTGTAATCATCGCACGGTAGCGCTCGCCATTTACAGTAACGTTCTGGCCTTCGTCGTCTTTGAAAAAGTACGGTCCAATGATGCCACTGGCCCATAATCCACACCAAACAGTGCATTTTTCGGGATGCAATGCTTTTGGCTCTCTTCACACCAAATACGGCAGTTTTGATTGTTCAAGTATCCATTCAACCAGAAATGAGCTTCGTCGCTGAACACAAGAAGGTGTACGATGCACTTTCTTAACAGAGCATGAATGAATTTTTATAATAAAATTCAATAATCTGCAATCGTTGTTCGTTTGTAAGACGATTCAGAGTTAAATTATAGACCAAACTGAACATGTTTCACAGTAACATGTTACACGAGTTTGACCAAAAATGAAACACTTTTTTATTATTATACCCTGCATAATGTAATATGCAAGATATATTCATTTCGGTCAGTGCTTGTAACCACTTGAAGGAATCTCCGACTAACCTTGAAATTTTTAAAACCTTTAACTTGCTATAACTCACTTAATATACCATCTTGAGATACAATATTTGACATGTGGAGTTATATTATACTGTTACACAACCTTCCTACTTTTTATAGTAACTCCCATACAAAGTGTCTGTACTTCTTTTAAATTGAAACAGCTGTAACTTCTGCCATCTTCTGTCTAGAATAACCATAATTGACACTTGGATTAATATGATAGTCGGAAATAATTAGCGTGCCACGCCCACTTTTTAATGGGGCTACCATAATAAGCCTCGGACTTACCGTAAAAACCTTCTTTAAATTATCCCCTCGAAAAACTGGTGAGCCACGCCTATTTCTTTTTGTGGCTCCCATACAAAGTAGAGGAAATAAAAGAAAAAGATGGATATTTGAGCAAACTTTTTATATATATATATCTACAGATGCAGGGCATAAGTAGGTCCCTTCTAATATTGTCCAAAATTTAAGACGCACAACAGTAATGGAAGAGAAGCTCGGCCAATGAGCCCTTTTGGGCTTTATGTGCCACATATTTATTTTTATATATATATATATATATATATATATATATATATATATATATAAATATATATATATATATATATATATATATATATATATATATATATATATATATATATAAATATATATATATATATAAATATATATATATATATATATATATATATATATATACATATATATATATATATATATATATATATGTATATATATATATATATATATATATATATATATATATATATATATATATATATTTATATATAGTGCGTGTAGTTTGCGCTGATTGTATTTCATAGCCTTCACTAAGTAATTGTGCAGGAATTTTAGGCACCGAAATTAATTGATTCGTATTGAAAATGGTTTTAATTCTTTCTTCAACCCCTCTCGCACGTTTTCTAGGGCATACCTACGAATGTTGTTTGAATAACATTTGCAATGGTTGTGTGCGATTTTTTTTAAACCTTGGCAATTTTTCTGTGGCAATAGCCAGTTTTATGCATTGCAAATATAACCTTACGCTCTTCCAATGCAAATTGCTTAAATTTTCACATTGAGGTACCTAAAAGTTATAAAAACGAATGATTTCACGTTATAATTGAATAAAATGTTTTATTCTTTTTTTATTTTGTTTTGAAACGTGAAATTACACAAATTACAAACACGAAATATTTAAACAAGCACGGACTTGGTACTAGTTTGATAGTATCAATAGCCTGCTAGATATCTGTTAAAAAAAAAATGAAATGCATGGCAACCTAAGTTTTGAAATATTTAGAATACAGGGTGATTTCTAAAGACTCTTCGGATTTGATTTAAAAAGAAACCTTTATTTGAGTCGATAGAACTATCTATATAATTCTATGTTTTTTTAAAATATTTTTTTTTATAGTGCAATCTGTTTTCATAACATTCAGCAATACTTAATTACTTAAAGTAAAAATAAAAAAAAGTAAAAATAAACATAAGAATATTAATCACGTATGGATTACACCCAGTGGTGCAGCCATTTATTGATTGGAATTGAGATCCGATTGTGGGTTAGTGTGGGTTTGAAGTCTTTGATTGTGTGATTTGGCATGCGTTGGGACTTTCAAGTCACGATGGATTTGGTTGTTTGTTTGCAATCATACGTAGGGTTTTAGATTGAAATCTTTGGAGAAATTCGACATTGGAGGTTGCCGCAGTACCCCACAGCTGAGCAGAGCAAGAGTTTATTACTCTCGAGTGAGACTTGGGAGTTTCGATTTAGCAAACAGTGCAAATTTCTGAGTTTGATGCCTAGCGCCTTACGTTTGGTGAAGATATGTGTTCTCCAAGTTAGTATGCTATCGAGGTGCATGCCTAGGTATTTAGTTTCGTTACATTGCGAAATATTTATATCACTGGGTTTTACGGGTGAGCAGGTGCTACGTTTAAGGGTGAGTGTAACCTGGACAGACATGGTTTCATTTGACTTGATTCGTCAATCTTTCAACCATTGAGTAATCTTGTCTAACCCTTTTTGGGGCTTAGCCGTAACTAGTTGTAGAAGGGTATCCATTACGAAGACAGCAGTGTCGTCTGCAAAAGCGCTAACGATGGATCCTTCGGAGGCTGGTAAATCGTACGTGTGAAGCAGGTATGGAATGGGATCCATGACACTGCATTGAAGTACACCGACTGAGCTTTCATAGAGTTGAGACTGTTCTTCACCTTGTTTGACGAAAAAGTATCGACTTTCGAGAAAGGACTTGATTAATATGTAAAAGTTTATCGGAAGGGTGTCCTTTATTTCAGAGAGTAAACGGTCATGCCAGACACGGTCGAAAGCTTGAGATATATCGAGAAAGGCAGCTGTTCAGTATTTCTTTTGTTCGAATGTATTGTGAATATAATCTATAAGTCTGTGTACTTGTTCAATTGTTCTATGCTGTTTCCTGAAACCGAATTTGTGGTTAAAAATTAGTTTGCGTCCTTCTAATACGGGCATCAATCTTTTAAGGAAAAGGGTTTCCATAAGTTAGGAGGCAATTGGTAGCAAGCTAGTGGGGCGATATGACTCCACTTTGTCTGCACCTTTCCCGGGCTTGAGAATCATTTTTACTAGGGCAACTTTCCACTGCGGGGGAACAAAGCCAGCAGTGGAAAGTTGCCCAAGTTTAAAAATGATTTCATGTAAATGTTGACCGCGGCTGCGCCTCAAATGGTTCATACTTACTAACTTATTTACTTACGTGGCGATAACAACCGAATTATCGATTTAGACCGAATATAACATGCTTCGCCAGCTATCTCATTCTCTTTTCTCTCGAAAACTCTAAGCATTCGCTCATACGAACTGGAAATTGTCCAGGCTTCAGCGCCATATGCTAGGACAGATGAGAGACTTGTAGAGTGTAGTTTTCGTTCTTCGAGAGAGGGCTCGACTTCTCAATTGCTTATTTAACCCAAAGTAACACCTGTTAGCAAGCGTGATCCTTCGCAATATCTCCAGGCTGTCGTCACTACTGCTGTTATTGCTGGTTCCAAGATAGACAAAGTCCCTTACTACTTCAAAAGCGTAGTTGTCAACAGTGACATGCTGTCCAAGACGCCGAAACTCTTTGTTTGTTGACACTAGATTCTTTCTCTTGCTCTCGTTCACCGTAAGATCCATTCGACGCGATTCTCTTTACAACTCTTAGAATGTTGCACTGACTGCTCGAGTGTTCATGCCGATTATACCAATATCGTCGGCATACGCCAACAGCATGACACTTTAGTTGAAGATAGTGCCATTATGTAGTACATCAGCAGCTCGTATTATTTTCCCCATAATAAGATTGAAGAAGTCGCGCGATATCGAATCACCTTGTCTAAAACCCCGTTCGGTATTAAACGGTGGGGAGAGGTCCTTCTTCCGGCGGCGTCTCTCTCCGCGGTAGTGTCGCGACACTCTTGATCATACCACGCATGCCTCAGAGGGCGGTAGTAACCGATTACCTCCTCGGCAGCAGTAGTCATGGAGTGGGATATATGTGTCCACCGTGCGCACGTATCATTAAGTGGGGGAGTGTTCTGCATAAGCAGATCCGATAGTCGAGTGGCAAATGCATCTGCTGTCTCTGGAGATCATAGCTTACTGACGTTGTTCTTTCTTTGTGTGAGACTTTTCTTGTTATTTGCTACACATAAACGTGTGCGCACCTTAGCTGCAACAAGGTAGTGATCTGAGTTGATCACGGATCGATTTCAGAGTGTAGAGTGTAGAGTGTAGTTTTCGTTCTTCGAGAGAGGGCTCGACTTCTCAATTGCTTACTCAGCCCAAAGTAACACCTGTTAGCAAGAGTTCTCCTACGCAGGATCTCCAGGCTAACGTCATTACAGTTGTTGATGCTGGTTCCACGATAGACGAAGTCCCTTACTACTTCAAAAGCGTAGTTGTCAACAGTGACATGCTGTCCAAGACGCCGGGACTCTTTGTTTGTTGACACTAGATACTTCGTCTTGCCCTCGTTCACCGTAAGACCCATTCGACGAGACTGTCTTTCTAACTCTGAGAATGCTGCACTGACTGCTCGCGTGTTCATGCCGATTATGTCAATATCGTTAGCATACGCTAACACTTTTGACACTTCTGTTGAAAATAGTGCCATTATGTCGTAGATCAGCAGATCGTATTATTTACTCCATAATAAAATTGAAGAAGTCACACGATAACGAATCACCTTGTCTGAAACCCCGTTCGGTACTAATGGTACGGAGAGGTCCTTCCCTATTTTCACTGCACAACGGTAGTTAAGCACTGTCATTCTACAAAATCGAGTGAGCTTCGCAGGAATTCAGACATTCTTGTGTGGAGGTAATCCCTTACCGGAAAGCGGCTTTGTAACCAACATATAGGTGGTGTGTGGCGATCTGTTTTTCTTGGGTCTTCTCCAGGACTTGGCGCAGTGTGAAAATCTGGTCGATGGTGGATTTACCAGGTCTGAAGCCACACTGATAAGGTTCAATCAGGTTGTTGAGCATAGGCTTCAACCTTTCACACAGTACGCTCGATAGAACCTTGTATGCGCTGCTCAGAAGACTTGTTCCACGGTAGTTGGCGCAAATTGTGGGGTCTCCTTTTTATGTACGGGACAGAGAACACTGAGCTTCCAATCATATATGTGTGTGTGTGGATATATGTGTCTACCGTGCGCACGTATCATTAAGTGGGGGAGTGTTCTGCATAAGCAGATCGGATAGTCGAGTGGCAAATACATCTGCTGTCTCTGGAGATCATAGCTTACTGACGTTGTTCTTTCTTTGTGTGAGACTTCTCTTGTTATTTGTGACACATAAACGTGTGCTCACCTTAGCTGCAACAAGGTAGTGATCTGAGTCGATCACGGATCGATTTCACGTCCATCACACTGGATGCATGCCTTCCGTTAATCACCACATGATCAATTTGATTTCTTGTTCGTTGATCTGGAGACAGCCATGTCGCTTTGTGGATGTCGAGATGTTGGAATCTGGTACCACCAATTACCATGTTTCGTGCTACGGCAAAGTTGATCAGCCTCATTCTGTTATCTGAGGTGTTCTGGTGGGCGCTGAATTTTCCGACAGTTGGATCAAAGGTACCTACCTTGCTCACCCTGGCATTGAAGTCGCCAAGCACAATTCTGATATCGGTTGCAAGCTTCTTCGAGGCGCTGAAAGAAGCTCTCCTTGGTCACATTGTCCTTCTCATCCATCGGAACGTGGGCATATATAAGGCTGATGTTAAAGAATTTTGCCTTAATGCAGATTGTGGCCAGCCGCTCGTTCACAAGCGTGAAATGTGAGACAAAATGTCGTAGTCTTTTTCTGACCAAAAATCCACATCCTAATTCGTGCCTGCATGGTTTTCTGAAGAGCGGTAATGTCAGCTCTGTATTTTTCAAAGACATCAACCAGCTAGGTAGAGGCACCCTCCCTATAAAGGAACCGGATATTCCAGGTGCATATCATTAAATCATGGTTTTTATTTCCTTTGCGGGGATCATCAACAAAGGGGGTAGTCCATATCCAAGGCATTTTTATACTATTCACTGGAGGGATTTTTTATGTGGCGAGTCCCAAACCCAACGCAGAACCTCTAAACGAGGAGATTTTCGCCACTCACTTCAGCCGCCTCCCAGCGTGTGCCAGGAGGACGATGCCCGGTGGTTGCCACGTGGTGGACCCATATTAATAATGAAGGCGTCACCACATAGTATGCAGAGGAAGATACATGACTACCGCTCATTAACAAATAAATGTGTCATCACATAGCGCTCAGAACAAACTACATGACAGCCAGTGAGTTGACTTGCGATGAGTGCAACAACGATTGCGCTTGCCCCACCCGGTTGAGGCAATTAGACACGTTACCTTGCGAAGACACCACCAGACCAACAATGGTTCATACGCTGGGTCCAATTTTGGCATACTCTCTTTAACATATCGGCCGGTATCTCACGAATAAATTCTTCAATATTGGCTTCCAGTACGTCAACCGTTGCGGGCTTGTCGCTATATACATGAGCCTTATCATAGCACCACAAAAAATAGTCTAAAGGCGTTAAATCGCACGATCTAGACGGCAAATTGACAGGCCCCAAACGTGAAATAAACTGTGCACCGAACTCGCTTGTCAATTGGGCCATTGTTTCGCGTGCCGTGTGAGATGTGGCACCGTTTTTTTTAAACCACATGTCAGCCAAGTCCAGCTCTTCCATTTTTAGCAAAAAAAAGTTTGTAATCATCGCACGGTAGCGCTCGCCATTTACAGTAACGTTCTGGCCTTCGTCGTCTTTGAAAAAGTACGGTCCAATGATGCCACTGGCCCATAATCCACACCAAACAGTGCATTTCTCGGGATGCATTGACAGTTTTTGCAATGCTTTTGGCTCTCTTCACACCAAATACGGCAGTTTTGATTGTTCAAGTATCCATTCAACCAGAAATGAGCTTCGTCGCTGAACACAAGAAGGTGTACGATGCACTTTCTTAACAGAGCATGAATGAATTTTTATAATAAAATTCAATAATCTGCAATCGTTGTTCGTTTGTAAGACGATTCAGAGTTAAATTATAGACCAAACTGAACATGTTTCACAGTAACATGTTACACGAGTTTGACCAAAAATGAAACACTTTTTTATTATTATACCCTGCATAATGTAATATGCAAGATATATTCATTTCGGTCAGTGCTTGTAACCACTTGAAGGAATCTCCGGAGATATAGCAAACTATATATATTCGTGTTCCGCGACGCTTTAAATTTCGATTTAACGATGTCCGTCCGTGTGTCTGTCCGTCACCTGGCTGGTTCGCACGATAACTTGAGCAAATATTGAGCTAAATATTTTGACGAAATTTGGCATAAGTAACCTATTATAAGAAGGGGATTGATATTGGGCATGATTGGTCAATAACCACGCAAACACGAAGCATTCAAGGCGACTAACCTTGAAATTTTTAAAACCTTTAACTTGCTATAACTCACTTAATATACCATCTTGACATACAATATTTGACATGTGGAGTTATATTATACTGTTACACAACCTTCCTACTTTTTATAGTAACTCCCATACAAAGTGTCTGTACTTCTTTTAAATTGAAACAGCTGTAACTTCTGCCATCTTCTGTCTAGAATAACCATAATTGACACTTGGATTAATATGATAGTCGGAAATAATTAGCGTGCCACGCCCACTTTTTAATGGGGCTACCATAATAAGCCTCGGACTTACCGTAAAAACCTTCTTTAAATTATCCCCTCGAAAAACTGGTGAGCCACGCCTATTTCTTTTTGTGGCTCCCATACAAAGTAGAGGAAATAAAAGAAAAAGATGGATATTTGAGCAAACTTTTTATATATATATATCTACAGATGCAGGGCATAATTTGGTCGGCACCAGACGTCTGTAAGGTAATTTTTTTTAAATAAGTTTTATTAAACCAAATATGTGCCATTTTGATCTATAATCTTTTTAATTTTTGGGGTAAAGCCATTATTATTCCATCTGTGTAGAACTTCTGGCCTCTACGAAATTGCTGGCCTCTACGAAATTTAAATTTACACCATTAAGAGAATTCTGCAGAGATCGAAACAATAATCTGAAGGTACAAGGTCCGGGCTATATGGTGGATATATCAAAACTTCCCAGCCAAGCTCTTTCAGTTTCTCCTGGGTCATTCACAATTGCTTTTAGATGAATCTCACTGCTTTAAATCATTTGGAAATAGCTTGTTGTATTACTCCTAGTGATTCTGCAGCTTCTCCTTATGTTTGACTTCTTTCTTCGCCTACAAACTTTTTTTTGGCTGCTGTGGGTGTTCTTTGTCTTTCACCTTGAAATTACCATTTTTGAATCACACAAACAACTTCTGACACATTCTAACTTCAGGCGTATATTAAGGATAAGCTTCCTTGATAGTTTCTGTTGCGTTTTTTAAATTAAAGAACAAAAGTAAACATTCCCGCAAATGCTGTTTTGTTGGCACGTATGTAGCCTTTTTGCGAGTAATAAAAGAATTGTTTATCGTATATCACCTTCTGTTCAATTTGACAGATTAAATATGATAGAAGTTTCGATGCTCTTTAAGATACAATAGCTTTCAATGACAAGAAATCGGTATATAGATTAGAAACGCCATATACTAGAAAAACGAACTTTTTAACTTTATATATATATATATATATATAAATATATATATATATATATATATATATATATATATATATATATAAAGTAGGTGCCGTAGCTCAGTGGTTAGTGTGTTCGCCTTCTGATCTGTAGGTCGTGGTTCAATCCCTGGCTGATGCGTAATAAATTTAATATCGATAAGATTTTTCTTTCGATTGGTACCCACCTGTCGGCAAGCAATTGGCAATTCTTCCGACAGTAACAACTTGCCATGAAAAAGCTTCTTAAAGAACTCTGTGACAAAGCTCAGAAAAAGTGATGTCACAAGTGTTCTGCCGTTCGGAACCGGCTAAAATAAGTAGGTTCCTTCTAATACTGTCCAAATTTAAGACGCACAACAGTAATGGAAGAGAAGCTCGGCCAATAAGCCCTTTGGGGCTTTAAGTGCCACATATATATATATATATATATATATATATATATATATATATATATGTGTGTATATATACATATATATATATATATATACATATATATATATATGTATATATATATATATGTATATATACACATATACATATATATATATATATATATATGTATATATACACACACACATATATATATATATATATATATATATTTATATATATATTTATATATATATATATATATGTATATGTGTATATATATATATATATATATATATATATGTGTGTGTATATATATATATATATATATATATATATATATATGTGTGTGTGTGTATACATATATATATATATATATATATGTATATATATATATATATATATATATATATATATATATATATATATATATATATATATATACATAGTCATAAAATTTTTAATTTCTTTAAAAAACGGAGTTAAATTACTATATAATGATTTAATGAAAATTATTTTGCCTTAGCGTAGTTTAATGTTAGTCTTTACAATTTAAGCCCCCCATTTTGGACATATCTTTTTTAGTGTAATCGTTTCGTATACCTCATTTTCGTACGCAGGTGGTCAAACATTGGTTTCGAAATACGCTATTCAAAGAACGACAACGTAACAAGGATTCGCCATACAATTTTAATAATCCACCATCTACAACACTTAATCTGGAGGAATACGAACGCACTGGTCAAGCTAAGGTGACATCATTGAATGGAGTTGAAGTATCAACAACAGCAACATTATTGGGGACCTTGTCAACAGATAGTGCTGTTGTGCCACAACTGCCACCTTCATCACCGCCACCACCGAACACTCCACCTCTACCACCGACCACTCCACCACTACTGCCGTCAACATCATCCATTCAAACCGATTGCTTAGCGACACATATAAATTTTGTCACAGTAACAGCCTCAGATAAAACGCATGAACTCCTAGACCGCATACAAGACCCACAGCAAGACATCTCTTCAGTTTGTCGGCAGTCGTCAACACCAATTTCGCAGAGTGTGCAAATGAAAACAGAAACATCTGATCAATTTGAAGGAATACGACAGCAGCAACTACAGCAGTCTGCACAGCCTCAGCATCCCCAATTGCGAAAAATTGATACGGTACAGCAACAACAGCAAATACTGCATGAAAAATTGCCACAACTTTTGACACCAGCAACATCAAAACTGCTATTGAAACAACAACAACAGGAGCAGCAACAACAACTTCATCTTCACTTATCACTACATCATCCTCACAGTGATACTGATTCAGTGCATGTAGAACAAGAAGCCATCCAAATGCAGCAGGTATTCGCTGTGGCAGCGACAACAGCAGCATCTTCAGTGACACGGCAACAACAAGAGAAACAACAACATCAAGGACCAAGTTCAGTTTATAATAGTTATGAAACGAAATCAGAATCGGGTAGCTCAGATATACTGTCACGTCCTCCAACGCCTAATAGTTCATCCATGAGCAATGCACCGTATGCAAGCATGAACGAATTGCTCAGCCAACAATTAGAAAACCTGCCATTGAATAGTATTGCACATACGAATACTTTAGGAGGAGTTGGTATAAGGAGTACCGTGGCCAATATCAATAATATGGGTCCACCTAAAAAATTTCAGATGAGTGGAAAACTATTCGAAAAGAGTTCAATTTTATCATTATCAACTGGCACGACACAATCACAAACGCAAACACAACAATTCGAAACGAATTCTAATTCATCAATCGCATCCTCATCGATGGCATCATCAAGTGGTAAGCGTGCAAATCGAACTCGCTTTACAGATTATCAAATTAAAGTTTTACAAGAGTTCTTCGAAAATAATTCATATCCAAAAGATAGCGATTTGGAATACCTTAGTAAGCTGTTGCTGTTGTCGCCTCGTGTTATCGTCGTTTGGTTTCAGGTGAGATATTTGAAAACTTGTGATCATTTTCATAAATTTCTGTATACATTAAGGGTTTAAATAATACGCCTTACCTTGTAGTTTCAATCTGCCGTAAGCTGCTAGATGCTTACTGAGGTATTGTGGCGTATCATTTCAAATTTTAAGGTGCTTTCTCAGTCCAATTGTAATTCATACATTAAAGTAAGGACTAAAGCCTTCTAGCCACGGTTTAGTGTGTTTGAGTGTTGAACTCTTATTACTAGTTTTCTATCTAAGGGTGATTGTAGATGGCACGTTTTAACCCTTTTTGAATTGATAGCTTTTAGCGGTGGCGTCCTTTATCAAAGTCCAAATATTGGAAAGGATTTTTGAACAAGCTCACAAAATTTTCAGAAGTTATATGTGTGAATATTTTCAAGTGTACTGTGCTTTTCTTATGCAATGGTTGTATTTGTTGCATTTTGTATTATAATTTGAAGTTTTATATTTGCATTTTATCTTGTTATTACCACTGTAATTGAAGTCTAACAATTATTCTGTTATTTCGCATAAATATATTTTATGTTAATATAAATATGTACTTATACTTACATTACACACATGGATATGCGACAATTATGTATTAAGACTGCCTCTAGAAAACACAATTAAAACACGATATCTGCTAATTTTTCGATATATTTATTCGAAATATTCTCATCCTGATTCAGTACACTTGTTACATCGATTTAATAGTGATTCAAACGCGTGTTCCAGCTCATTTTCGAAATTGCCTCCAGTGCCCTCGTCGAAGCCCGTTGTATGGTCTGAATGTCATCAAAAAATCATCCTTTCAACTTCAGTTTCAGTTTTGGAAACAAAAAGAAGTCGCACGGTGCCAAATCAGGTGAATACGGCGCGTGATTCAACACACAGACCTGATTCCGAGCCAAAAATTGACGAGCAATGAGTGCTGTGTGACTTTTTTCTCTCTTTGCTCCATGTTAAAATTTCAACATCAAACGAACACGTGTTTTGTAAAATGAATGTCAATAAACAATAAATGTCAACCAAATGCCATGAAAATTTGACAGTTAGTAGAGGAAGGTTGAAGCTTCAAAACGCATGTGCTCACACATAGATGGCGCGCTTGGTAGCTGAGATATGGTTCGAGTCTTAATACATATTTGTCGCACCTTGTATATGTGCATATATCTTACTGTTACTTCTAAATTGAATTTAATAAAATTGAGAAAGAGTGTTCGCTTAGCATTGATGAAGAAAAGACCTCGTTTGGTTGATTTAGTTGTTGGGTTAAATTCGCAAGGGAGCAAAAACTATTGTGTCCTAACAGTATTCAATTAAGTTATTATTGAATTTTAAAGCTATGTTCCTCGAAAATAGAACAATTTTTAAATATATCCACTGACATTTCAAATCAATATATATACTTTTCACAAATCTTTCTGAATGTTATTCAATCCTTCTAAAGTTTTACATTAAAAAAGTACGCGTGTAAGTTTTCGGAATAACGTTTTAATTCGATTCGAATGTTTTTGAAAAATAATAAATTTATAATCAAATTACTACAATTTGTTTGAATTGTTGATTAAGGTAAACCATTTTTCGAGTCTTCTAGGTCGAATGGTGCTTATGTCCCATTGAAACTTAAAACTGCTATTCTCATTACTGACATTGCATTACATAATTTGCTTGCGTTAACATTTTATTGTTTGTTTGAATTGTTGTTTACATAAATATTTTTGAAGTAAAACTTCTTAGGCGGCGGTGTTGCAAATGGAGTATGAAATTATTAAAGCTATTTTCGTTACATGAGTAGGAAGTAATATATAGCTTAGAGAAAGAGAGAATGAAAAAGAAATCAACATATGCACAACGATACAAAGCAATAGATCATGATTCAATGGTTCATGACAATAGATAGTGTCAAGAATGATAGAAATAAAGATTGCTCTCTTTGACGTCATAAACGAAACAGTACGAATAGTAGGCAAATAAGAAGTGTCAAAATCCAATACAAATGGTATATAAAACCGCGAACATTTATATAAAATTGTAAAATAATCAATATTTATAACTTTATTATGAAAAATATTAGAAGAAACGAGTAAATAAATATATCGCGAAAATATGTATGTAACCTAAAGTGACCAGAAGTTGCCTAAGTGGAAAAGTTCTGGACCAAAATATGTAAATAAAAGCGAAGTGGTTTCGTGTTTTCATTACAAGTTTTATTGTGCACATGTGTATACATGTGTGAATATTCAAAAAGAATTAAATAATTATATCAATAATTAAAAAAAAAATTATTAAAAATTAAAAAAGAATTAATAAAAACTAAATTAATATTTTAGTGAATTTTTGGTTTTTTCTTGTGAGCGCCTTCTTCAATTTCTTTGTTTAGTTTTCTAATCATGTTTTAGTTTTATTCTTGAATCCTCGCCTGGATGAAAAATTTATTTATCTTAATATTGCAATTAATACTAGAAGATTGTTCAATACGTTTTTGTACAAATTTATTTGTGTCCAACCCATTTCCATTAATTTTTTTACATTCTTAGGCAAGTTTTACAAAACTTTGTTGATGCAACAACATTGCAACGATTTGCTTATTTTCTCTTCTTTATTTTCTGAACCCTCTGTTCCCCCACCAGATACTCGGCAGACAGTTGTCACAACCACGCGCTTCAATTTAAGTTTCGACGCAAAAAAAAAAAATTAAGAACATTTCAGAAATGCGAATGTTGTGCAAATAAAATAAATTACTTTTACCTATTTCATATTGCTTAAGGTTTATAAAATGATAATTTATGAAATGGTCCTTGCAAATCATACTATTTTGAGGGTCCTCCTCAAGAACCGCTAATCCACTTTTTTCCTAAAGCCACATCACACGAAAAGCAAAAATAGTTCTTTAATAACGATTTGTCGAAAGATCGTTATTGCAACTCGTCACTGCACACTTCATTTATAAAAATCTCATTTTTTCAATCAAAATTGTTTTAAATAACCGCGTACTATACAAATGCAAGAATTATAAACATTTATTTGCACTTTTTGGTTAATTTTCTTTTCGTTTATGAGGTCACCTTACGCACAGTTGACTGTCAAACTCAGACCAAAAAGATAACTGTTCACTCAGGGCGCAATCACTATTTCTATCATTCTTCTGTGTGTGTTGAGAGAGAGAGCAACTAGCAAATAATATGCGAATAGGGACGATTAATTCGATATTATATTAGGCAAATACAATACAATACGCATGCACAATGATATAAAAGCGATAAAGTGTACACGCGCCCATGCAAACAGCAGTCACACATGCCTCACAGTCAGATACACACTGAAAATGTTATTGTTTTCGTGTTATTACGTGCTCGCATCTACATGGGAGACAAATTCAATACAGTGTTGCCAGGATATTAAAATTTTAAAAGCTAGATCGACCAAATAAAAACGCTAAATAAGCTAAATGGTTCCAAAAATTAAGGGTAAAGGACAGCCTTTTCAACATTTCATAAACAGTTTATATTTTATTTTTAACATGTATGCATTTTAGTTCAAAAATCGAAGCATACATTAGGTACAAATATATGAGAAATTACTTTCATAAAACCAATAATTAATATATATAATTACAAGCATTAAATCAAACGGTTTCGTTTTACAATTAAATAAAATGTGAAAGACAGGCAAACTATTTCAACATTTACAAAAACAGCCTATTGCTGAAAAATTCAAAATTATATTATTCTATAGTGGACTATATCTAACATGTAACTATATCCTCTTCATCAGATGAATTGGATGAACTACTGTTTAAATATATATCACAAGAGTCTAACATCCTTATGAGCTGGGCTGCATTAAAAGGTACTGTAGCCATGTCGAATGCGCAATAAGGTCAGAGTTTCGGTTGCGATTTGCAATCTCGAATCTTTTGTCAGTAAGCCAATATACTCGAACTTTTTACTTGTATATACTGTAATAGAAACAAATATTCCGCTCAACACAGTTGACTATTTAACATAAGAGAATGATAATGGTGGCAAATATGTTGGACTAAATGTGATGCTGCTAGATGATAATTTTCATAAAAAGTCTCTTCGCTTTGTAGCGCAGCGTTGCACTGAATTTATACAATATCTTGTATTGTATGTGTGGAGGATTATCCTTAAAAAAGCTAGTTTGAAAATAAAGAAGGGCTAGAAAAAAGCCACGAAACTAAACAAATATGCTGAACTGGCAACACTGATAATAACGATTAATGCGCATATTATACGAAAGCGCACCGACGACAGTATATTAAGGTAGCGATCATATTTTAACTCTAATCGGTTCTCAGTGAATTTGACAGAATGTGACGTCACAGTATTTCCAAGAGTTGAATTATTCATTCATTATTCCGCATTGTTAATATAATTAATAATTATATTATATATTATAGTATAATTAACAAAGTAAGACGATCCGAGAGAGGAATTTTGATGCTTTCATTTTGAAATTAGTGTATGGAAGAAATCAAAAGACAACTTTGTGAAATCTATCAAAGTGAAAAATTCGAAAATATTTTATTACAATAACCCTCTGGTTGTATATAAAGGTCAAAAATCTCACATGCATTTGTTTATTCTTTCTTTTCGGTTATTACTAATTTTATTTTAATTACATCAACTTGTAAATATTTATTTAAATGTTACAATCATTAAAATAATCAAAAATTTGGTTAAATCCCATTGTTTTTCTTTAACAAATAAAAAAGAAACTCATCATTTTGTATTCAACCAGAGGGTTAATAATTTTGACATATTTTGACACATAGTCATTTTGACACTACCTAAACATCCTTTGGCATACCAGGTGTACAAGCTTAAATCCGCTGTTTGCTCGTAGATGGCGTTCGACACCTGTTTACATTAATTAGTAAACATCATCAGTGAATTCATACAACAACATACTGTTACGTTTTTATTCTGTGAACGTTTAATTCTATTTGAATTACCTTGTTCGATCACTGGATTCTGTAATGATAACTGCAACACTTATTTTATACAACTACAGTGGCTCCCAGCTTATTTCGTACAGTGACAGTTTAAAAATTGCTGCAGTCGTAATTCCTAATATAGCAAAAATTTGAACAAAATATAAATGCCATTTTTGAAAGGAAGGTTTGTTTTTTATTTTCCAAAATTTACTTTTTCAAAATTTTAGTGTTTGACACTATAAAAAAATAAAATAAGAAAAAAATAGGAAAATTCATGTCACAGCTTATTTCGTACAGTCTCTTTAAGTTCAAACTAAAAACAAAGTAAGTTGATTTTAATATTTAGTATGACATCCCTTAGCGTTAATGACAGCCTGGAGTCTACTTGGCATTGAATCCACCAATTTTTGAGTGATGTCTGGTGTGATTTTTTTCCATTCCTCCATCAGTACCTTCTTTAGGTCTTGCTTATTAGAAATCTTGTGTGTTCTTATTTTATTGTCCAAAATAGACTAAAGATTTTCAATCACATTCATGTCAGGTGACTGTGGTGGTGGAGACATCAAGTGTGGGCAGTTCCAAATAAGCCAAGATTGCACAATCCCAGATTTATGTTTTGGGTCATTATCTTGGTAATACCGAAATTCTTCCCGCAAACCCAGTTTGTCTGCACTTTGAAGTAAATTGTTTTTCAGAATCTCGAGGTACTTCATTTTGTCTATTGTTCCCTCAATAAAAACCAATTCACCTACTCCGGCTGCTGACATACAGGCCCAAACCATCACGCTACCGCCACCATGCTTCACTGTGGGCTTAAGGTTCTCCTTGTTTAGCTCGGTATTAGCTTTACGCCAAACATATGACATTCCGTCCGAGCCAAAAATATTAAACTTAGACTCATCCGCGAAAATAACGGTATTCCAGAACGCAGGAGTATTAATAATATGCTCTTTGGCGAAGTCAAGTCGGCGTTGTATATTCATTTTCGAAATGAATGGTTTCTTTCGGGCTACTCGACCGTTCAAGTCATGATTGCGCAGCACACGTCGGACAGTTTCAGCACTGGATGATTTTCCTATTTCACGCTGAACCTCTGCAGCCAACTTCGGAGCGGATAACTTTGGATTTTTCTTAATTTTTCGTACAATATAACGCTCGTCTGATGCGTTGAAAATCTTATTAGGTGCTTCTCTGCCCTTGTTCTCCAACCGATTTTCGCGAACGAAGCGTTGAATGATGTATTGGACAGTTGAGGCACTTAAATTTTTCATTTCAGCAATTTTTCGCACACTCTGACCTTTCCTAAAATGGTTAATTACCTGTTTACGCTGTTCCATCGTTGTACGATGACCCATAAAGCTAAATGTTTAATTTACAGCACTTTAACTATTTAAAATAATAATAATAAAAATTGTTATAATAGTTAAAAAGGTCCAAAAACTCATACAATTCAAAAAAACTTTGTAACTGCGCGGCAGAATGAAACTTACTTACATTGAAGTTTGTGTACGAAATAAGATGTGAGCTGAAAATCAGCTGATCAATAGTTTTTCTCTCTTGCATAACAAAAAGAAAAATTTTTGGGGTTCCCCGTTTTCTTATTAGGTTTACTAAACACATACACAGACATCTACATTCAAAACTTATCGATAAGTTTTTTAGTTTCGATGTTACAGCCATGTACATAAAAATATATACACTGTACGAAATAAGCTGTGAGCCACTGTATATACAGCAACAATTTATTTGGTAATCTCTATTTACAATCAACACTGTTTACAATCAACTATTTACTATAACACTTAAATGTACTTGCAGCTTTTGCCTCTGTATCAATGTTTTCGCAATCACGTTCGGAATTAGATTGATTGTCAATACTCAACACTGGCTCTATTTATACTCTGTTGGCAACACCCCAGAATCTTCCTTTATCGAGATTCTTCTCTTCCTTTCTCGTTGGCTTGTTCTGGTTATCGCTCATTTCTTTTTGTTGACATTCGTTTCGATGCTGCCAATAGTGCCAGTCACAATAGTGATGAGTAATCAACTATCGATACTCGTTACACTGCCCTCCTCTTAACCTTGTTCGTCCCGAACAAGTTTTTATACTTCCCCTCTATATGGCGCAAGTCGCTCTAAGTGCACTACTTTAAACTTTGCTCTTTTATTCCAGGCACGTTGAATGCGATACACTACGTCATTTATCTTTGCTATAATCTCATATGGTCCTTCCCAATGAGTCTGTAGTTTAGGGGACAGGCCTTTCTTTCGTTGTGGATTATGAAGCATTACAAGCTCTCCTTCATAGAACCCTTTTGAATTTGCTTTCAAGTCATACCTGGCCTTCATCTTATCGCTTATCATCTGCGACCGCTCTCTGATGAACTGATGTACTTCATCCAACTGTTCCCGCTTTTCGCTAGTATAATTTCCTTCGGTTGATCTCGTTGGTGTTACAACTCCAAATTTTAAATCAGCTGGCAGTCTTAACTCGTTTCCAAAAATTGCTATTGCCGGTGTAGTAGCCGTCGTATCATGTTGTGCGCATCGATATGCCATGAGGAACATTGGTATATGTACATCCCAGTCTCTTTGGTATTTATCTACGACTTTTCTCAAATATTCCTCCAAGGTACGGTTAAATCGTTCTACCATGCCATCAGATTGTGGATGCAAAGGTGTTGTACGAGTTTTGTATATACCCAGCATACGGCATATCTCTTGGAATACAACTGATTCGAAATTTCGACCTTGGTCTGAGTGTAACTCCATCGGTACACCAAAACGAGTAACCCATTGGTTGACGAATACATCCGCAACTGTACTAGCTTCCTGATTTGGAATGGGGTATACTTCAGGCCATTTGCTGAAGTAATCTATAACCACCAGAATATACTTGTTTCCTGCGTTGCTTATTGGAAATGGCCCAGCTATGTCCATAGCAATTCGCTCAAATGGAGCACCCACGGTGTATTGGTGCATCTTACCACGACTTTTCTTAGTGGGACCTTTGGCCATTGCACATTGCTTACACTTCCGAATCCAATCAGCGACATGGTCATGACATCCAACCCAATAAAATCGTTTCTTGATTTTCTCGACGGTTTTGGTGATTCCCAAATGCCCTCCACTGGAGGCATTGTGATACTCAGCTATCACTTCATTTATTCTTGCCTTGGGTACCACTAGCAGATCATAAGTGATTTTTCCATCTTCACTTTCCCATGTTCGGAATAAACATCCGTCTCGTAAGTGCAGGCTTTGCCACTGCGCCCAGTATGCCTTTGCTATTGGACTCTCATTAGCCATTTCTTGCCAATCTGGACGTATGCCCTGCTCCTTGTATTCCATAATCTTTACGAGATCTGGGTCGTTCCGCTGATCTTCTTGCACTCGTTCGGTGGTCCATGTCTCCTCCGGCAATATATTTGTAAGTCGTACGTCGACAATGTGCTCCTTGCTTTCCACTCGGGAACAATGTTTACATTCCATTTTGCAAGGACGACGAGATAGAGCATCCGCGTTGCCGTGATGTCCTCCTTTACGATGTTCGATGGTAAAATCATAACTCTGCAGCCTTTCAATCCAGCGCGCCAATTGTCCTTCTGGGTTTTTAAATTGTAATAACCACCTTAGCGCTGCGTGGTCAGTTCGTAGATGAAATGACTGACCGTACAAGTATTTATGGAAATACTTTACACATTCCAGTATTGCGAGCAACTCTCTTCGAGTGACACAGTAGTTTCTTTCTGGCTTCAACAGGATTTTACTGTAGTATGCTATTACTTTTTCTTGCCCATCTATGATCTGAGAGAGCACACCACCTATTCCATAGCCACTCGCATCTGTGTCCAACACAAACTTTTGACCAGGTACTGGATACGCTAATATTGGTGCTGAACAGAGTTTTTCTTTCAGCTGTTCGAATGCTTTCTGTTGGTCCTCGCCCCACACAAATGGTTTGTTCTTTCTTGTCAACTCATGCAGTCTGCTGGCGATGTTTGCAAATCCAGGAACAAATCGTCTATAGTAGGTGCATAAGCCTAGGAAGCTTCTTAACTCGTGAAGATTCGACGGAATAGGCCATTCTTGAACTGCTGCTACTTTCTCCTCGTCGGTATGTACCCCTTCTATTGTTACTTTATGACCAAGATATTTAACTTCTCTCCTGAAGAGTGAACACTTTTTCATATTCAGTTTAAGCCCTGCTGATTGTATACGCTCAAATACTTCTTTCAACTTTTCCAGGTGGTCGTTAAAATCTTTTCCCATCACAATAATGTCATCGAGGTACACCAAGCACGTTTTCCAGTGTATTCCACTGAGTACACGCTCCATCAAACGTTCGAAAGTAGCTGGCGCATTGCATAAACCAAATGGCATGACTGTAAATTGCCATAGACCATCGCCAATGCTGAAAGCTGTTTTCTCTTTGTCTTCCTTACCAAGTTCCACTTGCCAGTATCCACTTTGCAAATCAAGAGTTGAGAACCACTTCGCACCAGATAGTGTGTCCAGAGTGTCATCGATTCTTGGCAGTGGATAGCTGTCTTTTTTCGTAATCTCATTCAGCTTTCTGTAATCCACACAGAATCGAGTACTTCCATCCTTCTTCTTTACCAGCACAACTGGTGAACTCCATGGACTCGCTGATGGTTCAATAACACCTTGTTTCTGCATATCGGAAATCAGCTTAATGGCTTCGTCTCTTTTGGCCAATGGAACTCGTCGTGGTGTTTGACGAATTGGTCTAGAATCACCGGTGTCAATGTGATGCTTCACGATGGTTGTTCGTCCTCCCGTTTTTCCATTTGAAGAAAATATTGAACTGTACTTCTCCAATACTTGTAAAGCCTTTTCTTTTTGCTGTTTGGTAAGCACACCTGCCCATTCTTCCATCTGTGCTTTTATTTCCGCTCCGACAGTTCTTGATCTTCCACTTTTTATCGACGAACCCTTTTCGCAGTCTACTACGGCAGTAACTTCCTGGCAATGACCAATCACCATTCCTTTCTTCACAACTGTAGATGTATTAGTTGGATTTAATATTCGCACCGGTACTATACCATTTTCTTTAGGTTCTACTAACGTCCTACCAAGTATGATGTTTTTATTCGTTATTTCTTTATCTGCTTCCACCAGCCACAACTTGCCTGTCCCATCATCCACATTCATCTGTGCCCATATCACCGCTTCTGATTTTGCTGGAACCTCTTGGCGTTGACATGCCAGTACTCGTTTGATGTTCCCACTACGCTTGTAACCGATGTTCAATGGTAATTCGATATTTGCATAGCGCAGTATCCGTTGATTTAAATCTAACGTAAATCCGTTGTCAATCATAAAGTCAACACCAATTATTACGTCATCGATGATGTCAGCCACAATGAATTCATGTTCCCACGTGTAATTTCCAATAGATACTCGTTTCTTTATCTTACCCAGAATTGGTGCATCCTCACCCGTTGCTGTACGCAATTTTATTCCCATTAAAGGCTCAAACCTCTTTACCAAGTTGCTCTTGATTATAGAATGTGATGCACCAGTGTCCAGGGTTAACATGAATTCCATATTGTCCAATTTTCCATCAATAGTCAAGCTGCTTGGCACACGCTGTAGTTGTGAAATGTGAATGATGGGGCCACCCACTGTTGGAGTCAGTTCACGCCCCGCTGAACTGACTCGATTTAGTTTAACGATGGATTTGTGTTAGTGGAGCGATCGCTATCCACCTTATTCTCCTTCTTTTGTCTTCCTGGAGAATTCGATCTTGATCGCTTTCGTCGTAGACGGCAGTCACGCGCCATGTGTCCTGGTTTGTCACAAATGAAACACTTACCAGTAAACTTGTTTTCGCGTCGACCTGTTGTTCTTCCTTCAGGCTGAACTACTGATTTTACTGCCTGACGCACTGCTTCAACCAGATCTGTTGTTTCTGTTTCTAATTGGCGTACCCGTGGCATTGGTCGACACATGAAACTGGCGGCTTCAAACGTCAAGGCACTACTGACTGTTTCAGCATAAGTATTCCTGGGTGACATGACTAGGGCACGCTTTGTCTCTCCATCACGTATACCATCTATGAATGCCTCTATTTTTATTTTTTCGACGAACTCTTCCGAATTACCGGAGAACGCTAGATGACATAAGCGCTCAATATCGGAAGCGAATTCCTGAAGGCTCTCATTACTCCGTTGCACTCGCGATCTCAATTCCACTCGATGTAATTGACTCTTGTATTCATTTCCATATTTTCGCTGGAGTGTGTCCATCAGTGACTGATAGCTACCACGATCTTTCTCTGGAATCATCTGTAACACCTCGGAAGCATTACCTTTTAATGCGACTATTAAAGCAGCAGTCTTGTCGCTATCATCCCATTGATTCTTCGAAGCTGTTGTCTCGAATTGAAGCTTGAAGATATTGAATGGCGTGCTTCCGTCAAATGTTGGTGGCTTTAGTTTGATTGTACTTGAATCTCTAATCACTGATGTGGCTGGCCCATTTATTTTTAGTTGGTTGAGATCGTGTTGTAATTTCTCGAACTTATCTTCCAAATCATCTACATGTTCCTTCAGATCTGTAACTTTTTCATTAATGGCTCCGGAAATTTCATCTACATGTTCTTTTAGTTCTGCAACTTTCTCATTAATAGCCCCAGAAATTTCTTGTAGTTTGTAGTTAATTGTCTTTTGGAATTCTCCAATGAAGTTTTCTTGGCGA
The DNA here is from genome assembly GCA_963854835.1 of Megamerina dolium. NCBI lineage: Eukaryota > Metazoa > Arthropoda > Insecta > Diptera > Megamerinidae > Megamerina > Megamerina dolium. Next base: position 51,758,122 of record OY978530.1, read on the forward strand.
GCCGAACCTTCTTGAATTTCCATACGCAATTTAGCCGAATGTTCTTGAAGCTTGGAGTCAATGCGAGACGCATTTCCTTGAATTTCCGTACGTAATTCACTAATAACGCCCTCTTGGCGTACCGAATGTTCTTGAAACTTGGAGTCAATGCGAGACGCATTTTCTTGTAGCTGTTGTTGCTGCTGTTGCATCATGGTTTTCATGAAATCCATGAGTTGACCACTCGAATCTATTTTGCTCTCTTCCTCAGCGTGCACAACTGCTTGTATATCGGCTTCCTCAAAGAACTCATGTTCTTCTACATTAATTCCCTTAGCCTCCATAGCTTGCCTCAGCCTCACCAGCAGTTCCGCCTTTGCACCTGATGACGATAGATTCATCTCTACCAACAGCTTTTTAAGCTGGTCCACTTTTAGTTGGTCAATTTTCACCATCTTTACAGAATCCCACTTCTGACACCAATTGTTACGTTTTTATTCTGTGAACGTTTAATTCTATTTGAATTACCTTGTTCGATCACTGGATTCTGTAATGATAACTGCAACACTTATTTTATACAACTATATACAGCAACAATTTATTTAATAATCTCTATTTACAATCAACACTGTTTACAATCAACTATTTACTATAACACTTAAATGTACTTGCAGCTTTTGCCTCTGTATCAATGTTTTCGCAATCACGTTCGGAATTAGATTGATTGCCAATACTCAACACTGGCTCTATTTATACTCTGTTGGCAACACCCCAGAATCTTCCTTTATCGAGATTCTTCTCTTCCTTTCTCGTTGGCTTGTTCTGGTTATCGCTCATTTCTTTTTGTTGACATTCGTTTCGATGCTGCCAATAGTGCCAATCACAATAGTGATGAGTAATCAACTATCGATACTCGTTACAATACTTATTTCCTCGTATAATTATGCCTAGTTTCGTGCCAGAAAACGAGCATATGCGAGAAGCTCTACTTTTTTTCTTCAATTTGAAGAAATCTGCTGCTGAGTCGCATCGAATGCTTGTGGAGGCCTATGATGACACTGCGCTATCGGAAACCACTTGCAGAGACTGGTTGGACTTGAGTGACAAGAAGCGTGAAAATAGACCCAGAAAAGTTGAGGACCATGATTTGCAGGCTTTTTTGGATGAGGACGACACCCAATCGCAAAAAATGCTTGCCGAACAGTTAGGTGCTACGTTTACAAGCCATGGGGATTTTTTTTTTACCGAAAAACAGCGGATTTAAGCTTGTACACCTGTTATACTGTAAATGCCATGAGAAAAAATTTTATGATTGCCTTACTCGGTTAATTATAGTATATATTTTTCCATTTTGTCATCTTCTTCACAATCTTCTTTTCTATTATTGTTGGTAAAAGCACAAATACAAAAACATCAGTTGCTGACAGACATGGTTGCTGTTTGATTATCCGGCGCATTATAGAGTTTTTGCTTTTGTCTTATTCCGCATTTAGACACAAAAACATTTGCACGAAAAACATTTTCAATTAACTTTTGATCTTCCGTTCGCGTTTACACTGGCAAAAATGTTTCTCGGCGACTCCTTTGTATGCTTGACCTAATGCTTGGCATTACGAACAGTGTTTGGACTGTAAACAAATTTTTAGAGGTAGATGAAATTGTGGTAAATTCTAAAATTTAGTGGTAGATTTTAATGAAGTAAAACATAATGATATTTATGAAGTCGTTTTTTGTTATTCATCAAAAAGAGTAAAGTTTTGCATTTATTACTAATGTATAAACACAAATATTAATTTCACGTTTCGTTATTACAGATGTTAAAACATTTAAAAAATCGCTTATCAAATCTAAATCACAAATGTACATTAAAAGATAATCTTTTGGGAACATATTTATGTACTTACATAATTAACTTAAAATATACATTTATAGCATTTCAAATACAGAGATCACTCATTTCGTACAAAAGCTAAATCACAAACTTATATGTACTAATCTATATATTGCAAGTTAAAGTTATGGGAACAAAATTCCAGTCAATAATTTTAAAATTCTTCTGGTGGCTGAAATATTTTACTACTTTCACATATTTGTTTTATTAAAACTCATAATAGATCATGCAATTAAAAAAGAAAGAAATATATATAAAATGGCCAAAAATGATAAAATATTGTAAGTTACAAGCTTTCTGTAATAGTTGCGTTAGAAATAAGAAAAAAGTGCTCGATTTGCCACAATTGTAGGATAGTCCGAACACTGATTACTGATGATAAGGACAAAGCGTGTCTCATATACCTGAAACAAAATGCCCTCTCTTTTCTGTGTTTCCCTCGCTCACAAACAAAATGTATTTCATGCAAATGTTTTTGTGCCTAAAACAAGAGCAATATATATAAATTGAAGTACGTGATCTAAAATTTTACACAAACTCTTCAGGTTTGGGTATCTTTAAACCACTTACGAAATATTTGCGAGGTGAATTCATACAATTCTTCTTAAAGAGCTCTGTGACAAAGCTCAGAAAAAGTGAGGTCACAAGGGTTCTGCCGTTCGGAACCTGCTATTATAATAATTTTAATACTATCCAAATTTAGTGCACACAACAATATTTGAAGATAAACTCAGTGGTATTACAATGGGCTTTTCTTTAAATCCCATACCTTCTGCTGTAATCCACTATCATGTAACACAATTTGAATTTTCCGTTTATATACAAAGCTCATTCTTCATCCAGTTTATATTAACATCGCCCTCTACTATAACTTCTTTTGTTTTTTCCAATAATATTTCAAAGTTCTCTTTGAAAAAACACAAAACTCTCTCTCTTTCGAGCTACTCGGAGATCTATAAATTGCTACTAAAATTATATTGCCCTCTTCATATTTACATTTGCACTCTAACATCCATAACGTCAACGGTGATATCACAAAGTCTATTTTATAAATATGTTTTATTAAAAGGGCTGTATTGGTCGCTATATTTAAAAATTTTAAGTAAAAATCTAAATTAACTTTTCCTCCTTCGCGTTTCGGCTATTTTTCAGCCATCTTTAGGGAGTCTGTTTTTCCCAGTCGGACTTTTGTAGTGTGACTACTAAATAAATTAACTTTTGGTCGATTTATTCGTTGTAACCTTTAGCTAGCTACAAAGTAATTCAGAAACTAACCAATCATATGTTATCGTCTTAGTTTCTTTATGAAGGAAAAGTGTATATACATGAGGAACAAGAAATATTCCATTTATATTTTTGTTTCAATGTTATCTGTGTTCCTTTTTTCTCTTCAAATAAACGATTAGCTGACAGTACTACGAGTATTATTGGGTTGTGTAGTATGAAATTGATATTCGATTTTTTTCTGCGTATAGACTTTTTATTTTTAATCAAAGTATCCGCCCATACTATCGATACACATTTGCCATTTCAGCTTTTGCTCATTTATCCTTCTGGTGTAGAATCCTGGTTCACGGGAGTCGATGAACTGCTGGAAGGCACTTTTGGCAGCTTCTTCGGAATTAATTTTTTTTTTCTACCTGGAAGTTGTCCAAATTTCGAAAGTTATGCCAGGCGGTGGGTGACTGAGAGTTTCCAAATCAAACTCCTGTAGTTGATCGGTTGTTCAATAACGGCTGTTTAATCACAAGTTTCCGCATCATTTCGTCGATTGCATACAGTACATACAGTTACATACAGTTTCGCCCGAATTCATGAAGCTGTGGTAGATTACACCGCTTCCAGACCACCAATCAGCTTCTTCTGGTGGATGTTTCGTTTCGGGCAGTGTTTCAGTAATGCATCTCAATCCAACAACTGTGATGAACGCTTGCAATTGTCATAAAGGATCCACTCCTCATCACACGTAACAATTCGATTCAAAAATTGTTCTCTTTTGTTGCGGGCAAGGAGCGAAAGGCAAGCTTCGAGGCGATAGCGTTTTTGGTCATCGTTCATGTCGTGTGGTACCGACTTTTCCAGCTTTGTCACCATGCCGATATGAGCCAAATGGGTTAGTATTGTTTGCTTAGACACCTCAAACATCAACGATAAATCGTGTATACTTCGGGTCGGATTCGATTCGATTGTGGCTTTCAGCACGTCGCTATCCACCTTCAACTCAGGTAGTCCACGTGGTTCATTGGTCAGATCGTAGTCACCAGAACGGAATTTCACAAATCAACGGGATACTGTCTGCTTTGAAGAGACTTCAGTGCCAAACACAGCGTTGATATTCCGAGCTGTTTCCGCCGCTTTGGTTCCTCGGTGGGACTCTTACTTCATAAAAACACAAATTTCGATATTTTGCATTGCCACACACTGTCCGTATTGTTCGGGAAAAATTAATAATAAAGAAAAAAAAAGAAGAACAAGAACAAACGAACGACTGCTGACCGATCAAGTCAGAGTTGCATTCGCCTTCTCTAAAGGTGGCACCAGACAATGCGCGTGACATAATTTTGTGGCGTAGACACTAGACAATATTTGGTTATTTGAAGTGAGTTAAGACGCATATTGTACGTTATAGTTTTTGTTTTGTATTACTGCATCTTGCCGTGTCATGTGTTCTTATCTATTATATTTTTTGCTTATATGTTAATGTATGCATTGTATGGATGTCAATTTTTTCGGTTAATACAATCCCAGGTTTAGATGTTCATTATTTTGTAACAACTTGACTCGGAAAAAATTGCATCAATATTGTTTGAGAAGCGCTCCTACGAAATAATAAATAAATGGGTTTTAAATATACTTTTTTTTATTGAAAATGAAAATTATTTTATTAGTAACAAAACAAAAGACAATAGTTAAATATACACATTAATTAATACATATCGAGCGAGTACATATCTGATAAAGTGATATGTACTGTAAGAGTGATAGTCACCAATAAGAATGGACGTGTTTTGTATCTCTCCTTTATTAGAGTTAAATAAATAATTGACTTCGGTTTAAAAAATCAAATATATTGCGAAAAGACGCTAAATAAAACCAAGTAAAAAGAAAAGTAAAATCAAAGAAAAAATAATAATAATAATAACATAGTTTGCAAACAGATTTCGTTTGTAATATGAGTGTTCGGCACTCTCCTCTCCTGCAAAGGCAATCGCCTGTTAATGTGTGTGTAAATCATAATTTGCAAACCCCGCCAGTAAGTGCATTATCAAAAAAATCAGTTGATACACACTGCACAAGTGAAAGTAACAGTGGAAACCTCTTGCCTGCACATATTCCTCACTCTAACATTACATCAAATTTGGCAACAACAAACTCATGTCCAATCACACCAAATACAGGTAAAAAAAAAATAATATGTTCTCACTTGATGTACTATCTCCCTCTGTACCGTGGAGTGTGCAATGCTCTTCTCCTGCTGTAACACCAACAGCTACAACATCATAGCAAACAAATAACGGCCTTTCTACTGAAGTGCATGACCCAGTAGTAAAAGCAACTAGTGCGATGACTATTAAAGAACCAGTTGCTGTTCAAAACGGAATTGATCGCTACATTACTGTAGTAAAGCGAAAAAGAAGTCCACAAAATTCAAAACAAATGAATTCAACAAAAATCCAGAAGCAGAACACTACCCCTATTAGTTCGGAAAATAGATTCCCAAATATTATCCCAAAGAAAAATTTCAAACCCCCACCCATTTTCTTAAGAGAAAGCAACTCAGATAAGTTGATTTCCAGAATTACAAGTCTTATAGGACCAAAGAATTTCCAAGTTGTTCCTATTCGCAAAGGCCCAATTGAGGAAACGAAAGTGCAAATCTATAGCGAAACTCATTATCGCAAAGTAATTGCAGTATTTGATGCTGGAAAAAAGAATTACTACACATATCAGCTAAAAAGTACTAAGGGCTTAATCGTTGTACTCAAAGGCGTCGAACCCAACGTTGATATTAACGTAATCAAACTCGCCCTTCAGGATGAAGGGTTTCAAGCCAAAACAGTATTCAACATTCTCAACAAGAGCAATATACCTCAACCGTTATATCGTATTGAGCTGCAGCCTGAAACAAAACCCCTAAAAAAAGGTGAAGTACACCCCATATATAAAATTCGATATTTATTGCATCGCAAAATCACAATCGAAGAACTCCATAAGAGAACTGTACCTCCTCAGTGCAGAAACTGCGAAAAACATGGACATACTAAGACATATTTGTACCCTGCCAGCTGTTTGTGTGATTTGTGAAGATCTTCATAAATAAAATATATGCCCAAAGTCTAAAGGCGATGCCGGCATGAAAAATGCAGCAATTGTGAAGGTAATCACACCGCAAATTATAGAGGTTGCCCAGTATATAAAACCCTAAAAATAAATTTCTCCTCTAACAAACAACCTCTAAAACCAGTTGAGCAAACTCAGATAGTCGACTCAAGTAAGAGACAAAATATTGATGCAACACAATTCTTCTCTGCACTCCAAAACAAGAATCAAACCAATTCATACGCTAGTGTTTTAAAACAAAACCCACACCAACAAAGCAATGTAAATAATGAGCAGAAGCACTCACTGCCCACCCAACAGCCAAGTACTCTTGAACATTTGCTTCAAACACCAATCATGAACCAATTCATGAATTTAATGCAAACAATGATGCAAGAAATGATGAAAAATCAATCGATGTTACTCCAAACGTTGCTATCCAGACCATAAATACCATTAGTCGTCTCAATATATGCCACTGGAACGCCAACGGCTTAAGCCAGCACCGTTTAGAGCTAATTCAATTCCTTGAATCCAGCCAGATCGACATAATGATGATATCTGAGACCCATTTCACTGACAAAAATTGCTACCAAATACCATATTACAAACTGTACACCACAAATCATCCGCATGGTAAGGCACGCGGAGGAACTGCCATGTTGATAAAATGTCTAGAAGAGTACATCTCTAAGCTAGTAAAATCTGCGATATACTGTCCCCTAAGATAAAGTATTACCGAACAGCAATATAAAGAATTTTTCTCAACTCTTGGTAGCAAATTCTTGGTTGCTGGCGATTTCAACGCCAAACACACTCACTGGGGCTCCCGATTAATAACTCCAAAAGGCAAAAGACTATGTTCAATCATCACTAACCACGGCTACGATGTTATTTCAAATGGTCAACCGACATATTGGCCGACGGACAAGAGGAAAATACCCGATCTCATAGACTTTGGAGTCGCCAAAGGTTTGCAGATGGAAAATATCTCCACAGAGTGTAATTATGATCTATCATCTGACCACTCACCCACGGTAATATCTATAAAATCACCAAGCCCCCAAAGCAATTGCGTTAGAAAGAAAATAGACTGGTTGAAATTCAAGAAATATGTAAATTCCCATCTTCCTCTAAGTACTGTATTAAGAAATGGTAAGAAATGGATGTAGACTCAGCACTCGAAAAATTCAACCAGTTGCTCTCCTTAGATCTCAGCTCAGCCACCTGCACAAGCGTATGCAAGCAATCAAACTATAGCCCATACACACCAGCCGACATTGAATTGCTAGTAAGACAAAAAAGAAGACTCTGAAGGCAATGGCAAGAATTCAGATCACCGAATCTGAAAACACAGCTACAGCACTGCACTCGAAAGTTAAAGCAAGCCCTAAAAAATAAAAACAATATAGAGTTGGAAGGTCACATAGCCAAATTAACACCTGGTGAAGCGTCAGACTACTCTTTGTGGAAATCAGCGAACAACTCAAATCGTCCAATTCTCATTGACTCCCCCATCCGTTTGAGTGACGGTAATTGGGCTAGAAGCAACTGTGAGAAGGGTTTAGCTTTTGCAGACCACCTAAAAAGTGTGTTTACACCCAATCCACCCTGTTCACAGTCCTCATTACCAAAATTAACTTCTCAACCTTACCAAAAATCACCTTTACCGGTAAAATGATAAAAGAGCTACCTCCGGCTTCAGTAATTCATCTCATGCATATTTTCAATGCTATCCTTCGTATTAAACAACATCCCCAACGCTGGAAAACTTTAAAAATTATTATGATAACAAAACCAGGAAAAGACCCTACAAAAGTTGCATCGTACAGACCTATCCTGCCTCTACTCTCTAAAGTATTCGAAAAGCTACTTTTCATGAATATAACTCCATTTATTAATCTCAACCAACTGATTCCCCAACATCAGTTTGGATTTAGAAAACAGCACGGCACAATAGAGCACGTCCACCGCATTGTAACTCTGATAAGGAACACTTTTGAAGAAAAAAAATATTGTTCAGCTGTCTTTCTTGATATCACTCAAGCTTTCGATAAAGTATGGTACGATGGCCTTATTTACAAACTCAAACTATTACTGCCTGCAAATGTCTCCTCATTGCTTAGTAGCTACCTCACGAAAAGACAATTTCTCTTACATCACAAGGATTACACAACAAATCCATTGAATATTCACGCTGGCGTTCCTCAAGGAAGCGACCTTTGCTGATGATACGACAATATTGTGCTCTCCCTCTAACCCCATAGAAGCTACTAAACTCCTGCAGACTCATGTTAATTCTCTCGAAATCTGGCTAGCGAAATGGCGTATAAAAGTCAATGAATCAAAGAGCGTACATGTAACCTTCACGATAAGGCTAGATACATGTCCCCCACTTAAAATTAATGGTCAATCAGTTCCACAATGTTCCTCAACAAAGTACTTGGGTATTCACCTCGACAGAAGACTGACCTGGAAAAATCACATAGAGGCAAAGAAAACTCAGATCAAGCTTAAAATTAATCAGTTATGGTGGCTCTTACACAAAAGATCAAAGTTGAATCTCGAATACAAAGTGCTATTAGATAAAGCAATCCTGAAGCCAATCTGGACTTATGGTATTCAGTTATGGGGCACCGCATCTCCCTCAAATATCGAAAAATTGCAGCGAATACAATCCAAGTGTCTGCGAATTATTGTAAACGCGCCTTGGTATATGAGGAACGTTAACATCCATCGAGATTTAAATGTACCCACAATTTCTGAGGAAGTTGCAATGTCCTGCAGAAGCTACATTCAAAAATTACACAATCATCCGAATCCCCTTGCTAGGCAATTGTTGCTGAGCACGGGGCATCGTCGATTAAAAAGAAAAGACACACTGAATACGCTGTGAAATTGCTATACCTCGCGACTCAATAAATTGTGATGGAACTTAGGGAATATCATATAATTTTAGTTAGTTTGTAAGATTTGATTACTTATTGTTAGTTTCTAAGTAATTTTAGAAAGATCCAATAATTAAGAATTTTATTTCAAAAAAAAAAAAAAAAAAAAAAAACTGCTTATACACAGAGTATACAGATTAGAATTAGCAATTTTTATTATATTTGAAATCCATGAAGCTCCGCTTTTAAGAAATTTGTATTTTTGTTTATTGTTTATGCGGATGTTATAGATGAAGAGTAAATATGTAGAATAGTGGACTTACGTTTGGGGTTGCTTCTTACAGCGTACCGCTTACTTGCTGGTACGGTGACACAACCAACGACGACGACGATGCCAATGACGATGATGATGATGAACACAGTAGGATTACTGGAATAGTCTTCCTGACGAAACCAGCGATGACGACGATGTCAATGATGTGCGAAATAGATAAGAGATAGACTTGTTTGTTGTATGACTCCAACGGAAATCACCTTCCACTAACTTTCTCTTGTAAAAAAGCACAACAAAGCGGAATACTGTTTGTAAAACCGTAAAAAGATAAAATATCCAATAGAAATAAAAATTTGCGTGTGAAACAGTGTACTCGTGATAGAAGTAAAACTTCTTAAAAAACCCAAATCTGCTATTAACACCACCTTGTATGAATTCAGCTAACAAATATTTCGTACGTGGCTTATGGATGATACCCAAACCTGAATGGTTTGTGTAAAGTTTCAGATCACGCGCTTCAATTTATATATATTGGTCCTGTTTTAGTTGCATCGTACAGACCTATCAGCCTCCTGCCTCTACTTTCTAAAGTATTCGAAAAGCTACTTGTCATGAATATAACTCCATTTATTAATCTCAACCAACTGATTCCTCAACATCAGTTTGGATTTAGAAAACAGCACGTCACAATAGAATAAGTCCACCGCATTGTAACTCTGATAAGGAACACTTTTGAAGAAAAAAAGTATTGCTCAGCTGTCTTTCTTGATATCACTCAAGCTTTCGATAAAGTATGGCACGATGGCCTTATTTACAAACTCAAACTATTACTGCCTGCAAATGTCTCCTCATTGCTTAGTAGCTACTTCACCAAAAGACAATTTCTCGTACATCACAAGGATTACACAACAAATCCATTGGATATTCACGCTGGCGTTCCTCAAGGAAGCGTTTTGGGCCCCTTACTGTATCTCTTATACACTACAGATATGCCCAGCAATAACCATACTTTTATATCGACCTTTGCAGATGATACGGCAATATTGTGCTCTCGCTCTAACCCCATAGAAGCTACTAAACTCCTGCAGACTCATATCGATTCTCTCGAAATCTGGCTAGCAAAATGGCGTATAAAAGTCAATGAATCAAAGAGCGTACATGTAACCTTCACGCTAAGGCCAGATACATGTCCTTCACTTAAAATTAATGGCCAATCAGTTCCACAATGTTCCTCAACAAAGTACTTGGGTATTCACTTCGACAGAAGGCTGACCTGGAAAAATCACATAGAGGCAAAGAAAACTCAGATCAAGCTTAAAATTAATCAGTTATGGTGGCTGATACACTAAAGATCAAAGTTGAATCTCGAATACAAAGTGCTATTATATAAAGCAATCCTGAAGCCAATCTGGACTTATGGTATTAAGTTTTGGGGCACCGCATCTCCCTCAAATATTGAAAAATTGCAGCGAATACAATCCAATTGTCTGCGAATTATTGTAAACGCGCCTTGGTATATGAGGAACGTTAACATCCATCGAGATTTAAATGTACCCACAATTTCTGAAGAAGTTGCAAAGTTCTGCAGAAGCTACATTCAAAAATTACACAACCATCCGAATCCTCTTGTTAGGCAATTGTTGCTGAGCACAGGCCATCGACGACTAAAAAGAAATGAAACATTGAATACCTCGCGACTCAACAAATTGTGATGGAACAACGGGAATATCACATAATTTTAGTTAGTTTGTAAGATTTGAATACTTATTGTTAGTTTCGAGGTATATTAGAAAGATTCAATAAATTCTTAGTATATAAAAAAAAAAAAATATCTAATAAAGTATCTTATATGTATGTGGATAAAACTCGATGCAAAAAAACTTAAAAGTAATCAAATGTATTTGTGGTTGAAAGACGTTCATATATTTTTTAATCTCATACATTTAAGCGAAAAGAATAAACTAAAAAAAATCAAGTAAGTGAATGCAACTTTTTACAACAGAGGCATACTTATGTGTGTATTACTTTTTATATTAAAAAGAAACGAAAACAAAAACGTTCAAACAAATCTATATTTCCTAAAATTTTATTACATATATATACTCAACAATTTGTAGTTAATTGCTTACAAATCACAAGTTACTTTTAGTAACACAATTAACACAAAAATATTAAAATGTAATTCAGGAATAAATCAAAAATATTTAGTATTACTTAATCTTATATCTGATATCTGACTTCTGATATCAAATTACAGAAATAATACATAGTAAAGTAGCTCAGTCGTTAGTGCGTTGGCCTTCTGATCTGTAGGTCGTAGGTCCAATCACCGGCTAAAGCAAAAATCTTATATCTAGAAGATATTTCTTTCGAATGGTGTCCACCCGTTGGCAAACAATTAGCAATTCTTCCGGCAGTAACAATTTGCCATGGAAAAACTTCTAAGAGAACACTGTGACAAAGCTCAGAAAAAGGATTGTCACAAGGGTTTTTTTTCTCGGATCCGGCTAAAATAAGTAGTTCCCTTGTAAAACTGTCCAAAATTTAACACGCTCAACAGTACTGGAAGAGTAGCTCGGCCAAAGAGCCCTTCGGTGCTTATAAGTCCCACATGTTTATTTTAATTTTGTTTACGTATTGACAGTTAAATAACTTGACCCCCAAACCCCATTAAAGGTACGATCTCGAATATCTTATAGTTGTAACAAGTATCGCTGCGAATTGATACCGATATCGTCGATGCGTGTACAAGAGTAGCTATATTTTTTTAACTTCTCTGTATTATTGTTAAAAAATAATCTAAAAAAATACTAAACTATTAAAGTATCTAGATTTAAACTTATGGCATATTAACCTGCTGATGAGAAACAAAAACCTATCTGATTTCACCTAAAACACAAAGTGCCTTTCAATGCTGCTCTTTTGCTATGAAAGGGGATTTTTCTGTCTTCATTTTAAATGCTTTGTAAGAAATAAAAAATCCCGGGTTTTTGACAAATAAGCCTGGGATATTCGGAATTCAATAAAGATAGGATTCACGGGATCCCGGAATTCTGGGATTGACATCCCTAATGTATTGATATGTAGAAAGGCAAAATTTATATTATTATCAAATACTCTTCTTACATTTGAAAATGTTGACATTCTATTAAAATGCTGTGTTGCACTGCGACTCTAAGTCTATTGTGCATTTGAAATTCTATTCATTTTATGAAAACAACACAGTTACTCCATTTTATTCTAGTATCACTCCTGTATTCAACTGACTATAAGCTAACTTCAAATGGTTAACTTATTAGCTGGAAAGCCATGCAGAGCCGGAAAAGTGACTTGTGCCTAGGCCATCGCTATGTTCAAATAGTAATTTCATTCCAAAGGAGGTGGTCGACTTTTCAACCACAACTGGTTGCAGAATAATGACCTTAGAGAGCAGTTAAAGTTAATGGAGTTCCCGACTGGGTATTTATTGAAAAAATACAATATTAGAAACAAGTAAACAAGTACATATTACATATATAAAATACATAGATACGAGGGCGGTCCCAAAACTCCCCGACTTAACAAAGAAAACAACAAATTTGGGAACATTTTTCTGTATTTCTCAATATAATGTCCTTTTAGCTCTATACACTTTTCCCAGCGATATTCTATAACTTCGATACCCTGTTCATAGTATGAACTGTCTAGCTCATTAAAATAGCCATCTACCGCAGACTCCACCTCTTCATTGTTTGCAAATATTCTACCACCAAGCCATTTTTTTCAAGTTTGGAAATAGAAAATAATCCGAAGGAGCTAAATCTGGCGAATAAGGTGCGTCCTGAAGCAATTCGAGTTTAACTCATTGATTTTGGCCATCGCAATAGCTCACGCACCTTTAGCCGGTGGATTTTCTTAACCGTTTCTGGCGTGGCCACCTCAATTTGTCGATCACTACGGTGTTCATCTTGGCAGCTCGTACGACCTCGTTTAAACTCTGCCACCCAATATTTTATGGTCGTAAACGAAAGAGCAGACTCACCCAGAGTAGAATCGAGTTAAGCTTTAATATTCGTTGGACTGAGACCTTTCAAATGGAAGTATTGAATATTATAACGGTGTCCAATTTTTTCCATGCTTACAAATTCACTGAGGTCGTTAACTTTCGATGGCTCCAAAAAAATACTAAACAACGTGGAGCCTTGAAACTTAAAACATTTGTTTTATAAGGTTGCCACTCTTCGCCAAAGTAACTTTTTTCAAACTATTGCCGCCATCTATATGTCACGTCGGGTAGCTCTGGGACCTCCGTCGTACATGTACCCAATAAAGAATTTTTTGTGTAGTTACAGCCCTTATATATTTCTTTTGTTACATCTATTTTCTTCGCATGTGTTTTTTCGTTTTTGTTTACAGCCGATAGCTGCCGCGTACATCAGTTTTACGATTTCTATGGCGTCTTTGTGGTAATTATTTTGTTCATTTTTTGTTGTATCCAAGTGTTTCTATTGTGAATCTGTTTGTTTCCCTAGGTTCAATACCTAATATTTTTGCGTTGTCGAAGTCTGCTATATGTCTATTCTTCTGTAGGTGTTGTGCTATTTTTCGCATCTAACTTTTGTTCAACAATTTGTGTATCAAGCGATCTTTTTATAGTCCCTATATATATTTTGTCGTATTTTCCTGCCTTTCCGTTCCTTAGTTATTTTGTCCTTTGTGCTGTTGAAAAACCTTCATAAGGTAGTGTGCATATGTCATTGATTTGTTGCTTATAATGTTTTCATTAGGGACATAGCAATTTCGTATCTTTATATGAACGCACCCTTAAACTTTTTTAATCAACTGTCAATGTCAAAACGTTAGTTAAAGTCAACATTTTCATCATGGTAAAGTTCACGAACCAGCAACGTTTGGAAATTATTAAAAATAACTACCGAAATTCTGAGTCGGTGGTCGCAACTTTAAGAGCGAAAAATCATCTTCAGCGATGAAGCTCATTTCTGGCTCAATGGCTTTGTCAATAAGCAAAATATGCGTTATTGGTCAGCAACAAAACCACAAGTGCTTCTTGAGACACCGTTGCACCCGCAAAAAGTTACTGTTTGGTGCGGTTTTCATGCCGGTGGTGTGATTGGGCCGTATTTTTTCGTGGATGAAAACGACCGTCATGTTACCGTCAATGGAGAGCGCTATCGTGCTATGTTGGAAGATTATTTGTGGCCAGAATTGGATGAACTTGACATCAGCGATATGTGGTTTCAACAAGACGGTGCCACTAGCCACACAGCACACGTCACAATCGACTTATTGCAAGGCAAATTCGGTGAACGTGTTATCTCGAGAAATGGTCCGGTCGAATGGCCGCCTCGTTCATGCGATCTAACACCATTTGATTTCTTTTTATGGGACTTTATCAAGTCACTGGTCTATGTCAACAAGCCAGCAACTTTAGACGAGCTCAATGACAACATCCAGCGCGAAATTGCCAACGTTCCGGTCGAAATGTGTTCTAGAGTGGTGGAAAATTGGGTCCAAAGAATCGACCGCTGTAAACGGGTGGTCATATGACCGAAATCGAATTTCATTCATAAAATGTAATGCTTGCAATATATCCACAATAAATTTGAACTCATTATCTCAAATACTTCTGTGTTTTATTAATAGATAAAATTGTTATGTCCTTAATGGAAAATCCTTTATTTCTTATTTCTAGATTGTTGTGATTGTTTGTTGTTGTTTTTAATCTTGTCGTTGTTTGTTGTATTAGTTTTTCAATTAGATGTAGTGGGTAGCTGTGTTTCGTTAGTACGGTCCTTATTTTTATGTAATTTTCTGGTTTGAACTCGTCATCCGTAATGTTGCATACTTTGTGTATAATTCCTGCTGCCGTGTTTATATTTTGTTTCATCGGGTGATTTGAATTGAAATTCATTATTCTACCTGATGATATATATGTTGTATCCCATTGAAATTTTATGTTTTTATCGGATCTGTGCTATTCTGCGTCAAGTTTTATGATTATTTTTCTTGTTGTATTTCTACAGTGAATTGTATTCTCTCGTGTTGTTTGTAATAACCACGCTCATATTACTTCTACATTTATGACAATCTTGCATTACACTCTCTTTGTTTTGACTGTTCGCGTCGTTTTCTTTTTATTTTTTATTTATTTTTTTACCTATTGTTTATTTTATATTTATGGCATGCACCGTTTCTAAACAAAATTTTACTATTATTATTATTTACTTCACAGAACTTTCGATAATGTTCACACAAGTCAACTTAGCTTTAAAATTATTAAATGCGTTTTTATTTGCTTTTTGTAGCTAGTGTATAAGTATTTTTAACTCCAAAATGATAGCACTTTAGAAGACATGACATTAACACTCTTGGACTAACATGGCTTCCACAGTCAAACAGGCTCTGCGTAAAGGTGAACTTGGGAGCCATCCTCGACAGTTAAGATTGCTGTGTCAATGTAGAAGAAGTAAAAGTACAAATGTGGAAGCGAAAAGACTGCTATTTGTTGGGATATCTGTGAGGTGTAGATTAGGTATAAGAACTTACCTATGCGTTTCCTTGCGGGACTCTAGCCATAGTCGTATGTATTTGAGTTAAGAACGATCTTTGTTTAACCATAAATTTTCTATCGAAGATATAGTTCTTCGATATTTTGTAAATTTTATCAGGAAAGATTTTGTAAAGTAGACCTTGAACGCTTTTGTAATGTGATGCTTGATAAATTCGTGATAAATAAAATATTTACAAAATAAATAAGTGGCACTTGTAAGCCCCTAAGGGCTCTTTGGCCGAGTTTCTTTTCTAGTATTGGACAGTATTAGAAGGAACCTACTTATTTTAGCCGGTTCCGAACAGCAGAACCCTTGTGGCATCACTTACTTTTTATAATTTAGCCAATTAGTTTGTTTGTAATGAACTAGTATAATCCACTGAAACTTACGGAAATAAGTAATAATATGAACGATGGAGAATGATCTGGTGAGAATTAAAAGGATGACCACACCTTCAGTTGAGTTTTTTTAGGCTTTTACTTACCACAAAGTCAGAAAGATCAGGTACTTTTAACGGATCCGAAGGCTGGCGGGTAGATATGCCATCAAATCCTTTTGTAGGTATTATCAAGAAGAGGCGTCGACGTTTTGGGGATATGAGCCTGGAACCTCAATGTTTGTCGTTATAGTAAAATGAGTTTCTGAAATAAGCATTACATTAACTTGATTATCAAGCAGAAACATTTTCAGTTCATTGTGCATTCCAAATAGATAGCTTCAGTCCGCACACGTCCGCACTTGCAAGGTATGCTCATTGAGAACAACTCATATTATATAAAAGCAGAACCACTAAATACAAGTTTGGCATCAAGATAAAAGTTGGAGTCCAAATTCAAGCAACTATGGTCAAGGGAGTACCCAAATGTACATAAGTGAAAAACCTAAACCAAAAATGTAAAAATAAGAGATATGGTCATTTTTAAAGAAGACAACTTACGAGGGTTGCCTTTTATATGATATTTTCTTAAAAAGTATGAAATGCATTTGGTTATCATCAAAAATGGTTTTATTGTTTTTCAAAGTATTCTCCATGAAGGTTTATACACTCTTGCATGCGCTCAAAATAATTGTCTAAGCACTTTTGGCACTCCGACTGAGATACCCCCAAAATATTGTTTTTGTTGGGTTTGGCTCGGCTTGGGAGATCCACACAATCAATTGCTGTTTTGTTTCAGGCTCATACGCATATATCCATAATTCGTCAGCTGTCACGACCTTATAAACGTCTTTCGAAGCACCGCGACTGAATTTTTTCATCATTTCTTTCCACCAATCGACACGAGTCTTTTTTGAGTGATTGTTAAATTATGCGGGATCCATAGAGAATAAATCTTTCTGACAGCTAAGTGTTCATGCAATATCTAATGCATGGCGCTGGAAGTAATGTCCAAGGATCTTTCATTATTAGTTCACACACAGCATTGATAATTTCTGGCACAATGAGAGATTTTGGACGTCCTTCACGAAATTCGTCCTGAAGCGAACGGCGACCGCGTTTAAAATCGTTAAGGTAGTTGTAAATTGTCTGGAGGGTTTCTGCTTCATCGCCAAATGCCATGAAGACGATCGAAGCACTGCTGTTAAGATAATTCACTTCGAAAAGCGTAAAAAATCATAGCTCCAAAATGTTTTTTTCAGCGAGATTAATTTTTCAAGTCACTGTAAACAACACAAATAGCTCTTGTACATAAAAGTGTTCTGAGTACGTTTATGCTAAAAAATGTCACACCTTTTAATGAAAATGTCAGATTTAACGAAAACGTACTAGATCATACTTTTGAAAAAATATAAAAGGCAACCAGTTTTTCAGTGGCCTCTTAAAAGGTACATATGAAGGAGACGAAGGAGCTTCCCTTGGCCCTAGGAACTCATCTTGAAGGTTCGGGTCAAAACATGGCATGCATGAAATGATAGGATGGTATTGGATCAGTTACTATTTCTCCAACAGACTTGAACTTGATTATCTACAATGATTAAAATCATGCATGAAAACATTAGTCACACTCTGAAGTTCCACAATTCGTCTACGACATTTGAAATGCTTTAACATCAGACTTATATATGCCCACGCTCCGATGGATGAGAAGGACAATGTGACCAAGGAGGGCTTCTTTCAGCGCTTCGAAGAAGCTTGCGACCGATATCAAAATTGTGCTTGGCGACTTCAATGCCAGGGTGAGCAAGGTAGGTACCTTTGGTCCAGCTGTCGGAAAATTCAGCATCCACCAGAACACCTCCGATAACAGAATGAGGCTGATCGACTTCACCGCAGCACGAAACATGGTAATTGGTGGTACCAGATTCCAATATTTCGACATCCACAAAGCGACATGGCTGTCTCCAGATCAACGAACAAGCAAGCAAATTGATCATGTGGTGATTGACAGAAGGCATACATCCAGTGTGATGGACGTGAAATCGATTCGTGGTGCCAACATCGGCTCAGATCACTACCTTGTTGCAGCTAAGGTGAGCACACGTTTATGTGTCACAAATAACAAGAGAAGTCCCACACAGAGAAAGCTCGACGTCAGTAAGCTGCGATCACCAGAGACAGCAGATGTAGTTGCCACTGGACTATCGAAACTGCTAATGCAGAACACTCCCCCACTTAATGATACATGCGCACGATGGACACATGTATCCCACTCCATGACTACTGCTGCAGAGGAGGTAATCGGTTACTACCGGCCTCTGAGGAATGCATGGTATTATCAAGAGTGTCTCGACGCAACCGCAGAGAGATACGCCGCTCACAGAAAAACCCTGCGTGCAGGAGCAACGCGAGCTGTTAAGGAGCGGCACAGAGAGGAAAGGAGTGCAGAGAGACGTCTTTTCAGGCGCAAGAAGAGGGAGTTGGAAAGACGCAAGTGTGAGGAGATAGAGATGTATACCGACAACAATGAGACTCAAAAATTCTTCGAAAAGATCAAGCGCCTGAGTGGCTGTTTAAATTTCGGAGCCTCTTCTTGTCGTTATGGAAATGGGAATCTGGTTACAGATGTCCAGAGTGTACTGAGCCTATGGAGGGAACACTTCTCCACGTTAATGAATGGCGTTGGAGAAGATTGTAACCCCGATTACAGATGATGGTGTTGATGTTCCACCACCCGACTATGACGAGGTTGAAACGGCCATTTTAAGGCTGAAGAACAACAAAGCTGTAGGTGCTGATGGCCTGCCTGCCGACTTGTTTAAGACCGGAGGCGATGAGGTGCTCATCAGCTTGCTGCAGCTCATAAGCAGAATATGGTCGGATGAAAGAATGCCTGATGATTGGAGGCTCAGTGTTCCCTGTCCCGCACATAAAAAAGGAGACCCCACAATTTGTGCCAACTACCGTGGTTTAAGTCTCCTGATCATCGCATACAAGGTTTTAACGTCCGTATTGTGTGAAAGATTGAAGCCCATGCTCAACAACCTGATTGGACCTTATCAGCTTCAGACCTGGTAAATCTACCATAGCCCAATTTTCACACTGCGGCAAATCCTGGAGAAGAAACAAGAAAAACAGATCGAAACAGACCACCTATTTGTTGATTATAAAGCCGCTTTCGACAGTCCGGTAAGGGATAACCTCTACGCAGCAATGTCTGAGTTCGGTATTCCTGCAAAGCTCATTCGACTAATTCGGTGATTCGATATCGCGCGACTTCTTTAATCTTATTATGGGGAAAACAATACGAGCTGCTGATGTACTACATAATGGCACTATCTTAAACAAAAGTGTCATGCTGTTAGCGTATGCCGACGATATTGACATAATCGACATGAACACGCGAGCAGTCAGTGCAGCATTCTCCGAGTTGGAAACAGAGTCGCGTCGAATGGGTCTTACGGTGAACGAGGGCAAGACGAAGTATCTAGTGTCAACAAACAAAGAGTCTCGGCGTCTTGGACAGCACGTCACTGTTGCCAACTACGCTTTTGAAGTAGTAAGGTACTTTGTCTATCTTGGAACCAGCATTAACAGCAGTAATGACGTCAGCCTGGAGAAACTGCGAAGGATCACTCTTGCAAACAAGTGTTACTTTGGGCTAAGTAAGCAATTGAGAAGTCGAGCCCTGTCTCGAAGAACGAAAACTACAATCTATAAGTCTCTCATCATGTCTGTCCTTACATATGGCGCTGTAGCCTGGACAATTTCCACCTTGGATGAGCGAATGCTTGGAGTTTTCGAGAGAAAAGTCCTACGCAACGTCTTTGGACCCATTTGCGTTGGTGGCGAGTACCGAATAAGGTACAACCATAAGCTGTACTAGCTGTATGTCGATATTGACATATTCAAGCGCATCAATATCCAGCGGCTGCGCTGGCTAGGTCATGTCGAGCGAATGGAAGAACACGCCCCAACTAAGAAGGTGTTATATTCGAAATCCGCTGGAGTACGGCGCAGAAGAGGAAGACCTAGTCTCAGGTGGAAGGGCCAAGTACTGGAACAGAGATGGCTGGCGAAGCATGTTATATTCGGCCTAAATCGATATTCGGTTGTTATGGCCACATAAGTAAGTAAGTAAGTAAAGTAATAAACTTAGTGAGTTTGGCTTTTTTTAATATTAAAACTTAAAAAAATGTACGTATTTTATGTAACTTCAAAATTTAGCTCTTTTGATGCATTAAATTAAACATTGTAATTTTCAGGTTTCTCTCTCTTTGTCAACACAGAAACGAAATAGTAAAAAAAGACATTTCCACAATATTTGCTTCTGTTTTCTCTTCCTTTCTCAAAACAGAAAGAAACCGTTAAAAAAGGAAATTAACCCTATATTACATAGGACGTAAAAATTTGTATTTGTAATATGTAAATTATTTTAAATATCCTAAATTATAAAATTGTTTAATTATTTCGTTTGATTTTATTATATTAGCGTTTAGTTGTAATTAATATAATATAATTCAATTTTGGTGCCGTAGCTCAGTGGTTAGTGTGTTCGCCTTCTGATCTGTCGTGGTCGTGGTTCAATCCCCGGCTGATGCATAACAAATTTAATATCGATAAGATTTTTCTTTCGAATGGTATCCACCTCTCGGCAAGCAATTGGCAATTCTTCCGACAGTAACAACTTGCCATGAAAAAGCTTCTTAAAGAACTCTGTGACAAAGCTCAGAAAAAGTGATGTCACAAGTGTTCTGCTGTTCGGAACCGGCTAAAATAAGTAGGTCCCTTCTAATACTGTTCAAATTTAAGACGCACAACAGTAATGAAAGAAAAGCTCGGCCAATGAGCCCTTTGGGGCTTTAAGTGCCACATATTTATTATTATTTATTATTTAATTCGATTTTGTTAATTTCACCACTTTTCCTTAGCATTATTAATATATAAAAGAAATTGAATTTTAATAATATACCTGTACCTTAAAATTTTTAAACAATCAGTTTATGTGCTGAATTGTTTATCAAAATAATTCATTTACAAGTGTCTTTCCATAACTTCATCAAAACTTAGTGTGAATAGTGTTAAATAAATCATTTAAAAATGGCAAAAATTATATTAAAAGAAGATCTGATAGATTTGTGGATATCTGCTGATATTAATGAAAGATCATCAATTCTTTATTCTTTTTGTGTTTTCAAACACGGGAAATCAAATATCAGTGATTATATTGTGTTTGTTTGTATGGGCATTTTTGGTCGTCAATGTGGTTAAAATTAGAGAAAAAACTGTTAATCCTAATTTTCTCCTACTCGTTTCGGATTTTATCAGTCCATTCTCAGGGAGTCTGTTTATTATTTCATAGAAAATACAAAATTACAATAAATTGCTTAAAGAAAATATATATATGAAACATTACACATATGAACAAAATGTAAACGTAAATATCAAAAATGCCATTTATGGCTTTTACATTTAATATATACATATGAGAAAATACATATATGAGATATATGCACAATTGAAAAACATAAATATCACAATTGTCATTTTTTTTAATTTAATTTTTCACATTTTTGTTTTATTGTATTTATTCGTACATACATTTCTTTTTTGTCTAGTGCAGCTAATAGCTACTGCGTACTTTTGTTTAATGTCCAAATCTTCTTGTGGTTAATTGTTATTTCTGTTTTTTCCTGTATTAATAATGTTTCAAGTGTCATTCTGTTCCTATGTCGTTGTTCTATGTCTAATATTTTTGCATTTTTAAAGTCCGCTGCATGTCTATTTTCTTGTAGATATTGCGCTAATGTTGTTGTAATCTTGTTATTTTTTACGTCTGCTTTGTGTTCCAAAAGCAAAAGCTCTTTTTGTTGGTCCTATATATATCTTGTTGCAATGTTCTCCTTCTTTGCATTTGCATGATATTTCATAAACCACGTTGTTTTGTTGCTCATGTCCTATTTATCTTTGGTGTTCGTAAAGGACCTTGTATGTGGTTTGTGAGCGTACACAGTTTATAATTCTACCCAAAGATGTGTGTTGTGTACCAGTTGAATTTGCTTTTTTTGTCTGTTTTATATAGTTTGGCGTCAAGATATGGTATTTTGTTATGTTGTTCTATTCCGACAGTGAATTGTATCCATTTGTGTCGCTTGTTTAGTGCATTTGGTATTGCGTCCAAATCTTGTCGTTTAACTATGGCCAGTATATCGTCTACATATTCTGAAATATGTTTTATATCAATTACTTGTTATTAAAGTTCATTAAATGTGTCGTCCAATAGTTTGTCTAATATTATATCCGCAATTGTTGGAGAAAGCGGATTGCCCATTGGCATGCCGTGAATTTGATTGTATGTTATATTGTTGAATGTGAAGTAGTTGTTGTGTGTTAGGAAAAAATCTAGAATATTTTTAAATTGTCGTTTGGGTATATCCGTATGCGGTTCTGTCTTCCCATTTGTTCATTATAATTTATATGGCTAATTGTACTGGAATGTTGGTAAATAATGATACCACGTAAAATGACACCATTGTATCGTCGTTAGTCATTGTTGTCGTTTTAATTTCTTTTTAAGTTAAGTATGTTATATTTTTAATATTTTGCCTATATGTTTTGCCAGCTTATAGCGAAGTACTTCTGTTGAAGATGTTATGGGTCTTAATGAAGTGCCCTCTTTGTGAAGTTTTGGAACGCCGGGTGAATTAGCAGCTGAGCAGTACAGCGAGTATATTTGATTTGTGTCATTGTACTTGAAATTATGTAAATCGTTGTGAGTATGTGGAGAAGAGATTCCCGGTGGGCCGCTTAATGGCAACGCTTGCCTGATGAGGATGTTGCTGTTGTTACTAGTAAAATTGTTGATGTTGCTCGGTTGCTGTCGCCATAGTATCGAACACGATAGCGCACACTCTTTTTCTTAGTTTTGATTTAACATTGACTTTGACATTGTTATTATTTTTTTTCCATTGTTTTGTTTACAAACTTATGCTTATTTAGTTTATAATTTTATTTTTATCTTATTCTTATTTTAATAGAGTGAGAGGGAGACGCGCGTACTGTGTAATAACCCTTTATATATTATATTTTAAATATGATAGTTTTATGTAAAGTAAGAGAGGCGTAGCGAGGGATATGTACCCGAATGATAAACAAATTCAAATATTTTTATTTATCTTTTATGTTTCTTATTATATTATATTTATTGGGGTAGTATTCCCACAGATTAATATCCAAATATACAAAAAAGGAAAGTATTTCCACGTACCTGTATGCAAGATTACTTCTTACTACCGTTGCGGGCCTATCCGGTTCGAAGGACCAAAAAATTAAGAGTTGAGAGAGATGCAGGTGGGCTCTGGCCACGGTGGTTCCGATACCCTGTTGCAGATATGGGGATGTTTGTTGTGGTGATGTGCGGAGAAGTTGTTGTTTTTACGAATGCTGCTGCCAATGAGACTGCTGCTGTTGATACTGGATATGATGATGGGGTTATCTCATGTTCAATTCACGAATAAAAACACTCGCGATGCGATGTTTGCGTTCTTTTTAAATTTAAAAGTAAAACTTTATTTATGGTATCATTTAAAATTAAAACTTTATTTATGGTATCATAAGTACTTAAGAAAATGAGATTTGAGAAAAACGTTTCGTGCACTCAATCCGTATATAAACGAGAATAATAATAACGAAAAAAAAAATAACACGAGGTTGAGTTGCCAACTCTCTTGATATGTATAAGCACTTTTAGGACTGCGCACGTCACATTAATTGCTGCGTTGAATTCTTCCTTATCGTTTTGTGTGTGTTTCTGTCTTCCAATAGTTGTTTCATTTTTTCCATATAGTTCTTGAATACCAATATTACAGTTTTGTTGCCTTTATCTGCTTGTGTCACTGTTATTGAGTCTGTATGTTTGTTTAGTAACCCCTTTGTGTCTTCTGCTATTTTTAGTATTATTTTTTCTTTCGTATTGTTTGTGAATTTATTTTTGAAGGTGTTTATTTTTGCCGCTAGATCACATCTAGCCAAAAATTGGTCTAATCCTACACAAATCAGTGATTATAATTTATTGTTCGTATTGTTTGTGAATTTATTTTTGAAGGTGTTTATTTTTGCCGCTAGATCACATCTAGCCAAAAATTGGTATAATCGAACACAAATCAGTGATTATAATTTAGCGTAAGCATCGTTCGGTTTAACGTGGCGATGATACAAAAGTGGAAACAAAGTTCTTATAAAAAAGAGAGTTTGTCAAAACTATTCTGCTTGGTTAAATTGTGCGGTTTTTAATGAAAGTAATTGCGATAAAGTAAGTAATAACCGATTTCGTCTATATATTTGTTTTCATGACTATTTTTTTTTTAACAGGAAGCGAGCATAAGTACTGGAAGACGTGGCAGGCCTAAATGCATTTCGCAACTGCTTCAGAAAAAACAAAATTACGAAGGGTTCGAAAAATTTTAAATGAACATGGTCCGGAAGAAATCGCATATGCTGCTAAAAAAATCGAAAATAAAAGCGAACGGAAGCAAACCGAAATCAGAAAAAGTTTGGAGCCTTGTGAAGTTCTCTCTTTTTATTTTGATTTGGGTTTATATGATGCAAAATATAAAGTTTTGAAAATGGTTGTGAGAATTGTTTTGCAAGTCTCTATTCTATACGAAACTTGAGACGCACTTTGGTACCAAAAATCAAAATGACGGAGATTTCAGCAGATGTTGATTTGCAGCCTCTCATGCTCATCACGGCAAATAGGATTCTTGAGCTTTGCAAAAATGGAAGACCTTTGGGAAAGCTTGCTCTTATATGAAAATGGGGAATGGATGGCAGCACAGGCCACAGTCTTTATAATCAGAAGTTTGCTGTTGAGGAACATACAGATGTATCTATGTTTGTAGTTGCCTTTGTGCATCTTCAGTAAGTTTTATTTAATCACTTTACAAAAATCAAGTTATCATACCATTTTTATTGAGGCTGGCAGATGAATCTACATCTCAAGTTCATGCAGACCCATAAAGTTAGTTTTTATAAAAGAATCTAAACAATTAGTCTATGGGGAATGATGACATAAATACTAAGATACGTAATCTTGAATGTGATGTGTTCTTAAATAATGATGAAGTCGCGGAGGTTTCTAAAGTTATGCGCTGTACCATGATTGATGGGACTGTAACCAACGTTTTAACAGAAAATACAAGTCCTAGTAGATGTTTCATTTGTAAAGCTTCTCCCAAAGAAATGTATGTTGCACAACAACTCAGTCGAGCAACGAAAATAATTACAAATATGGGTTATCCATATTACATTGTTGGATTTGATTTTTTGAATGCTTACTCAATATTGCAAATCGTCTTTCATTCAAGACGTGGAAAGTGCGAAATGCTAATCCACAAACTTTTGAAGAAAACAAATCTCGTACGGTACTACAAATGACGGAAATACAGCCCAAAGATTCTATTCCGATGTGAATACGGCTGCAAAAAAACCTAATGTGGATAATGATTTAGTTTACAATTTTTCTTTAATATTAAAAATTATATCTTGCCTTATATCTTAAAAAATATATTTGTTACTACATGCCCAGTTCAGTGCATAAGGTGTTAGTACACGGAGTAGAAGTCATCAATTACTTTGATTTGCCAGGTAATTTCAATTTGAACAAATTTCAAACATATTTGAAATATAAATTAAATTTGTAAACATTGTTTACAGGTTTCCTTTCTGAGAAAGCCTTGGAAGCAACTCACAAAATTATAAGAAATGCTACATTTTCCACACAAGAAAAACAATCCGTTAAGATACAAACGAAGACCTTATGCGATTTTCAATTTTGTCATCTGATCCAGGAATTGTATCAAAAAGGAATTTGATATCCAAACTACAAAAGTAAAATGAAAAATGCATTGAAAAATATTTGGTCAAATTGATAGTGAAAGGACGGCGAAGTAGATACATTTGCAGGAATAATATATGGTTTCTGATTAAAATATTATTATATTAATAATTTTATTCGAATTTTTTATTTTTTTTTTTATTTATATTAATAATTTTATTAGAATTGTTTTTTTTTATTTAAAGCTTAATAGTTTTTTTGAGGGTAAAAATGTTATGAAATAGTCATTTGAAGTGGGTGTCGTGGCTCAGTGGTTAGTGTGTTGGCCTTCTGATCTGTAGGTCGTGAGTTCAATCCCCTGCTGATGCATTACAAATTAAATATCGAAAAGATTTTTCTTTCGAACGGTACCCACCTGGCGGCAAGCAATTGGCAATTCTTCCGGCAGTAACAGTTTCCATGAAAAAGCTTATAAAAGAACTCTGTGATAAAGCTCAGAAAAAGTGGAGTCGCATGTTCTGTACAAAATTTAACACGCACAACAGTAGTGGAAAAGAAGCTTGGCCAAAGAGCCCTTTGGGGCTTTGAGTGCCACATATTTATTTATTTATAGCCATTTAAGCTTACTTATATGCAATATTATGAATGTAAATACAACGAATGATTTTCAGAATGTAATTATAAAGCTAACTAACTACTAAACTAGCTAACTAGCTAATTACTTTTTGTACTTTTCTGACCAATTTTTTCAAAAGATTTAAATTATGCAATAAATTTTGGATCCATTTATCATATACAATATATTTTATCCTACCATTTTTTCACCATTATGACGTCACTTATTACCATAAACAGATAAAAATAACTATAGGTAAAAACCATATTTACTCAAAAACCTTTTAAATGTTTTAACAGTTTCGTTCTATTCTGCCCACTCCTATTTTTGTCCATCATTTGTATGGAAACGAATTACTGTGCGTCGTCCACTTCTTTTTCGGAGTATTGAATATGCTGATCAAACGATAACTACTATAAAAACGAACTCAACGATCAAAATTATTAAGCAGCAGCAAATTACGACAGTCACACTTCGATAAATTGGAATCAGAGTTTAATTAAATTTTTAGCAGAGAAAGAAATCTCACAAAGGAATTGTACCATGTCCATGGCCATGTACATTCACTAATATTTATCACATCAAACTTGCAACAGATATATTCACAATACTTTATGTCTACTAACTACTATAACTACTTCTAACAGCAAATCAATCTAGATGACACATTGCAGCTTTACAGTGTAATAAAGTTAACTGGAGGGCTCGCTAAAAAATGCGTACTTTTTAATTTGTTCACATTAATTCCTATACAATGTTCCTATATAAATGATGTGAATGATAAAAACCTACCAGTCGAACCTTGCAGTCATATACTAGCCATCAATCCACATCGGAATCAATACTTTCCAATTAGAACCAATACTCTCCACGTGTACTCTTTTAAAATCAATCTACTTCACAAATAATGTACATTAGCTTTCATTGGATCATAAAAATCAATCGATATATTCTTTAAATGGCTCCGGACTATTGCAATTAAAACCGAACTGAGTACTTAAACGAAACCTGGTGTCAGTCCAGGGACATGGAACAGTATCATGTAACAAGTAACATGCAAACATCATACACAAGCATTGACATATTTTGGAAATCACCAAGATTTAAAAGCTAACGCCATTGTTAAGGCTAATGTAACATATCACGAATCTACAAAATCATATAACAAAATCAAACATGAAACATTTGACCACAAGGCATTCATCATTACTCAATAGGCTATTACTGCTTATTTTTCATCATTTGCATTTTCTCATGGCTTGTGTGGAACCACATCCAGAAGTCACATAAACCCAATCACATAACAACACAACCCTTCCCAAGAGTTCACATTCACACAGCTGAGACAGGCCAAGAAAACGGTGGAGTTCATGACAGTCTATAGAAGCAACATTCGGTCAATTTGCTGCAGTATGTATGAATCGACTTTACGTATAAGGTATTCGTCAATAGTATACACGAATATTCTGTGTGTATAGTAGAGTTGCGCACTTTAGTTCACTTGAGTGAATAGTTCAGTTTTAGTTCGTTCACTTTAATGAATTATTTCTTTAGTTCAACTAGTTCATTTAGTTCATCTAGTTCATTTAGTTCGTTTAGTTCATTTAACTCATTTAGTTCATTTAGTTCATATAGTTCTTTTAGTTCAGTTATTCATTAGTTCAATGAGCTCAATTTTCAAATGAAAAATTTTTTTTTAATGAAAACATTTTTTATTTGAAATAAGAAGTGAGTTTATTTTTAATTCACTGAGTTCAATCATTTTCTTATAACATACAAAAGATGCATATACATATATGATTAGGAACATAAATTAATGAAAATTTTTTCAGCCTTTTCCAATTCATCTAAACTAATGCTCTTACTAACTTTTTTATTACACAAATAGAGTTTTATAAAGTTAAGCCTTGGTCACATTATGCAAATATTTGGCGCAACTGGTGTAAAAAGCACTGGAAATGCGTTTGGAATCTTGTGTTTTTTAAGTTCTATGCTACAGACGGGCGCAAAATGAATGGAATTTGTCGAGAGATGATATGAAAACCTTGTTTTTCTCTGCTAGTGCCAGAAATTTTGAAAGAAAGATAAAATTTCAACCGAATTTCCAGTGCTTTTCACACCAGTTGTGCCAAATATTTGCATAGTGTGACCAAGGCTTTAACATACTTTGATTTGCGAAATTTAGAAATGTTTTTGTCATTTACAAAACATTGTTTAAGAATAAAATAAAAATCTATATAAAAAAAACTTGAACAAATTCATATAATAATATGTAGTAATAATAACAATAAAACATAAAAATTATTACATAGTGCTGTGTAAAAACATTAAATGGGAAAGCTTCTTAGATTTTAAAAGCGTTCTACGCTCGTTTAATATTTGCCCCGCCCCCGAAAAAACTCGATCACAAGGAACTGAAGAAGCGACAATGCAAAAACGTTTTAAAACATATGAGTAAAGGCGAGGATACATGTCTCGACGTTCATGCCACCACTTTAAAGGATCTTTTTTTCGATCCAAAATATCGTCATTAAGATATTTATCCAATTCGCGTAAGCCCGCGGCAGTTTTATTTTCAGGTCTATGAATGTTTCTAATACTTTCATCATATTCATCCCAGATATTATTTTCGTTTTCTTCATTTGAAATCCTATTAGCGTTGGCACTTAGTATGCAATCTCCACCTTCAGTAAGTTCAATGTTCTCAATCTTATGTTTCAGATTTTCTACAGCTTGAAAGCTAGCTGCACCGTCTTTGAAACCTTTTTGCTTAAATCAGCATATAATGAGTTCATTTCCAAATTTCTGAATCGCGTTTGCATACCTTTCTTTAAAGAATCTTTCAAAGCCAGTACTTTTTCATTTTGACATGAATATTTTAAAAGAAAACTTTGAATGATTTGTTAAATACTATTACTTTAGATAATGTAACATTTTTTTCTGAACTTATCTCCATAGTAACCTCGTAAAAAGGTTTCAGAAGAAGCAAAGCTTCCTTTATTATTTCCCAACCCTGTTGGTCAATAATGAGATCAGAACGCAAGAGTGCAAGAGTGGTTACCACCGCGTCCTTCAGTTTTACTATGCGCTCAAGCATGTCATATGTCGCATTCCAGCGGGTAGATACATCATGTTTTAATTTCAAGGGAGATAAATTCATTTGTTTTTGTGCCTCTATGAGTTTTTTAATTCCATGTGTACTTCTGTTAAAAAACTCTACAATTGCTTTTACTTGTTGCAAAACGTCTGAAATTTCTGTAACTGCATGTTGAACAATCAAATTTAAAAGGTGAGCAAAGCAGCCTATCGACTCCCATCCGCCTAGTCTAATAGCGTTTATTATGTTCGGTGCATTGTCACTCACCACAGCCGCAATTTTGTGAGAAACGTCCCACTCAGCCATAACTTCTTTCAAAAAATTGCACAAGTTATCACTAGTCTGCCTCTCACAAAATTCTTTACAACAGACTAAAATAGAACAAAGCTCTGAATTTTTTTCTATGAAGTGTGCAGTCACAGCAATAAAATGTTTGTTAATACGGACGTCCACCCATCAATTGTGAGGCATACTGCAGTTGCTTCGCGAAGCTTATTTTTTGCATTAACAAGTAGGTCTTCATAAATTTGTGGTAAAATTTGCTCTGACACTGTTTTCCTGCTTGGAGGTTGGTAATTAGGGCACTGTGATACCATCTGAAGCAGCTTTTTCATTTCTGGTTCCTCCACAATGCGTAAAGCGTGGTGTCCCTTGGCGATCATCTTTACGAGCTGTTTATCGATTTCTTTGCCCTTTTTGCCAGTCGACGGTTTATGTGCGTACTGTGAAATTGTTGGTTGTGTTACAGATGTTTGCACACTCGTTCGTTGCACTGGCTCTGGCTGCGCAAGATTTCGCGTGGGCAGTACTACTTGCTCCTCCGCCAAATCATTTTCCACTTGACTCTCGTCACGCTGTTTGTTTTCAATTAACATGAAAGGATGCTTGGCTTTCATGTGCCGCTGCATATTTCCGTGCGATCCACATTGTAAGCTGATGTCTTGTTGGCAGTATCGACATTTTGCTTTACTGCTGCTTACTTCGTTGAAGTGGCCCCACACCTCACTACGCTTCCTCATTCCGTCTGCACAAAAAAAAAACTAGTCACTATCAAAGTTTAATGTTCAAAATATGTAATTATAATTACCAAATCTCCGGTTTATCAAGGATTTAAATGCAGTTCAATTTCACTTTAACAAACTGTTTTTGGCGCACAAGTGGAAAGTATTGCCATATTTTTTTTTTTCA
The DNA here is from genome assembly GCA_963854835.1 of Megamerina dolium. Classification (NCBI taxonomy): domain Eukaryota; kingdom Metazoa; phylum Arthropoda; class Insecta; order Diptera; family Megamerinidae; genus Megamerina; species Megamerina dolium. The sequence goes on from OY978530.1 coordinate 51,789,137, forward strand.
TTTGCCCGCCGGGGTATGTTTAGTGTTGAAGAAATTTTAGGAATTGTCGAAAAATTTTTAGAAAATAGTAACACTGAAAATATAGTTCAGTGAAAAGACCGAACTAGTGAACTAGTTCATTTTGGTGGGCTAGTTCTTTAGTTCATTTAGTTCATGAACTACACAAGCCTAGTGCATAGCTATTCGAATAATTCTATGTGTATGTATGAAAACATTGTAAGCATATGGCAGAACCTGTAGAATTGTAGAAATAACAACACGTAAGCATGTATAATATAAAATTTTACAAACGATTATGTTATTTGTGTAGTTCACACAAGTTACTTTAGACTTGGAATTGCTGCTATAAGCAATATTATGCATATGATGTTCTTGTCTCTACAATATTTCAATTATTAGTGTTTAACGATCAATATAGTTAGACAATATATTGTTACAATCACAAACACGTTAGCATTTAAGATTTTTTAAGATCCTTCGGATTTCATTTAAAACAATACACATAAAATTTAGAGAAATGTATGAAATCTTTATTTGAGTGGATAGAACGGTCTATAGAATTCAATGTTTAAAAATGATTTCATGTAAATGCTGACCGCGGCTGCGGCTTAAATGGTTCACACGCTTGGTCTAATTTTGACATACTCTCTCTAACATATCGGCTGGTATCTCACGAATAAATTCTTCGATATTGGCTTCCAGGTACAGGATACGCTAATACTGGTGCTGAACAAAATAGTTTTTTCAGCTGCTCGAATACCCTCTATTGTTTCTCGCCACACACAAATGGTTTGTTTGCAAATGCAGGGATAAATCGTCTATAGTAGGTACATAAGCCCTGGGAGCTTCTTAACTCATGAGGATTCACCGTAACAGGCCATTCTTCTACTGCTGCTACTATCTCCTCGTCCGTATGTTCCCCTTCTGTTGTTACGTTATGACCAAGATACTTAACTTTTGCCTGAATAGTGAACATTTTTTGGATTCTATTTAAGCCCTGCTATTTGTACACGCTCAAACACTTTTTTCAGCTTTTTCAGGTGGTCGTTAATATCATTTCCCATCACGATAATATCATAGAGGTACACTAAATACGTTTTCCAATGTAGTCTCTTAAGTACACGTTCCATCAAACTTTCGAAATTAGCCGGCGCATTACATAAGCGAAATGGCACCACTGTGAATTGCCATAGACCATCGACAATACTGTGTTTTCTCCTTGTCATTTTCCCTAGTTTCACTTGCCAGTAGCCACTTTGTAGACCAAGAATTGAAAACCATTTCGCACCACATAGCGTGTCCAGAGTGTCATCGACTCTTGGCAGTGGACAGCTGTCTTTTTCACTTAGCTTTCTGTAATCCACACAGAATCAAGTACTTCCATCCTTCTTTTTTACGAACACAACTGGTGAACTCCATGGACTGATTCAGTTCAGTTCAGTAACACCTTGCTTCTGCATATCGGTAATCAGTTTAATGGCTTCATCTCTTTTGGCCAATAGAACTCGTCGTGATGCTTGACGGATTGGTCTAGAATCTCCAGTGTCAATGTGATGTTATATTTAAAGTTGTTAAGGCCAATGCCGTATGATCAGTCCTGATGAAAAGTGCCTATTCAGCAGCTGAGGTCTCTGGACACGCATTTTCCAGCACATACCAACAACAAATTTTCATATGGACGCACCAAGATACAAATTGTTACGATTTAGCAAAAAGACCTGACTTCGATGAGATGATGTAGAAAAGTGAGTGAGTTTATTAGAACGAACCATTTGACCAATATAATGGAATGTGCACATAGCGGTATATGCAAAACAAACAAAGAAGAACAACAATAAGGAAAATAAGATGATGCAATATACAGCAAGCGGCAAAATTATATGTACGCTTAACACTTCCACTCTTATCAGGTCACTTGTCTTTTACATTTAATGAATATTCAAGAGTAACTTTAATTTAAGTTTTGAGTCTAAAGTGGTTTTGTGAAAACATCTGCAAGTTGCTCGCTAGTTCGTACACACTTTAGTACAAAGCCACTGTTTTGATAGACCTCTTTGATGAAATGGCATTTAACCTCAATATACTTGGTCCGTTTGTGATATTGGGGGTTTTTGACCAATTTGATGGCGCTCTGATTGTCCAAATATAATTCTGACGTAGCAAAATCACCATATAATTCGCTTAACTAATGTCGAAATCAGATTAGTTATTTAACACCTACAAACGCTGCCACATACTCAGCCTCTGTCGTTGAAAGCACAATACTTGTATGAATTTTTCAAGACCACCAGATAGGCCCACCACAAAGCATTATAACATAGCCTCCAGGTGAGCGCCGAGTTCCAACATCCCCAGCATAGTCCGAATCGCTATAGCAAATTAAAGATAAATCGATAGACTTCTCGAGACATATACCTCCATCAAGGGTCCCGCGTAGATACTTAAAAATTTTCTTAACAGCTTTACGTCCTCGCTCTGATAGGTATCCAGAAAACGACTTACATAAGACACTGCGTATGTAAATCCGGCCTTGTTACCATAGACAGGTACATTAAAGATCCCAGCATTTTTCACAGCTAGGGGTATACTTTCCACAGGCGCGCCCACCGGTTTGACGTCTACCATACCAAATCGCTCCAATACCTTTCTAACATACGCCTCTTGTCGAATTAAAATTGTTTCCGACTGCTATATTACCTGCATACCTAGATAGTATACCGAGTCGAATACCTTTACTTCAAATTCTGTGTTTAGATGATTTATTAATATTTTAAGTGCGTTGGTGGACTAAGCTCTTGTGTTAAACCGCGTGCCACTAAACGTGCTTTAAATGTCTCCTTCTCGTTTCGCTTTACCTTATAAATCCATTTGTTGGAAATACGAGGGCGGATTGATAATGAAGCTACCTAAGTAGGAAAAAAACATTTTTTTTTCTCAAAAACCATTTATTTCTCAACATAGTCTCCTTTTACTTCGACACACTTAGTAAGACGATATTCCAACTTTTTTATACCATCTGAATAATACGATTTCGGGAATCCCTCAAAATACGCGTTAGTTTCGGTAATCACTTCTTCGTTTGAGCTGAATCTTTTTCCTGCGAGCCATTTTTTCAAGTTTGGAAACAGGAAAAAGTCACTAGCAGCTAAATCTAGACTAAAAGGTGGATGTTCAACCAATTCGAAGTGTATTTCACGTAATTTTAGCATCGTATCTAATGCTGTGTGAACCGGTGCGTTGTCTTGAAGAAAGAGCACTTTTTTCTTCTTTAAATGTGTTCGTTTTTTCTTGATTGCATCATTCAATTGATCAAATAATACACGATAATACTTTCCTGTAATTGTGGATCCTTTTTCAAGGTAATCGATCAGCAATATTCCGAGTGCATCCCAAAATACAGTGGCCATAACCTTGCCAGCCGATTTCACTGCCTTCGCCTTCTTCGGAGCACTTCCACCCGCTTAAACCCATTGTTTCGATTGATTTTTGGTTTCAGGTGTGTAGTGGTGGACCAACGTTTCATCAACAGTTATTAATCGACGCCAAAAATCAACAGGATTACGCTTTATCATGTCCAAACACCGCTGTGAAGTGGTCTCTCGAACTCGTTTTTGTTCGACACTGAGCAAACGCGGCACCCATGTTGCCGATAACTTTTTCATATGCAAATGTTCATGCAAAATGTTGAACACACGTACATATGAGAGGTTTACCATTTCAACAATCTCACGCAACTTTACTCGGCGATCACTCATAACGATATCGAGGATTTTCTTGATATTTTCTTCAGTAACCACCTCTTGCCGGGTGCCGTAGCTCAGTGGTTAGTGTGTTCGCCTTCAAATCTGTAGGTCGTGGTTCAATCCCCGGCTGATGCGTAATAAATTTAATATCGATAAGATTTTTCTTTCGATTGGTACCCACCTGTCGGCAAGCAATTGGCAATTCTTCCGACAGTAACAACTTGCCATGAAAAAGCTTCTTAAAGAACTCTGTGACAAAGCTCAGAAAAAGTGATGTCACAAGTGTTCTGCCGTTCGGAACCGGCTAAAATAAGTAGGTCCCTTCTAATATTGTCCAAAATTTAAGACGCACAACAGTAATGGAAGAGAAGCTCGGCCAATGGGCCCTTTGGGGCTTTAAGTGCCACATATTTATTTTATTTTTTTTAACCACCTCTTTTGGCCTTCCTGTTGATGGTATTGTTGCAGTGCTTGTTCGGCCGCGTTTAAATTCACCAATCCAATATTTTACCATGTAATCTAACGGAGCAGACTCACGGTAATGTTTATCGAGCTTTACTTTTGTCTCTTTCGCCGTTTACCCTTTCACTGCACGAAATTCGCTTTTTTCCATTTTTCAAGAAACACAAAAGTTGGTTACTTCAAACGACTACAACAAATAAACTAATCGATTAATTTGGGTGAAATTTTAACAGCTGACGTTTGACAGATCGCAATTTCAAAAAAACAAGTATTTGCGTTTGTGCTGCCTTTTTCGGGTTTAGGTAGCTTCTTTAACAATCCGCCTCGTAGCTGTTTTATTTTTCGGTAAACTCACCAAATCCCAAGATTTGTTACTGATCAATGACTTAATCTACTCGTTCATAGCACGCTTCCATTGCGTGCTTCTTCAAAGGTTGTAGGCGCATCGCAATATGTTAAGTATGCAAAATGCAGAACTGCATCAACTGTCTCTTTACTTTTTGATCGCGTGTTGTAACGTCTCACTGCCAGCTCATCAGCTGCTTTCATATCACTTGATACAACATATTCAAAAACATCGTTAGGATCCTCTTCGATGGCCGGCTCGTTTTTTTTAATTTCTACTTTAGATATTTCTTCAAGAGACACTCTACCTGCATTCCCATCTGAGTAAAGGTAATGTAATCATTCACTTCTCTGATAATAACATCTCTAAAAATTTCAATTTTTTGTTATTCTGGTAGCCAAATAGCCTTCACAGTTATTGCATTACGAACACACCTTTCTTCGACTTCACATTTAATTTTCTGCTTTTTTCCTTTGGAATATGAATATAGGCATCAGAGCCGAAAACTCGTAGAAGGGATATATTGGCCTTTTGCCCAATCCACAATTCAAACGGTGCCAATTCATCTATTTTACAGCCAGTCCGATTTAAGGTAAAGACCACATTTTGAACCGCTTCACCCCAGTATTTTAAACTTAGGCCTTTTGCATGTATAATTGATCTTGCAGATTCTACAACATGAGGCCTGTTGTAGAATCTGTTGGCCTGTTGTCCTGCTCGGGTCGACCATTATGCTCCGGCGTGTATGGAGTGGTTTTTTGATGTATAACTCGACGTTTACGTAAAAGCTCAGCTACATCTTTATTGATATACTCTAAACCATTGTCTGATCTGATATTTATCACCTTTCCAGTTTCAGCTCGATCCAGAAAATGTTCCAGTATGGTCACGACGTCTGCTTTCGACTTGATGCAGTAGACAAGACGATAATTTGAGAAATCATCGCGAAATAAAAGCATGTAAAGAACACCTATTTTCTTGCATAGGGCCGCGTAAATTCGTGTGAATAAGCTCTCCTGGTCAACATGCTCTGTTTTTACTTTCGCTCAATGGGAGTCGATGTTTCTTCCCAATAACGCAAGCTTCACAAAATGAATTGCAATCGCTGAACGAACACTATGTTGACGAAGTGTTTTCTTCACATTCTCATTTCCTTGATGACACATCCGCTCATGCCAAAGTTGCAATGATTTGGCTTGTACAAAAATATTTGCCTCTGCCACTCTAATCTTTACCTTCACCTCGTATACCTTGAAGCCACATCCTTCCTTGCTCTTCAAAATTGCAATGTCTTCCATGCACTCTTAACATGTAACCTTTATGCAAACAAGCATTGGAAGAAAATAGATTTAACTTTATGTCAGTCACATATAATACATCAGCTAAATACTTAACGTTCCAAACATTACCATCATATTTAACCATCCGCGATTCTCGCATCTTTAGATTTATCCCATTTAACGTAGCTTTCAAACCATTCTTTCCGATATATCATATGATCCCTTGCGCCGGAGTCCATATACCAGCAGTATTCTTGAACTATACTTGACTGCACAAACATAACCTCACTTATGAATGCATCTCCACATGATGGCTTTTCGCAGCCCCTTTTATTTGGACAGCCCCGTTTCCAATGATCGTACCTTTTGCAAATGAAGCACTCACCCTTTAGCTTTTTATCGCTTGCTTTATTTACCTGCTTCGCTATAAACGCTTTTTGTTTGCAAGGCTGCACACCCAACGTTTTTAACGTCCTCTCTTCTTTTGATGTCGCCTCCCACGAAGCAAAGAAATTATTATAATGTTCCGGCAACGTCATAAAGATTTTTGTGACAAAAACATATTTTCTGATATTTTTTCACCAAGATCCTCCAACTGCTTCGCAAGCTTCTGCAACTTTGCGATGTGCATTGCTATACCGTCTTCTTGGTCTTTCGTGTGTTGAAAGATTTTTTTCTGCAGCAGATGAATTGACGTTTCCGACTTTTGCTCATACACACTTTCTAATGCCGAATATATAGCAGCAGCGGTATCGCAATTAATAATGTGCATTAGTGGCTCTTCTCCCATCGAAATCACCAAAATCTTTTGCGCTTTGGCATCATTTATTCTCCACTTAGTCAAACCCGAACCTTCCTTGGCAGGCTGCACTTCAGTTCCGTTAACAATGCCCCATAGGTCACTGTCCTTAGCATAACATTAATCTGGAATTTCCAAAGTGTCCAGCCCTCATCGTCGACAAGCTTACTAACTTTCATATCTTCCATTATGCAATTAAAATTTTTTTTTGTATTACTATAAGCGTTCAAAAGCAAAAAGAGTTTATGAGAACGAACCATTAGAACAATATAATGGAATGTGCAATAAACAGTAAGCGGCAAAATTATGGGTACACTTAAAACAAATTTTCACCGCTTAATTTTTCACACTTTTTAGAAATTTACAAGCGAGGCTTGACACCATAACCGATGTTAGACGATCTAGAAGAAAATCTAATTAAAAATTTAAATCAAAATGGTTGAGACAAATTAGGGTTCTATTAATTAAGTAATGACACTAAGGATAAAAAATTTTATTTTTGCCTCTTTACCTCTCTTTGCCTCTTTGGCTCTTTGCCTCTTTAGGTCATATTTTTTTAGAAAATTCAGTATAAAAATCCTTATGGTGTAATGCTTAGAAAACCTATTTAGAACTGAATCTTTTATTTAAAAAACTACACACGTGTTGTGCCACTACGAGAGACATACGCCAAAGCAATTCCCGCAAAAGTTGTTTACCACTGTATTTTACATATACGGGCTATTAACAGAAAAAACTAGTTAATGCGGTATGGGATACACGGCCCCGTAGTTATAGACACATTTCGTATCATCTTAAAGTTAGAATTTACAGATTTTTGTATGGAAAATATGTCAAGCAAGTCGTTTCTAACATTAAGATGATTCTAACTTTAACTATAACTACGTCCATGGCACTTAAATGTAATATTATATATTATATGATATGTTAATATTTATATGTGTAAATATATGTAAATGCAATAATGCATTAAAGTCGGCAAATTATGTGTTTAGATACTCAGGTATTCTAAAATTCGCCAATATCAATAGCACTGAATAAATCCCGCATTTTCATAATTAAAAAGTGCTAGTTCAATATAGAAAAAAACAATAGAAGTTGTTATTGCATTTTTTTATATTGTTTCATTACTTGCATAAATTAAATTTCAAGTTTCATACCTTTTTACTACAATTATTATAAGTAGAAAGACATATGAAAAGGCAACGTTGATCGTCCAAAAAAATTTTAATGGTGCTTAAATGCTCTCAATGTACAATATTAAGTGGACATTCGAAACTTTTTTATCGATCCACTTTAATGTATACCATTGTCAGCAAATTAAATTTTATAGTGTAACAACAAAACTGGACAGAAGAACATAAAATGTTTTGCCTCTAGGTAACTGAGTGTGGCACTGGTGCAAACAGATGCGAAATTTTATATATTTTATTACCGTTTTTAATTGTGTTTGCATGTACCCATATTTTGGCTCACAACATTTTCATGTTTGGGAATTCCCACAAATGCAAAAATATCGAAATTTTGACTTCCAAATAGTACCTTACGCGCTTAACACATTTGCAGTTGAATTTATACATTTTTATACCTGAATTCACTAATGGTAATATTATTCAGGCAGAATCCTAATTTGTTTCTGCGCTTAATACAAAATTGAGCTCTGAGCGAATGAGATTAAAAGCCTCTCACAGATAAAAAAGATTGGTTATCAAAACTGATTTAGTTAAAACAATCAAAACAGTGCTGAATTTACAAAGGTTTGGGAGCAGTCAAAAATAAGAGTTAAATTAGCTTTAAAAAGAAATTACTGTCTATGAAATATCTGCTTACGTAACATCACCCAACATACAATAATTAATGCATTCTCACATTTTTTGTTTTGTTTTAAATGCTACATATTTACATTTAGAACGCCCGCCAAAAGCAACGAAAAATATATGAAAACCAACCAAATAATTCTTTATGCGAGACAGAGGAAAAAAAGCAGAACATAACTTATACATGTAAAAAATGCAATCTAGTATTTCAACGCTACTACGAACTAATACGACATCAGAAGAATCACTGTTTCAAGGAAGAGAACAACAAGAAGTCGGCAAAAGCGCAAATAGCTGCTGCTCAGTTGGCACAGAATCTTAGCTCTGAGGATTCCAACTCGTCAATGGATATAACGAACACATCTGCGGCGGCGGCGGTAGTGGCGGCAGCAGCATTGCAGCACACATTGCATACCCATGCGCAACAGAAGCAGCAACAAAATGTTTCTGCCGTCGTAGCCACTTTTAGTGGTGATGCCTCTAGTTCGATTCCATGCATTCCGGGAATTATATCGCCCGGTTTGTCATGCGTTAATCTAACATCAGCAAATACACCATTATCAGCTACAACCTCGCCTCAAAATTTAAGGACATTAAGTAAATCGACATCATCATCATTAGCAGAAGTGAGTCCCACAACAACTCCAACCCCACCGTATCAGGAACGAGAATGTTGTCGAAGTATTGAGCAGAAACAAAAACAACAACTGCAAAAACACGAAAAACTTGAGGGCGATAAATGTAATACGTTGTCATTCGACCATTACGAACACTTTCGTGAGCATCAACTTATACATATAATTAATCCGGGTTTATTTCCAACACACCAACAGCAGCAACAAAAACAGTCTGATGTGTATAGCTCCTTTGGCAACATAATAAATAGTTTGCAACAAACATCAAACCAACAACAACACCAATCTTGTAAGAAGCGCAAATACTCGGAAACGTCTTCAATTGCCGATGACGTTTCATCATTAGGTGGTGCTTCTTCCATTACTGGCGATTATGGTGTCCTGTATACACAAAATGATCAACAACAAAATAGTAAACGTTACAATTTTTTATATGAGTATTTTATGGAAAATGAGCATGATATTGTAGCTCGTCAACAATTGCAACGAAAGCAGCAGCAGCAGCAACATCAAAATGAAACAGACGCTGATGAAGTTATGGTTTTTCTAACAAATTTCTACAAAAAAACTGAATCGAGTAAACGCAGCAGCTATGATTATCTCTATCAGTATTATTTAAAGAACGAAGAGCAACAGCAACATGGTGTGATGGGATTTTATGACCAGCAGCAACAGAAACCTAATATAGATTATCTATTACAATATTATCAGTTGAATGAATCAAGCAAGTTTTTTCAGTTAGATGCCTCTACCAAACAAATATATGATTATACAATGCAACAGCAATTACAACCACAACAACAACAGCAGCAGCAAGTGAAAAATGATGATGATTATAATAATGATGATGGTGGTGATGATTATAACAATACTAATGCTGCTGTTGGCAAAGATGGGGCCATTAATGATGATGATAATGACACTCAAGAAGATGTTGACGATATTGATGAAGACCGGTTTCGTAACCAACGCCGACGAAATCATCATCAACATCAGTATCATCATCGTGGAGTTGGTAGAGTTGATAATCATTACCAATATGATAAAGATCATGATGATATTCTTATTGATCCTATTACTAAACGAAAGAATCAAAAAAAATATATTGATGATGATAAAGATAATGCTTGTGATGAGGAAAATGCAAATGATGATCATGCTAAGAATCCTGTTGATAGAGGTGGTGGTCACAATCATAACGGTCGTCACGATGAGTATGATCGTGAATATAAAAATAACAATAATGATGATAGTAGTAATTACAAAAGACAAAAACTAAATGATCATGAATTGCTCACGATCGGAAATTTTGAGAATAAACTCACACCGATTTCACGTGATTATCAATTTCATAAGGGTCGAAATAACATCAAAGTTAATTATAATGAACATAAGAATGAAAAAGAAAAAAATCATGTTACAGAATATATATTAGATCATAATATTACACTCAACGAACAACAAGTTACTAACGTTTGTATACAACACCATGAGAAGAGTGCGGATCCAAATCTTGTAAACGCTAATGATGATAACGATGATATTAATAGTAATAAATCAGTAACGTCATCAACACCCCCTCCTTCAAATCTAACAGCATATTTTCAAAATTTGGAAGACTTTCTTGATGCCACAATGATTGAAAATCAGTCGCATACATTACAAATCACAAATGATAATGAACATGTTAATGATGATGCAAATGTTGGAAATGATCATATTGGTACGCCATTATCAACGGCTACAACACTAGTAGAAGCAAAAGCAACAACTACACGAAGATTGCTTACAGTGTTATCGACGAAAGCGAATAAAAAATCGAAAGTAACAGCGACGTCGCTGTTAGTAACCGAAAAACAACAACAACAGCACCAAAATCAAAATAAACGCCTTCGTACAACAATATTGCCAGAGCAATTAAATTTTCTCTACGAGTGTTATCAAAGTGAATCAAATCCAACTCGAAAAATGTTGGAAGAAATCTCTAAGAAAGTAAATTTGAAGAAGCGTGTTGTACAAGTAAGTATAATCTTATGCCATATACCGTAAATAAAAAATTACTCTCAAAATGGACACTAAACGATAAAAAGCACGTGTAAGTGTTATTGTAGTAATGCTAGATTGTCCTTCAACTCAAACCAATTTGTGATTGCGATGTGCCCTGTACACGACGGCAAGACTATATTCATTTTAGTCCCGAAAATATAGAAAAGTATATATATACCTGATCAGCATCGCCCAATTGGCCGACTCACAGAAAAAAAGAAAGATTTGCTCAAGTGTTGAGAAATTTAAATTAAATTTGTGCACGAGTTATGTATGGTTCAATAGTACTGACACTATTGATAATGCGCATGATTGTTCAACTGTCATGATCACACGGAGCAATGAAAAATATTAGCCTCGGAATTGTGAAAATTTTTAACTTACATAACTTACTTGGCCTAAGTCGCTACTATCTAATATTCCATCTAGGACAATATTTAGAACATCTTTAAGTATCTTCACGAAGTAAAGTATTCCAAGCAAGAAATTATTGCGCAGAAATTGCAGGTAAAGTTTGCCTGAAATCTCTCACAAGCAATATTAATTCGTTGTTGTTGTATGCTGTTCACACGCAAATCTTGCAATGATAGGTTAGAAACCGCGAGCTATTTTTTGTGTGCCATTGTGCATTCATCCCAAATAATAATTTTACATTTCTGCAACATTGATGCCTAATGCTTCGGAAATGTTCAGCGTGGGAGTTTCAATGAACTGCACGTTTAATCGCAATTTCAGAGCGGAATGAGCTGTAATTGTTAGTAGAAATACCACAGCTATCCCGGACGTCGTACACTGTTGCAGAATAACCTGAAAGATGAAAAAAATTAAACGGATTAAACTACGAAGCTGACATTGGATAAAAGTAGTATTTGTACCAAATTTCATAAAAGTTTTTAACATATAACCGAAGTTATTCCGCTTCATCAGATTTATTTAAATGGTCACTTAATTAAAGTACCACTAAATACATAGATATTAAATGAAATGCAAAGATAAAAAGCTAAATTTGAAAACAAACTCCAATTATGAAACAAATTTCTCTGGATTTGTAGTATTTTGTAATTCATTTTTTTTATTTATATAAACTTTTGAAAAAGTGTTTGAACAAAGTAAAAAAATGCCTTATAAATCCATCGCATATCCACCTCTTTATTTTATTTCCAATGCTTTGCATGGGAGCTTTCAAGAATAACTTCTGTCTATATTACTAATTTACACCTGAAATATGGTTGTCTTAAACAAAGTATTTTGTATGTTATGGGGGTTTTAAAGATTAGCGGTTTAAGCTTATTTTTAATTTCCGTACTTTGTATGGGAGCCACATTAAGAAGTGGACGTGGATTGCTGATTTCATGACAGATAATTTCCGATTACAATGATAATTAAGTGCCAATTATTGATGTTCTAGGAAGAAAATTACCGAAGTTATAGCGGTTTAAATTTAAAAGAAATTCAGGCACTTTGTATGGGAGCTACTATAAATAGTAGGTGTGGCTCATCCATTTATGGCAAGATTATGTAGCAGTATAACATACTATAACATAATTCCATGTGCAAAATATAGTTGCCCTGGATTGCATACCCTTGGGCACTTGAGCCATAAGGGTGCAGTAGCTCAGTGGTTAATGTGTTGGACTTCTGATCTGTAGGTCGTGATTTCAATCCCCGGCTGAAGCATAACAAATTTAAATCGAAAAGATTTTTCTTTCGAACGGTACATATCTGTCCGCAAGCAATTGGCAATTCATTCGGCAGTAACAATTTGCCATGGAAAAGCTTCTAAAAAAAACTCTATGACAAAGCTCTGAAAAAGTCATGTCGCAAGAGTTCTGCCGTTCGGAACCGGCTAAAATAAGTAGCTCCCTTCTAATACTGTCCAAAAATTTAACACCCACGACAATAATGGAACAGAAACTCGCCCAAAGAGCCATAGGTTACTCAAACTAAATTTCATAAAAATAGCTTAATATTGCTCAAGTTATCGTGCCAACCAGTCAGGTGGCAGAAAGCCGACGGACGGACGAACCAACTGATCAAATATTTAGGCGACGCTGATCAGGAGTATATATACTTTTCTATATCTCCGGAAATTCCTTCACATGGTTGTAAACATCTGACCAGAATGAATATACCATGCATACATGCAGGGTATAACAATTGCTTGAAATAAAAAACTAAATAAAATTTACAAAGCGGCTTAACTTTCATTTCCACTTTTCTTACAAGAAATATTTGCAATTCCATCACTATCATCCTTTTAAGTAGCGTCAAATTCTTTGTCTTTATGGTGTCTTTTTATTGCAAAAAAAAAAAACTAGAAGCTGTCAAATTCGCATCCAACGATATCCTAGCTTAGGAGCACCTGCTATAAGTCCTCAACGTATTGTGAATTAGTTTTTCATTTTAAGTCAGAGAGATTTTTGATAATTTATAGGACAGATGCAAAGGCACTTAAAGAATCGAATTCAACCATGTAAAATGAATAATCCGAATTTCAAATAATCTGTGTAATCATGTCATCAATGCAATTAAAATTTTTTGATGTTGCGTTCTAAAAATAACACTTTTCATTAATCTTGTTTGGGTGATTACATTACAAACCTTTCCATCACCCATTGTACAAATTAACGTGTGTTCAACTTCAATACATTTTCCATCACATATTGTTTTAGATTTTTCCAGAGTTTCAATTTCCCTGCTTACTAATTTTTTTTCATTTTTGAAATTCAGTTTCCAAATGCTTGCATGTTGAAGATAGGCCAACCAATAGTTGGGCATATATTTGTTTGTTTGTTTTTTTTTTTTGTAAAAGCCTTTTCTAATACCTAAGGCTATAACGGCAACCATTATTTACGCACGGACTCCCGTCGGAATGCGGAAAAATTGTATTATTTATTCTGGCGTATTCAAATTTAACGCTGAGAATAGATGATTGTGGATAACATTTAGCAAGTTTTATAAAATATTTTGTTCACTATTTTGTTCACTACCGACATCCAAAAAAACTTCAAAATTTCACCCCTAGTGCTAACGATTATGTTGAAAGTTTCTCGGCACAAAACAGAGGGTTGAAAAGGTCCTAATGAGGGCTACAATTGGTTATATATCGCTTTGAAATTAACCATTTCCCCCCAATCAAAAATGTTCCATCACTAAATAAAAGACCATTAAACCATAAAACTCTCTCTTTTAAAGTGTAAAGCTAACTCTAAAACTAAATGATTAATAACGAACTTAAATTTTCATTAAGGGAAAGCAAGTAGTTGAAGTAGTAGTTGAAGTTGAAGTAGTGTGGGACTTCAAACCGCTAAAACCACAACCATGCTCGATTGTTTAATTAGTACAAACGTCAGTCACTTGGTCGGAAATAAACCTTCCCTTAGATTACTTATATGTCATATTGTTCTAATCATCCGTTCCTATCCATGAAGTTTTTTGTAACACTTTCGGTTTTCTAGTTTGGCAAATATATATCCGAGTTGTTTTTCTTGAATTAATTAATAATAATTAATAAAATTTAACTTAATATGTATATAATTGTAAATAACAACTTCAATCTACCGAATATTTCTCATTGCTGAGCCAATATTCCTGGCTCCGTAAAAAAATTCAGAGCCTGCTATAGAAACTGCTTTGTAAAAGTTAACATATGGTCGATATTAACCCATGCCGTAGCTCAGTGGTTAGTGTGTTGGCCTTCTGATCTGTAGGTCGTGGGTTCAATCCCCGGCTGAACCATAACAAATTTAATATCGACAAAATTTTTCTTTCGAACGGTACCCACCTGTCGGCAAACAATTGGCAATTCTTCCGGATGTAGCAATTTGCCATGAAAAGCCTTCTAAAAGAACTCTGTGACAAAGCTCATAATAAATAATGTCGCAAGAGTTCTGCCGTTCGCTACGGCCAAAAAAAATTAGTAGGTCCCTTCTAATACTGTCCAAAAATTTAACACGCACAACGGTACTGGAAGATAAACTCGGTCAAAGACCCCTTCGGGGTTTACATATTAATTTTTTCATTTACTTCTTTTTCGCTCTAAGATCCGGGGAGTATGGTGATGGGCAAATTTCTTCAGTTCCAGAAAGCGCAATAAAGTTACTTGTCATTTAAGCAGTGAACTGGAGCATTATCATGGTGCAAAATGTAGCAGCTCAGTTCCTCTTTGTTTCCGTTACCCAAAAAATTTTCAAACACTTTTGGTAAGCAGTCTTCAGTATACCATTTCGCAGTTACAGTCTGACAAGTATTTAGGGGATTAACAGCTACAATGCTTGCTCTAGTGATGTAAACCGCAATCATCACTTCCATTGCTGATTTTTGTTGCCTTGCTTTAACAGGTGGATTTGCTCCTTTTGGGCTCCATACGATTCACTGCTGACACTCTAGTCAACCCTGTTCGATCACTAGATTCTGTCAATAAAAATAGTTGCAACACTTGTTTTGTACTAATTGTATACAACAATAATTTATTTAATCAACTCTATTTAATCAAATATTTACAATCATTCTTTAATTTAACTTGCTATCGCGAGATGTTGCTTCGATCTCTTGATGGTGTTATGCCTCTATAACTTTCGAAATCGAATTGATTTCATTTGTTCGTCCCGAACAAGGTTTGCTCTTTGCTCTTTTATTCCAGACACGTTGAATATGATACACTACGTAATTTATCTTTGCTAAAATCTGATATGATCCTTCGTAATGAGTCTGTAGTTTAGGAGATAGGCCTTTCTTTCATTGTGGACTATGAAGCATTACTCTTCTTCATAGAACCCTTTTGAATTTGCTTTCAAGTCATACCTGGCCTTCATCTTATCGCTTATCATCTGCGACCGCTCTCTGATGAACTGATGTACTTCATCCAACTGTTCCCGCTTTTTGCTAGTATAATTACCTTCGGTTGATCTCGTTGGTATTACAACTCCAAATTTTAAATCAGCTGGCAGTCTTAACTCGTTTCCAAAAATTGCCATTGCCGGTGTAGTAGCCGTCGTATCATGTTGTGCGCATCGATATGCCATGAGGAACATTGGTATATGTACATCCCAGTCTCTTTGGTATTTATCTACGACTTTTCTCAAATATTCCTCCAAGGTACGGTTAAATCGTTCTACCATGCCATCAGATTGTGGATGCAAAGGTGTTGTACGAGTTTTGTATATACCCAGCATACGGCATATCTCTTGGAATACAACTGATTCGAAATTTCGACCTTGGTCTGAGTGTAACTCCATCGGTACACCAAAAGAAGTAATCCATTGGTTGACAAATACATCCGCAACTGTACTAGCTTCTTGATTTGGAATGGGGTATACTTTAGGCCATTTACTGAAGTAATCTATAACCACCAGAACATACTTGTTTCCTGCGTTGCTTATTGGAATTGGCCCAGCTATGTCCATAGCAATTCGCTCAAATGGAGCACCCATGGTGTATTGGTGCATCTTACCACGACTTTTCTTAGTGGGACCTTTTGCCATTGCACATTGCTTACACTTCTGAATCCAATCAGCCACATGGTCATGACATCCAACCCAATAAAATCGTTTCTTTATTTTCTCGACGGTTTTGGTGATTCCCAAATGACCTCCACGGGAGGCATTGTGATACTCAGCTATCACTTCATTTATTCTTGCCTTGGGTACCACTAGAAGATCATAAGTGATTTTTCCATCTTCACTTTCCCATGTTCGGAATAAACATCCGTCTCGTAAGTGCAGGCTTTGCCACTGCGCCCAGTATGCCTTTGCTATTGGACTCTCATTAGCCATATCTTGCCAATCTGGACGTATGCCCTGCTCCTTGTATTCCATAATCTTTACGAGATCTGGGTCGTTCCGCTGATCTTCTTGCACTCGTTCGGTGGTCCATGACTCCTCCGGCAATATATTCGTAAGTCGTATGTCGACAATGTGCTCCTTGCTTTCCACTCGAGAACAATGTTTACATTCCATTTTGCAAGGACGACGAGATAGAGCATCTGCGTTGCCGTGATGTCCTCCTTTACGATGTTCGATGGTAAAATCATAACTCTGCAGCCTTTCAATCCAGCGCGCCAATTGTCCTTCTGGGTTTTTAAATTGTAATAACCACCTTAGCGCTGCGTGGTCAGTTCGTAGATGCAATGACTGACCGTACAAGTATTTATGGAAATACTTTACACATTCCAGTATTGCGAGCAACTCTCTTCGAGTGACACAGTAGTTTCTTTCTGGCTTCGACAGGATTTTACTGTAGTATGCTATTACTTTTACCCATCTATGATCTGAGAGAGCACACCACCTATCCCATAGCCACTCGCATCTGGGTAAAACCAAACTTTTGACCAGGTACTGGATACGCTAATACTGGGTCTGAACAGAGTCTTTCTTTGAGCTGTTCAAATGCTTTCTGTTGTTTCTCGCCCCACACAAATGGTTTGTTCTTTCTTGTTAACTCATTTAGACTGCTGGCGATGTTTGCAAATCCAGAAACAAATCGTCCATAGTAGGTACATAACCCCAGAAAGCTTCTTAACTCGTGAAGATTCGACGGAATAGGCCATTATTGTACTGCTACTACTTTCTTCTCGTCGGTATGTACCCCTTCTCTTGTTACTTTAGACCAAGATATCTAATTTCACTTTTTATATTCAGTTTAAGCCCTGCTGATTTTAAAAATCAGGTACCTTATAAAGTTGGTACTTTATAAGGTACTCTTCTTATTGTTATGAATTTATTTTGAAATAGTTTTTAAGGTTCCTCCCATTACTATTATTATTTCGAATGCCAGTTTAAGTTTCCTGAATTTGTTTTAATTTACACTTGTATTTAGTATTTTTAACATTGTTAATTTCGGCTTATTTTAAATTTACTATATTCTTTCTTTCTCTGTTTGGTGTGGGCTTTGCGTCTCCATTGCAGTGTTCCTGCAAGGGGGGCGGAATGTCTACGCCAAAATAGATCCATGTACTGCACTGTATTCTAAATTGAGGGAATGGGTTGAGTAACGATCTGGCATCACCGATCTTGCCAACTCTTCCCATTCCTCTCAGTATTGTTATTCTGTTTTCTCTATTTACTTCCTCTTTTTTTTAAGGCTAAACATTATTAACTTTTTTCTAGTTGATCAATCTTAAAATTACCCTCTTAGTGAGACCATCAGTGCAGTGCTACTTAAAATATTATATTGTTCACATTTTCAAGAAAAGTGTATATATAAGTTAAATTTAAAATTTACATAATAAAATTTGTACAAACATTGAGCAAAGAAAAAAAGGAAAACATAAGTGTTCTATTTGTGCGCCAAGTGCAACCCATAGGAGTAGCAGCATCAACATCAGGAATAAACTTCTGGAACAAGAACCGACGGGTCAGGCCCACCGGCAAAAAAACTCTCTTACACGTTCAATAGGTATATATAAAATAAGTAGGTCCCTTCTAATACTGTCCAAATTTAAGACGCACAACAGTAATGGAAGAGAGGCTCGGCCAATGAGCCCTTTGGGGCTTTAAGTGTCACATATTTATTTTTTTATTATAGGTATATATATATATAGGTATATATATATAGGTATATTGATATATATGTATATATGTATATATATATGTCGAATAATATCGAAAAGATTTTTCTTTCAAAAGGTATCCACGTGTTGCCAAGCAATTGGCAACTCTTTCGGCAGTAACAGTTTGCCATGGAAAATCTTCTAAAAGAACTATGTGACAAAGAATAGAAGAAGTGATATCGCAAGAGTTCTGCGGTTCGAAACCGGCTAAAATAAGTAGGTCCCTTCTAATACTGTCCAAAATTTAACACGTACAACAGTAATGGAAGAGAAACTCAGCCAAAGTGCCACACCCACACCCACACCCACACCCACACCCACACCCACACACACACACACACACACACACACACACACACACACACACACATATATATATATATATATATATATATATATATATATATATATATAAGTTATCGTGAAGGCATCGGCATTCCTGCTGGCTTCATAGCGTTGTGATTCCTGCTGGCCTCGTTTCAGTCGATGCGGCCAAATACTTTACACGAGCCGCTGAGTCAGCAGAAAGGCAACCGCAGCCAGCAGAGCAGCAGTAGCGCAGCGCAGCGACGGGATGTTTTGCACGATCCGCTAAGTCAGCGAAAACGTCTGTGGCCTGACATAGCGGTGGCGGTGTGACAATGCGTCTTGGGGCATGAGCTGCTGTAGTTTTAAAACTCACTTGAAATAAGAAAGATCAATCCTACTGGCAAGGCAATGCTCATATAATGTTAATAAAGAAATAAAGTAAAATAAAGTGAAGTGTTTAATTGGCGCCCAACGTGGGGCACTATCATCAATAAGATACTAAGTAATATCACTCAACAAGCTGCGGTTACTGGAATTACTCAATCATCAATAAGATACGAAGTAATATCACTCAACAAGCTGCGGATACTGAAATAACTACTGGAACGCGTAACAGACTGTTAATTATAACTATTAAATAAAATGAGAAGGTGAGTGAAGTGCCTACTAAACTATTAGTTACTAAAGTGAATAAAAGAATTTAATAAATAAGGGAATATTTTTGCGAAATTGATGCTAGAGGATTTATTTGAGAATCTTATACTGGAAGACAAAATAATGAACGCCGAGCAAGTAAGTGAACTAGTGAGGGCAGAGGTGAATAGGGCATTAGCGGCCCAAAAATTAGAATTCGACAGGAAGATAGCTTCAATCCAGAATCAGGTTTCACTAGCGAGGCCAAGGGTAGACAAATTTACAAGGGTCACCATAAATCCGCTGGTGAGTTGCGAAATCACGCTAGACGCAATTAAATCTCTGCCAGAGTTCTCCGGCCTCCCGGGTACGTATGTGTCGTGGCGTGAGGCCGCACACAACGCGTATGAACTTTTCAAAAGATATGATGGTAGTGAACGGCACTATCAGGCCGTGACTATCATTAGAAACAAAGTGAGAGGTGCTGCCGACGCAGTGCTCTCGTCCTTCAATACGGTGCTTAATTTTAGCGCGATAATTGCCAGGCTAGACTTCACCTACGCGGACAAACGTCCGATATACCTCATTGAGCAGGAACTGTACACACTAAGGCAAGGCTCGATGTCATGTTTTGAATTCTATGATGAAGTAGAAAAGAAACTGACGTTGTTAGCAAACAAAACTATTATGTCCTACGAGAACAATGTAGCGGACACGATCAACGAAAAATATAGGGCTGATGCGCTTAGAGTATTTATCTCGGGGTTAAGGAAACCTTTATGCGATATTCTGTTTGCTTCAAGGCCATCAGACCTCAGTTCCGCTCTGGCGTTGGCGCAAGAGGTTGACGCCAACAACGAACGCTACGCTTTCGCAACTAATTTCGCGAATAGATCCAGTGAAAATTCCCATAACAAAAAAGGTGGTACAATGCAAAATCCGAATAACCAAAAAATATATTCGGAACCCTATTCAGGGCATAAAAATCCACATTACTCAATAGGTAGGCAAAACAGGCAGGGCTATATTAATAATCAGAGGCCATACAATAATCCTGGTCAGGGACGGGTCGAGCCTATGGAAGTGGACCCTTCCATGTCTCAATTCAGGCGTACACCGAATAATCCTGGTCAAGATTATAACAACAGGACACAGGGAAATCCGCAGAAGCGCACGGCCAATTCAGGGCGTTACGCCGAGCCTAAAATACAACGTGTGAACCACTTAAAAGAAGAACCGGACCCGACCAACGATGCAGCATACGATGGAGAAGCGACGCAAGTAGCAGACGACATTGAATACGACGAGCTTAATTTTTTAGAGCAAAGTCCCTCCTGCCCTGGATTTTAAGGTCAATAGGAGGGAGGGAAATAAAACTTCTCATTGATACCGGGGCCTCAAGAAGCTATATTAGGCCCCTACCAGATCTGAAAGGAATAAAGCCCGTCGCTAGTAGGTTCTCAGTAAAGTCAATACATGGGTTCACTCCCATCAAACAAAAATGCAGAATCAAAATTTTTGGGGTAATAACAGAATTCTTTATATTGCCCAATCTGATATCATTCGATGGCGTAATTGGCCTTGACTTATTGAACGAAGTCCATGCGTCTATTGATTTTAAAACAAATACTATAACTCACGATTTTGGCGAGGAAGCTATTTTATTTATCACTAGCGAAGATGTAAATCATCTGCAGTTGCAGGCCAAGGCAGTTCCAAAGGATTTTGAGAAGGCCTTTCTAGAAATAATTCGTAAAGTAAATGGAGTCTTTGCCGACCCTAATGAGGCACTACCATACAATACAAACGTAGTGGCGACGATTCGCACAGAGAACGACGACCCGGTGTACTCAAGACTATATCCCTACCCAGTGGGAGTTTCGGACTTTGTGAACAAAGAAATCCAAGACTTATTGGCAAATGGTATCATTCGACCCTCAAGGTCACCCTACAACAACCCCATATGGGTGGTTAGGAAAAAGGGGTTTGATGAGGAAGGCCACGAAAAAAAACGATTAGTAATAGATTTTCGTAAACTTAACGAAAAAACTATAAGCGACAAGTACCCGATACCGATACCGATACCCGATATCACGGGGATCCTATCTAATCTAGGCGGTATTAAGTTTTTCACCACCCTCGATCTAAAGTCGGGATTCCACCAGATCAAGCTATCAGAGCGCGATAGGGAGAAAACCGCGTTCTCTGTAAAGCACGGAAAATACAAATTCTGCCGGCTACCGTTTGGTCTCAAAAATGCTCCAAGTATTTTCCAGAGAGCTATAGATGATGTTCTAAGAGAACATATCGGTAAAAACTGTTTTGTTTATATGGATGATGTCATCATATTCTCAAAGAATGAGCAACAGCATTTAAAAGATATAGAAGTAGTTCTAAGGAGCCTACTAGAAGCCAACATGAGAGTCTCTGCAGAAAAATCGAAATTTTTTAGAACTGAAGTTGAATACCTGGGATTTATAGTGTCACAAAGGGGGGTCAAGACGTGTCCAGACAAGGTTGAAACAATTAGAAACTTCCCTCAGCCCACCACACTAAGGGGGCTAAGATCATTTCTAGGCTTGGCGGGATACTACCGCTGTTTCATAAAGGATTTTGCTAAAATAGCAAAGCCATTATCAAATATTTTGAGGGGGAAATACGGCCGAGTAACTGCGTCACAGTCAAAAAAAGTCAAAATTGACTTAACTGATGAACAGAAAAAAGCCTTCATCAAACTCAAAGAAATACTATCATCCGAGGATGTAACGCTGACCTATCCAGATTTTAGCAAACGGTTCGATTTAACCACAGATGCATCATCACACGCTATAGGTGCGGTCCTCTCACAGGAGGGAAAACCTATTACAATGATCTCTCGCACTTTGTCCGGTACCGAGGAACATTACGCTACAAATGAGAGGGAATTGCTAGCCATTGTCTGGGCATTGAAACCCTCAGAAACTACCTCTATGGCGTACAAAAACTCACAGTGTTCACCGACCATCAACCGCTAACCTTCGCAGTCTCGGACAGAATCCGAACTCAAAGATTAAAAGATGGAAGGCCTTCATTGACGAATGCAACGCAAAGCTCATCTACAAACCGGGTAAGGAAAATGTGGTCGCAGACGCGTTGTCCAGACAACACATAAACGCCTTGGATAATATGAGCATCGAAACGGTTCACAGCGAGGAATCGTCAACTAATACGATTGAAAGAACAGATAAGCCAGTGAACTGTTTCCGCAATCAAATAATTTTAAACGAGGGAATAGAACCTCGGAGGAGGACCTTCATTATGTTCGGGAAAAAGACCAGACATCTTATTTCATTCCAAACAAAGGACGATTTAATGAGACTCCTACAGGAAGCGGTGAAAGTGGATGTAGTCAACGCAATACATTGTGACTTGCACACATTAGCACAATTTCAGCATGAACTGGTGGAACTCTTTCCGACTGTAAAATTCAGACATACGGAGAAACTTGTCACCGACCCAAACGAACAGCAGGAAATTATCGCGACCGAACATAGTCGAGCGCATCGAGCAGCCCAAGAGAATGTTAAACAAATATTGGAAGACTATTTCTTTCCCAAAATGGAGAAGAAGACTAAGCAATCTGTGGCAAATTGTCGCGTGTGCTCGCAGGCGAAGTACGATCGCCACCCAAAAAAGCAACTCCGCACAAACACCCATACCAACTTACTGTGGAGAGGTTCTCCACATTGACATATTTTCTACTGGATCAAAGTACTTTCTGACGTGTATCGACAAATTTTCAAAGTTTGCGATAGTACAGTCACTAAAGTCCAGAACGATAGTGGATGTAAAACCACAGCTGCTACAGGTAATCAACATGTTTCATGATACAAGAACTATTTACTGCGACAATGAGAAGTCACTGAATTCACACAGCATTAAAGATACATTAAAAAACAATTTCAATATCGACATCGTGAACGCCCCACCTCTGCACAGTACGTCAAATGGCCAGGTGGAAAGATTTCACAGTACGCTGGCGGAAATATCGCGATGCCTTAAGCTAGATAAAAATCTAGAGGATATTGAGGAAATAATCCTTTTGGCCACAATAAAATACAATAGATCTATTCACACAGTGACGGGAATGAGGCCTATTACTGCCTTTCATTCAACGAAAGACGACGCACAAATAGCGTCCCAATTGGAAAACGCGCAACATAAAGAGTTAATAACGCATAATAAGAATAGACAGGATAGAGAATTCACGGTAGGTGTTAGTTAAAAACAATAGGAGATTAGGAAATAAACTGACGCCGCTCTACACTGAAGAAAAGGTCGAAAGGGATTTGAGCACAACTGTGCTCATAAGGGGGAGGAGAGGACAACCTATAAGGACAACCTACGGTGAAATTAAAACACATAGAGCTAAAATAATTTAATCTCTACGCAACCATTAATTGGTTTTAAAATTTATATGATTTTAGGATTTTATTAGAACTGGCTATGGCCATACTAGTATCGGCATCGGCGGGGCGAGTAATAGACTACACCAATGCAAACTACATTCCGGTGGTTGACGGTGAACTTGTAATCTGGGAGAACTTTGGACATATCAAACATGTTACTAACATGACCCTATACGAATTGCTAAAGGAGGAAACAGTTAACACCACGGACAATTTTCCACAAACGCACATGAGGAAGTTGTTGGACGCGGACATAAATCAGATAGGTAAACTTCTACAGACCATAAACATCCACCACAGACAGGTAAGAAGTTTGGACGCACTAGGTACGGTACTGAAATACATTACCGGCACACCTGATCACGATGACTTTGAGAGATTAACAAGCACAGAGGAACAACTGATGGACTCGCAGAATAGACAGTTTACGATCAACACGGAAGTGCAAAAAGAGATCAGTAGCCTCACAGTTACTGTAAATAAGATACTGAAAGCAGCAAAACAGACAGAAATAGACACAGAGGTCACCTTTACGATGTACTCATAGCAAGAAACCGGGCGATAATAACAGAGTTGAATAACATAATTACCTCCATCACTTTCGCAAAAATTGGTATTTTGAACCCTATCCTTTTAGACAGTAAAGAAATAAATTCTGTAATAAAAAATGAGCACTTCACAAACCTTACCGTAGCCGATATCATGTCTGTAGCTAGAATTAAGATTTTACAATACAACAATGTAATTTATTTTTTAATAAGATATCCTATCCCTAAGTTTAAGTGTAAGAGAACTATTATTCTGCCAGTAGCTCATGGCCATCAAATTCTACACCTACAAGAATCCACTCTAGCCGCTTGCCATAATCACACATTAGCGGTAAAGGACTGCAGCGTTACGACACCCATGTTCTGTCTGGCACCATCAGCTACGCCATGCGCTTTGCAAATAATGACACGCAACACCGCTAACTGCAGCACGACATTTAACAACCTAGAGCCTATTACGCCGATAAGCGACGGCTTCGTAATCATCAACGACCAATTGGCAATCATAGAGGAAAATAATGAGGCGCCGATCACGGTTAATGGTACCTACCTGGTCATCTTTAAAGATCATGTAAAAATCAATGGCACAACATTTTACAACGAGAATTCAACGACGCCTCTGAAGCCTGAAGCACCATGGGCCTCCGCCATCAATTTAACGCAACATACGGACATACTGAGTGTGCCCTACCTCCACCATGTAAATCAGCAGAACCTTCAACTCGTCAAACACTTGCAACGACGAGTTAAACAAGGTCACATCGCAAGTTTGTCCACTATTGGTGCCCTGCTAATCGTAGGATTAGTAATCTACTCACTCCGTCGCGTTATCACGACCAGGAAGAAGATTGCCATAGCCAAATCTGTCCAAGTAGCAATTCAAAGCGCTGCTGCGAGGACCGAGGACGCTCCTCACTTAGAAGGGGAGGAGTTATCGTGAAGGCATCGGCATTCCTGCTGGCTTCATAGCGTTGTGATTCCTGCTGGCCTCGTTTCAGTCGATGCGGCCAAATACTTTACACGAGCCGCTGAGTCAGCAGAAAGGCAACCGCAGCCAGCAGAGCAGCAGTAGCGCAGCTCAGCGACGGGATGTTTTGCACGATCCGCTAAGTCAGCGAAAACGTGTGTGGCCTGACATAGCGGTAGCGGTGTGACAATGCGTCTTGGGGCATGAGCTGCTTTAGTTTTAAAACTCACTTGAAATAAGAAAGATTAATCCTACTGGCAAGGCAATGCCCATATAATGTTAATAAAGAAATAAAGTAAAATAAAGTGAAGTGTTTAATTTATATATATATATATATATATATATATATATATATATATATATATATATATATATATATATATATATATATATATATATATATATATATATATATATATATATATATATATATATATATATATATACATGGTGCGACAATTATGTATTAAGACTGCCTCTAGATATCTGCTAATTTTTCGGTATATTTATTCGAAATATTCTCCTCCTGATGCAATACATTTGTTACATCGATTTAATAGTGATTCAACCGCGTGTTCCAGCTCATTTTTGGGAATTGCCTCCAGTGCCCTCGTCGAAGCCCGTTGTATGGTCTGAATGTCATTAAAAAATCATCCTTTCAACATCAGTTTCAGTTTTGGGAACCAAAAGAAGTCGCACGGTGCCAAATCAGGTGAATACGGCGGGTGATTCCTAGCCAAAAATTGACGAACAATGAGTGCTCCATGTTGAAATTTGCTCTTTGCTCCATGTTAAAATTTCAACATCAAACGAACACGTGTTTTGTAAAATGAATGTCAATAAACATTAAATGTCAACCAAATGCCATGAAATTTTGACAGTTAGTAGAGGAAGGTTGAAGCTTCAAAACACATGTGCTCACACATAGATGGCGCGCTTGGTTGCTGAGATATGGTTCGAGTCTTAATACATATTTGTGGCACCTTGTATATATTACTAGTATCGAGGGTTGGTTACTCATCACTATTTTGAATGACACTATTGTGAGTGACACGAATATTGGCAGCATCGAAACGAATGTCAACGAAAAGAAATAAGCGATAATCAGAACAAGACAAAGAGAAAGAAAGAGAAAAATCTCAATAAAGGAAAATTCTGGAGTGTTGCCACAGAGTATACATAGTGCTAGTTGGTGTCAGAAGTGGGATAGTGAAAATTGACCAATTGAAAGTGGACCAACTGAAAAAGCAGTTATCAGAGATGAATCTATCGACTTCTGGTACAAAAGCAGAACTGCTGGTGAAGCTAAGGCAAGCCATGGAGGCTAAGGGTTGTAATGTAGAAGAACATGAGTTGTTTGAGGAAGCCGAGATGCATGCAGTCGTGGACGCTGAGGAAGAGAGCAAAATAGATTCGAGTGGTCGACTTATGGATTTCATGAAATGCTTGATGCAACAACTACAAGAAAGTTCGTCTCGCCAAGAAGGCGTTATTAGTGAATTGCGTATGGAAATTCAAGAAGGTTCTTCTCGCAAAGAGGGCGTTATTAGTGAATTGTGTATGGAAATACAAGAACATTTGGCTCGCCAAGAACACGGGATTGAGATTAGATTTCAGGAAATTTCCGGAGCCATTAATGGAAAGGTCAGAGATCTGAAGGAATAGGTAGATGATTTGGAAGATATGTTCGAGAAATTACAGCACGAACTCAATCAACTAAAAATAAATGGACCAGCCACATCAGTGATTAGAGATTCAAGTACAATCAAATTAAAGCCACCAACATTTGACGGAAGCACGCTATTCAATATCTTAAAGCTTCAATTCGAGACAGCAGCTTTAAAGAATCAATGGGATGATAGCGACAAGACCGCTACTTTAATAGTTGTGCAGTGAAAATTGGGAAGAACCTCTCTCGCCGTTTATTACCGAACGGGGTTTCAGAGAAAGTGATTCGTTATCGAGCGACTTTAATCTTATTGTGGAGAAAATAATACGAACGAAAATAGGTCTCTCATCATGCCTGTCTTAACATATGGCGCCGAAGCTTGGACAAATGTCACCTCAAATGAGAGAATGCTTGGAGTCCCACGCAAGATCTTTGAACCTATTTGCTTTGGTTGTGAGTATAGAATAAGGTACAACCATGAGTTACATGAGTTGTATGCCTACACCGACATAGTAAAGCGCATTAAAATTCAATGGGTGTACTGGCTAGGTCATGTCGAACAAATGGAAGAACACTCAGAAGGCTAAGAAGGATTTATATCTGGAACCCGGTAACACGGTAACACTTAAGTATAGAAATATTTCAGGTAGTACGAAACTTAAAAATTGTTCTATACGTAATAGGTACTGGATGTTCTAATAATTTAGAAATCGAGCGAACGAAACCAAAATACACCTAATTCTGTTTTTACACGGAAATTGGTTCCAGGAAAAACCGTGTAAAAAAAAACGTGTGAAAAAACACATTGATCGTATGCAAAATAGGTGATTGGTTCCTTATATCTAAAACCTGTTGAAATTAGCGAAAAACAAGGATTTTTTAAGAACAACTATTCAGGTTTATTTTATTAAATCACATATATAATTTAATGTAACGTTGGAAAATTAAATTTGACTATAAAAAATTCCTTTAGCAAACACGTCTGATTGCATGGATAGTTCAGAAAATATTAACACATTCTAGTTGCTGTCACAAATAAATTTGATTGTATGCACTAAAAGGGAATTCCCCTAAATTTGTGCTATTTACAATTGCTCTGACCAGTAAATTTGCTTGTATCCACAAAAAGGGAATTCCCCTAAATTTGTGATATGAATATATTTCGCAAAAATTAAATTTAACCAAAAAAAATTTAAGCCCAAAAGATTTTGAATCGTTCTAAATGGAATAAAATCGTGTAAGAAAATTTAAAATTTGTTTATTTTCAAACCATGTTAAATTAAAACCGTGTAAAAAAAGACCGTGTAAAAACAGAATTAGGTGTACAGTGGCTCACAGCTTATTTCGTACAGTGTATATATTTTTATGTACATGGCTGTAACATCGAAACTAAAAAACTTATCAATAAGTTTTGAATCTAGATGTCTATGTATGTGTTTAGTAAACCTAATAAGAAAACGGGGAACCCCAAAAATTGTTCTTTTTGTCATGCAAGAGAGAAAAACTATTGATCAGCTGATTTTCAGCTCACATCTTATTTCGTACACAAACTTCAATGTAAGTAAGTTTCATTCTGCCGCGCAGTTACAAAGTTTTTTTGAATTGTATGAGTTTTTGGACCTTTTTAACTATTATAACAATTTTTATTATTATTATTTTAAATAGTTAAAGTGCTGTAAATTAAACATTTAGCGTTATGGGTCGTCGTACAACGATGGAACAGCGTAAACTGGTAATTAACCATTTTAGGAAAGGTCAGAGTGTGCGAAAAATTGCTGAAATGACAAATTTAAGTGCCTCAACTGTCCAATACATCATTCAACGCTTCGTTCGCGAAAATCGGTTGGAGAACAAGGGCAGAGAAGCACCTAATAAGATTTTCAATGCTTCAGACGAGCGTTATATTGTACGAAAAATTAAGAAAAATCCAAAGTTATCCGCTCCGAAGTTGGCTGCAGAGGTTCAGCGTGAAATAGGAAAATCATCCAGTGCTGAAACTGTCCGACGTGTGCTGCGCAATCATGACTTGAACGGTCGAGTAGCCCGAAAGAAACCATTCATTTCGAAAATGAATATACAACGCCGACTTGACTTCGCCAAAGAGCATATTATTAATACTCCTGCGTTCTGGAATACCGTTATTTTCGCGGATGAGTCTAAGTTTAATATTTTTGGCTCGGACGGAATGTCATATGTTTGGCGTAAAGCGAATACCGAGCTAAACAAGGAGAACCTTAAGCCCACAGTGAAGCATGGTGGCGGTAGCGTGATGGTTTGGGCCTGTATGTCAGCAGCCGGAGTAGGTGAATTGGTTTTTATTGAGGAAACAATGGACAAAATGAAGTACCTCGAGATTCTGAAAAACAATTTACTTCAAAGTGCAGACAAACTGGGTTTGCGGGAAGAATTTCGGTACTACCAAGATAATGACCCAAAACATAAATCTGGGATTGTGCAATCTTGGCTTATTTGGAACTGCCCACACTTGATGTCTCCACCATCACAGTCACCTGACATGAATGTGATTGAAAATCTTTGGTCTATTTTGGACAATAAAATAAGAACACACAAGATTTCTAATAAGCAAGACCTAAAGAAGGTACTGATGGAAGAATGGAAAAAAATCACACCAGACATCACTCAAAAATTGGTGGATTCAATGCCAAATAGACTCCAGGCTGTCATTAACGCTAAGGGATGTCAACTAAATATTAAAATCAACTTACTTTGTTTTTAGTTTGAACTTAAAGAGACTGTACGAAATAAGCTGTGACATGAATTTTCCTATTTTTTTCTTATTTTATTTTTTTATAGTGTCAAACACTAAAATTTTGAAAAAGTAAATTTTGGAAAATAAAAAACAAACCTTCCTTTCCAAAATGGCATTTATATTTTGTTCAAATTTTTGCTATATTAGGAATTACGACTGCAGCAATTTTTAAACTGTCACTGTACGAAATAAGCTGGGAGCCACTGTATATGCGACATCGCTAAAATTTTAATACACTACTTGTAAAATTTACATCACTCAAAAGTTGAGTAAAAATAATCAAAATTGTAAATACGATTTTTATGCTGCAGCAAACAAAATGTTGACTTATCTGCAATCTTCATTATGTTTACTATTTATTACTTATTCAGGCTATTCAATGTACTGCGACCTAAAACATCTTTTGTGCTCCTATTGCCCAACTAAAACCATTCTAGACTATATATAATCTTATAAATGCTGTTAGCTTAATTTTACCTATGTGGTTTTAAGTCAAGATTCCATTACCTAGGTAACCAAGTCTACGTTGTGCAACCGCTGGGCAATTGCATAGAATATGTTCCGATGTTTCCTGCTCCTCATAACAGTCTCGACAGGTATCGTTTTCTACCACACCTATTTTTTTCATATGGTAATTGAGTCTACAGTGCCCAGTGAGCAGCTCTGTATAGAGTTTTATATTATTTCTGCTGAGGTTAAGAACTGCGTTCACCCTAACATGTGCGGGATCAATAAGTCCCTTCGACTGCCGCATGCCCGTTTGGGCGCTCTAGTAATTTCTTTAAAATTTTGCGCCCAGCGCCGGACAGCCTCTACTTATATTTCTGAGTCTTCGATGAATCAGGATTCAGGAGATCTATCTGCCCTTCCGGGATGCCCGCCAACTATTGGCTAAGTGGAAAATCTATATCCTCCGACCTGCCGGAAGAAAGGTCGGAGGATAATTTAATGGTGTGCAACCTAGTTTATCTTTTCATTTGCGTTCATCAAAATGAAACATTTTAATATATATATATATATATATATATATATATATATATATATATATATACATATATATATACATATATACACATATATATATATATATATATATATATATATATATATATATATGTGTATATAAATATATATATATATATATATATATATATATATATATATATAAATATATATATGTGTATATAAATATATATATATATATCTATATATATATATATATATATATATATATATATATATATATATATATATAAATATATATGTGTGTATATAAATATATATATATATCTATATATATATATATATATATATATATAAATATATATATATATATATATATATATATATATATATATATATGTATATAAATATATATATGTATATATATATATGTATATAAATATATATATATATATATATATATATATATATATGTATATATATATGTATATATATGTATATATATGTATATATATATATTTATGTATATATATATGTATGTATATATATATATACATGTACATTTTAATATATATATATATATATATATATATATATATATATAAATATATATATATATATAAATATATATATATACATATATATAAATATATATATATATATATATAAATATATATATATATATATAAATATATATATATATATATATATATATATATATATATATATATATATATATATATATATATATATATATATATATATATATATGGTACTTATAAGCCCCGAAGGGTTTTTTGACTGAGCTTCTCTTCCATTACATTTGTGCATGTTAAACTTTGGACAGTATTAGAAGAGACATACTTATTGTAGCCGGTTCCGAATGGCAGAACTATTGCGACGTCACTTGTTCTGAGCTTTGTCACAGATTCTAATTGCTGGTAGAATTGACAATTGCTTGCCGACAGTGGGGTAGCGTTCGAAAGAAAATACTACATATATGTATATGTACATATATATATATATATATATGTTTATATATATATATATATATATATATATGTTTATATATATATATATATATATATATATATATGTTTATATATATATATATATATATATATATATATATATATATATATATATATATAGGGAGAGTAGGGCAAAGTTAGTCTAGTAGGACATTTTCGGCTCTAGCGAGCAAAACTGAAAAGATATTGAAAAACGAAATGTGTGTTAGAAAGCCTGTTTATCTGGTTACATTTCCACTATAGATCATTTTGCTGTAGCTTGCTATGCTGCCGAGCTATAGCCGAAAAACCAAAACAACTTTTTTATCTGTTCTTACCCCACTAATGGAGTAAAACTAGTCAACATTTCTGTATGCTGTAATTGAACGAAAAAAGTGAGAGAAAAGCAAATTAATTCAATCAGAATCTTCTTCATCGCTGCTTTCTTTCGTGGTCTACCACGGCCGCGTCCAGATAGAGTAGGACGCGAGCCAGGAACATCCTGTTCGTCGCTACGACCACCACGACCACGACCGCCGATTTTTTTTTTTGCTTTTTTTGGCCGCTGTTTTTTGCTCGACTCGAAGTGTCTCCATTGACTCATTGCTGTTCAAGATCGCCGTTGATCATCGCTTTCGCCCGCGATTCGTCTGTTTTCTTGGCGGCGCTGATGGCAATGGCAGTACAGACTCGATCGTCGTACTCAAGTCTTCCTCAAAAAGCTACGTCAATTCGCCTTCTACGGCATTCTTTGCCATTGTGTCAACCAATTCGACGTAAGCAACAACTTCTTGTTCGGAAATGGATTCTTCTTCATTTTCTTCAGCGTTTGATTCGGGCATTGGGCGATCTGTTACACTGGCTGGCACTAAATCCAAATCTGTGATTTTGTTGTCATTAAATGGATAAGTGCGCAGTCGATGTTTGCTGTCGTTACAGCTTGTTTGTATGGCTCATGCAATATCGCCGCAATTTCATTGATTGTAATTGTTCTGGCGGGATGATTTTGCATCCAAGTATTGCACGAACGATTGACCGCTATTTTCAATGGTACGAAAACGCTGCGGTCGAGCGGTTGAAGTTTGTGTGTGCAATGCGGCGGGAATGAGACGATATAAATGCCATACTCGACGCAAAAATCCAGCGTTTTGATTGAGAGATGAGATTCATGGTTGTCCAACAATAACAATCTGGGCTGTTCTTTCGATGAACCATCGAAAGAACATCGAACATCGATTGGAAATGTTCCAAGAATAATAAAAAAGAATCAGCGTTCATACATCTTGATTGATTTGGTGTAGCTGTTGAACCATGCGACGTTCCATTTAAAAAACGTGGATGAAAACGAACAAGCGGAAAACAAAGACTTGGTTGTATTTTCAACTCGTCCATAACTTTATCCAAATTTTGATAAAAATGTCCGACATTGTGTCGATTGAAGCTCGTCGCACGGGCCAAGCTACTTGCTTGTGGCTTGCGAAGTGACAAGTTCGGATAGCGTTTTATGAATGACAGAAACCAATCTTTGCCTACCATTTTTTCGTTTCTGACCGACGGACGTGTGTTCGCAGAGTCTCAAAATTTAATTTAAAATGTTTGGCCGCCTTTCTCACTGTCTCGCCGCTTCTGATGGCTGCAATGGCATTCGCCAAGACTTCTTTGTCGATCGGCTGCTTCTTTCGCTTGTAATTTCGCACCATTTTGTCTAAAAACGAAAAACAAAACAAACAAAAAAATAACTATTTTTGCACCACTCCCACTTTTTCCGACTCTTCACTGATTTCTCAATAAACCGATAAAAATATTGAAGAACGAATATTATATCCAATTTCACTTAATAACACACTCACCTTTCCGATTTTGTAACACCGATGATATTAAAACACACACGTTTTAAAAACACCAATTCTCACAAGCGCTCTCAGAAAAAGTTTGTTACTGCGTAGCGTCTACAAATGGCGGTGCACGCAGCTGAAATTTTTACTGTCAGTACTGGCTGTGAAGCCGAATCTACTATAGAGATGGCGCCATTTTTCGTTCAGTCGTTTAGCCGTGCGAGCCAACAACTAACTTTGTCCAACTCTACCTTATATATATATATATATATATATATATATATATATATATATATATATATATATATGTATGTATATATATATATATATATATATATATATATATATATATATATATATATATATGTGTATATGTATGTATACAAGGTGGATATTGACTCTTTTTTTTTAATTATATCATTACGTTTTTATTTTGTGAACGTTTAATTCTACTCGAATCAATCTTGTTCGATCACTTGATTCTGTCAATAATAATTGCAACACTTATTTTGTACTAACTATGTCCAACAACTTCTAATTATATTAAAACGTTCAATACGACCAATCCATTTGCCAAAATACTGCTACCATCACAATTTGGCAACATCGCCCTATGACAAAATCAACAATTTTCCATCGAATCGAAACTACAGGTTAACCAGTGATTTCTCGACCACGACGATTGACCCTCCAGAATTTGACAGCCGCACCAAATGAATTTGAATTCTCAATGATGACAGGAATCTGACTTAACATTTATGACTTTCGAAATTTGCAATGCAGCGCAGATCTTCCAAAGACTAATTAACGAAGTTTTACGAGGCTTGGATTTTGCTTTACCCTACATAAGTAGATTACATTTGTAAACATCATCATCGGTCGAACATTGTCATGACCTACGAACAGTTTTCAAACGTTTTAGAAATCACAGCCTCGCTATTAATTAAATAGGTTAATGAGAATTCAGCAATAGCAAAATCAAATTTCTGGGCCATCATGACTTTACAAGAAATTCGACCGTCGCCAATCAAGGCTATCCAAAACCTGCGGTGGCTAAAGTTTTATCGCCATGATAAACTTTTTCAGAAATTTCTTGCTACATGCTACAGCATCCCAATCACAGCTGCAAAAATTATTAGCCGGAATAAAAAGAAAATGATCATAAGTCTGTCGTTTGGGCTGCACAAGCACAAGTAGCATTCAACCAATGCAAATCCGACTACTTAACGCGACATTACTAGCACCTCCAGTCGCAGATGCTATATGTGGACAATTCAAATACAGCCGTAGGAAGAGCACTGCATCAAGACAATCTCCAACCATTAGACTTTTATTCGAAAAAGCTCAACAGCGCCAATGTAAATACAGTACGTACAACCAGAAGCCGGTCGCCATTGTTCAAGGTGTTTATCGTTTTCCCTACATGATCGAAGGCCGTAGATATTACATGGTAACGGAACATCATCCTTTAATCTACGTTTTTCATAAAAGATAAACTCGAGAAAGCTTTTCCATGTCGAGTACGTCAACTCGATTTTATCGGCCAGTTTACGAATGACATTCCAGTCATAGCAGGCGAAGAAAATGCAACAGCAGACTTATTATCTCGAATACAAGCGATTAATTAGGACATCGACTATGTTAAAATTGCCATATCCCAACGAAATTGTGTCGAGCTTCAAAAACTCCTTAACGAACGGGGAGCGCAAAGCACTTTTATCGTTCTAAAACCTATCTTAATTCTAAATAACGACACACAGCTTACATATGTTTCATCAACCTCACATGTTCAACCGTACATTCCGAAGGAATTTAGTAATCAGATACTGTCTAAAACACATTCATCATCTCTTCCAGAAGTACGAGCCATGACTAATCGATTTGTTTGGCCAGATATCAGAAAGGACACAGCCTATCCACTGATGGACGTTGGCAGTCACATTTACCACGTACCACTCAAAATATTTCATATATCGCATTTTTAATTTTATATTTAATTCTCGATACCAATATTTGGCCAAGTATTAAATATCTTTGAAAAATAATAATATTTATTTTCATATATTTGAACGATTTATAACCTTTCTGAAAGTTTAACATATTTCAAACAGGATACTTTGTGTGTTGTTTCTCTACTTTTGGCATTTGAATAGTCCCATTATAAAATGTAAAACCTTTAAGAAAATGATCCAAAATAAGCGAATATAAGCTTTGCAGAATTTTTAATAAAAGAAATAAAAAGAAATCAAAAAATTTTCCTGCAACTTTTTTCAATCTAAATTTTTTTCGTTGTTTTTTGTAGTGGAGTCTTCAATAAAAATTGGTGAATTTTTGAATGTGTGCAGTGCACAAATAAACTGACTCTACAAATAAACAAACAGTGGTCCATATATTTGCTGAAAATTTCATGAAAATCTAACCACCATTGCATTTTTGTCCACGCTATATACCGGGACGCAACACTGTGCGGCACCTTATTTCTATATCCAAGTTCCACGAATGATTTAGCCAGCTTCAAAAATATTTGAAACAGTTCACACGTTCAATAGGTTTATCATTGATCTTCACAATTGCGTTCAAATACTGATACTCATTAATTTTGTTTTTTTCTACATTTATGTTTAATCCATAAATCTTCTGATTCACCGTGTTGATCAAACACTGTAAATCATCCAAGTTCTCAGACAAAAACGTTGTATCGTCAGCGTATCTTATATTATTTATATATTGATATACGAGTATATATAAGTACATACATTTGTGATTTAATTTTGATAAGCAATTTTCTAAATGTTTTTACATGTGTAACAATGAAACATGAAATGAATATTTTTGTTTATACATTAGTAATAAATGTAAAACTTTACACTTTTTGTTGAACAATAAAAAATTACGATAAACATCATCATCTATTACTACATTAAAATCTACCACTAAATTTTAGAATCTACCACAATTTTTTAGCTTCAACTACCTCTATAAATATTTTTACAATCCGAACAGTGTTCGTAATATCAAGCATTAAATATATGTACATACAAACGGGTTCACATGTCACCGAGAAACATTTTTGCCCATGTAAACGTGAACGAAACATGAAAAAAGAATTGAAAATAAAGGATTTTCCATTAGAGACATAACAATTTTATCTATTAATAAAACACAGAAATATTTGAGATATTGAGTTCAAATTTATTGTGGATATATTGCAAGCATTACATTTTATGAATGAAATTCGATTTCGGTCATATGACCACCACGAGCCCGTTTACAGCGGTCGATTCTTCGGACCCAATTTTCCACCACTCTAGCACACATTTCGACCGGAACGTTAAAAAGAAATCCAATAGTGTTAGATCGCATGAACGAGGCGGCCATTCGACCGGACCATTTCTCGAGATAACACGTTCACCGAATTTGCCTTGCAATAAGTCGATTGTGACGTGTGCTGTGTGGCTAGTGGCACCGTCTTGTTGAAACCACATATCGCTGATGTCAAGTTCATCCAATTCTGGCCACAAATAATCTTCCAACATAGCACGATAGCGCTCTCCATTGACGGTAACATGACGGTCGTTTTCATCCACGAAAAAATACGGCCCAATCACACCACCGGCATGAAAACCGCACCAAACAGTAACTTTTTGCGGGTGCAACGGTGTCTCAAGAAGCACTTGTGGTTTTGTTGCTGACCAATAACGCATATTTTGCTTATAGACAAAGCCATTGAGCCAGAAATGAGCTTCATCGCTGAAGATGATTTTTCGCTCTTAAAGTTGCGACCCAGAATTTCGGTAGTAATTTTTAATAATTTCCTAACGTTGCTGATTCGTGAATTTTACCATGATGAAAATGTTGACTTTAACTAACGTTTTGACATTGAAAGTTGATTAAATAAGTTTAAGGGTGCGTTCAAATAAAGATACGAAATTGTTATGTCCCTAATGGAAAACTCTTTATTTTGTATGCAAATGTTTTTGGGTGTAACACAACACAAAAACAAAAACATTCTCAGTTGCTGTCCACCTATGAAGCATAGGTTGCTTATGAGTATTAATCGTTATCATTCGTTATTTATTCGTTGGTTGATCTATATTTTAACGCACACACTTTCTGTCGGTTTGTATCGTTGTGCATACATCGCCCCTTTCTCAATCTATCTTTCTCTATGTTGTATCTTTCGTTCTACTCATGTAACGAAATCAGTTTTATAAGTTTCACACTCCATCATCATCCTCGCCTAAAAAATTTTAGCTCAAAAATTGTTGACAAATGCAATTGAACGGGTTGAAGACCCATCGTTCAGCAATACTAGTACCATTAAAAATTATTAAAAAGAAGAAGAAAAATGGCGTGTTTTATGTTTGTTATTAGGCACTGTAGAAAATTTATTTCTTGTTTTTTACAAATTTAACTTTGGTGATAATGCCGCCATTTCCAACACAAATGCATAAATATTCCATGTGCAAAATTGACAACCAATGCGCATTCAAAAATTTTACCATGCGCAAACGAACCCGCTGCATTGTATAAAAATTGAGCAGTGTCGTAAATGAAAATAGAGAAATGAGTGAAGGCATATTTCTTGTTCAGCGTGACAAACTTAGTCTGGAAAACATACATTTTTCAGGTATTTCTTCTTATGTGGACTAGTGTTATTAGCTCTTACTATGAGTTGCATTCGATCTTCAACTGTGGCCGAAAGTGGTGATCGAATGAATTTTCATTTGGTGTATAACGCTCATCCGATGTGGAATGCAGCCATTGTGAATTTCACTTGATTGGGTTGGATTTTCTTTCATCAGTGAATCCAGTCTTTCTAGTTGTTGCTGGTGGTCACGACTTTAGACCTGCATGAAATTAATAAAAGTTGTTCACAATTATGTTCACAATTAGTGTTTAGTCCCAAAAAAGTAAAAAACAAACGCAAAATACTTGCATTTTCAGCAATTTCTCACACTTTTATATCTTTTTAAAAAATTCTAAATATGTCTTTCCTTTTTACATTTTCTTTATTGTTTTAATTTTATATTTATTTTGTTCTGTTAACGAACTATTTCGTGCTAATACAGTTTTAATTACTTGATACCTTATATTTATGTATAAAAACGATGCTTGAAAATTTCTTAAATTGTTCGTATTCATTATTGAAATAATTCCAATAATTTAGGAAAAGTCCCAATTTAGACACCAATTTAGGCAAACTCGCATACACCAGTAATGCGCTTTTCAATTAATTACCACATATATATATATATATATATATATATATATATATATATATATATATATATATATATATATATATATATATATATATACAAGTATATATATATATATATATATATACATATACAAGTATATATATATATATGGGTGTGTGTGTGTGTGTATATGTATATGCATATACATATATACATACATACATACATACATAAATATATACATATATGCATACATATATGTATATATATGTATATAGATATGTATATGGATATATATATATATATATATATATATATATATTTTATTTTTTTATATGTATATATATGTATATTTTTATATATATATATATATATATATATATATATGTATATATATATATATATATATATATATATATATATGTATATATATATATATATATATATATATATATATCACTAGTACCGCTTGTCTTTATTTTTCATATATTAAAGTATTTATTTTACTATTTTCATTATAAAAATAATATTTTTTTTTTCTTTTCTTTTCTTTTCTTTTCTTTTCGTCGTTACTTTCGTTTAACTGATGTCTTCTGCTTCGGAACACGTTAAATAACCAAATGATTTCGCTGTTGTGTGTTATTAATATTAATGGAAGAATAAAAAAAAAGAAAAAACGCGTGCACACACCAGATAATTAAAATGTCATTTTATCAAATTTGCTATTATTACCACTAGCAAATTAATTCCAACATATGTTACCATACTAACTATGTGTGCAAAATTAAAATCCAATTTACCTACAAAATAAGGTTTGGTATTAAAATTCAAGTGCACGAGAACATAATGTTAACATCATAATTTACAAATCATGTGTAAATGTCATACTGTACATAGTAAGATTTTCAAAGTAAAATTCTTTGTGGAATCAGATTTGCAAGTAACACATGCTGGTAATTTTCATTTTGAAATTGAAATTATTGATGGTGTACAAATAAGTCCTAACCTCAAGAATAAAAATGCTAGCAATGTGTTAAGCACAACAACAAAAATATATTTAATATTGCTTCTTTTGTGAATCGTGTAAGATGACACCATTGACAATGTTACAAAACATAAACCAATTTTGGAATAGCAACCACACTAATTCAGTTCCAGTTGGTAAGAAAAGACAAATCTTCAACCATTGTCATTTATATCCAGAATTCTAAATTTAATATTAATAATAAATACGGTCAACAATGATAACAACATTATAATTTTCAACAATATTATGGCCACCGTGCAACTGATATGTAAATAATCAACGATTTGAAAGAAAAACAACACCGCCACAACTTAATTGAAAGAAATTTAACGCATTCTTCAGTTACAATGGAAAAAAATTGTGTATGCGCAAGCTGCGAAACTCGCTTAAAAGGCTCGTATACAGGTAAATGCAGATAATATTAAAGTACATATTACGAATAAATGATAGACAATATATTATGTGTATACACTCACACACATGCACTCATACACACACATATATATACGTATATACTTAATTACTTATATGGTCATTACAACCGAAAATCGATTTAGGCCGAATCTAGCATGCTTCGCCAGCCAACTCTTTCCTTCGTTAGCTGGCGCCGAACAGAAATTCCAAGCCCTGAGAAGTTTTCCAGTTCATGCCAATTATTTCAATGTCATCGGAATACGACAAGTGTATAACACTTTGGTTGAAGGTACTGCCTCCAATCATCGGGCATGCTTTCATCCGACCATAATCTGCTTATGAGCTGATGGATGCTGGTGAGCGGCTCATCGCCTCCGGTATTAAGCTACTCATCATGCAGGCCATCAGGATCTGCAGCTTTGTTGTTTTTCAGACTAGAAATGGCCTTTCTCGTCATGGTCTGGTGGTGAAACATCTACATCATCATCCGTGATTGGAGAGTTCGGGAGATCAGCTCCACTGGCGTCGTGATTCAGTAACGTAGATAAGTGTTCCATAATCTCAGTACACTCTGGACATCTGCAAGCATATTCCCATTTTTATCAGAACTCCGGAATTTATATATATATATATATATATATATATATATATATATATATATATATGTATATATATGTATATATATGTATATATATGTATATATCTGTATATATATACATGTATATATACATATACATATATACATATACATATATACATATACATATATACATATATATATATAAATATATATATATATATATATATATATACATGTATATGTATATATATGTATATATATATATATATATATATATATATATATATACATGTATATGTATATATATATATATATATATATACATATATATATATATATATATATATATATATATATATATATATGTATATGTATATGCACGCGAGTTGCAAAAAAAAACACTCGCTTATTTGCCGAATTGCATGCAAAGCAACAACAAAGCAACAACAAAGCAACAAATATGCAACATCACCAATTTCAACCGAGTTCAATTGAACTTGCTTATATTTTAAGCGGCCTGAGTTATAATGTTGCAAAGTAAAATAAACAACACTATTGTCAATAGGCTACTGGAATGTGCCTGGGAAATTTTAACAACTCGTCTAATTATTGTAAATATAAACAAAACTAAGCAAAATAAAGCAAATTCCAATAAACATTTATTTTAAATAAATGAATATATTTACCACAGATTCCGCAGGATTCTTTCTTTTTTGTTTTCGTTTCGTTTATAAATTTCACAAAAAACCATATATTCCACCAGCGTTGCTAAGTAAGTAAAGGTAAATTAAAATCAAAGGAAGTTATATGCGAGTTGGTGTTCTTTAGCAACTTGCTTACTTGAGGAACATGGATTTAATACGACATTTAAGGCAATTTTGTATCTAGTAAGTCCATAACAAGCACACCCATTTTGAGTTTTAGTTGATGTTGGCAATACCTGTATTGTTCCAAATTCGCTGCTGCTCTCCAAAATATTAAAATCTCACCGCAATGTTGAGTTTTGCGACTCCACTAAATCAATTAAGTACGTTTGCAAGTACGTGAACAATGGCAGCGACAAGGCAAGTTTTAGAATTGCTAGTACTGATGCCATCGAAAAACGAAAAGTGCTTTTATCTTAATTTGAATTTGATCAATATGCTGTGCTATGTTGCTTGAAAAGAACACTAATTGCGATTCAACAGTCGCCGAAGCCAATCGCACAGCCACTTCGAATGAGGTCTGCAGGCATTAATTTTGATCGAACCTATGTATCTGCTTATGTGCGGCAGTTTATTGCGCCTAATCGTGAGCAACGGTTCACAATTAGGTCCAGATGTTTTGATCTAGGCAGTTCGAATAAACTTTCCGTTGTTGACTCCCAAGCAAAATTACGCATACGTTTGATAAAAGAGATTGACGACCGAAATGGAGCCATTTTTTCCTCGATGCGCCTGGCGGAACTAGCAAAACATTCTTTATATCACCACTGTTGTTTTCCGTTCTTTGAGATAAAAACCGACTGGCTGTCGGTTCTGCACCGAAGAATTGTTGCACACAAACAAGCTTTGGAGGCAATCGACCAGATTATGAAAGATTGGCGCAGTATCAAGAAAGGTTTTGGTATCGCAATGATTCTACTGGCAGGTGATTGTCGTCACGCCTTCGTGTCATTCTCTAATCAACTGCAGCCAATGAATTCAACGCTTCCATTAAGTTTTCGTATTTGTGGCGTTATGTGAAGAATCTGCGGTTGACGACGAATATGCGAATTGCATTGCAAAACGACCCATCTCCCGAGATTTTCTCAAATTCATTATTGACGATTGGTCTATCCAGATCTCTTGAAGTCATTCGATTTGCCAGGATTACCACCACATAATTTACGACTGAAGGTTGGATTTGTTATCATCATGGTCCGGAACTTCAATCAACAGATATTGTGCAATGGAACAAGGTCGTAAAGCAACTACAAAAAAATATCATGCGCCCAAGCTCCTGTAGCTTGTGGCGAGCCACTATCGATGTGTGGGGCCTGGCGTTGTCCTGATGGAATACAATTCCTCTTCTATTGACCAAAGCTGGGCGGTTCTGGG
This sequence comes from Megamerina dolium, assembly GCA_963854835.1. Taxonomy (NCBI): domain Eukaryota; kingdom Metazoa; phylum Arthropoda; class Insecta; order Diptera; family Megamerinidae; genus Megamerina; species Megamerina dolium. Next base: position 51,832,269 of record OY978530.1, read on the forward strand.
CGATTGCTTCCCTCAGACGGTACAATTGTTGACAGTACAGGTCCGAAGTAAGAGTTTGGCCGTTGTCGTTGTCGAAAGCGACCCACTTTTATCACCAGTAACCATCCGCTTCAGAAATGGATCGATTTTGATGCGATTCAGCAGCGATTAGCATATGGAAATTCGGGCCATGAGGTTTTTTGAGTTAACTCGTGTGGCACCCATACATCGAGCTTCTTTTTGTATCCAGCCTTATTTAAATGGTTCCAAACGGTTTTTTGTGTTTAGCTCCTGAGCAATAGAAACTGGGCAATGCTTACATGACGGTCAGACTCGAAAATTTCCATAATTGTATCGATATTTTCAACAATTGGCCTTTCAGAGTGTGGCGCATCTTTGACATGAAAATTACCTGACCGGAATTGACGAAACCAAAATTGAACGTTATTAGCTGTTACAGTATCAGGACCATAAACATTATTCACATTTTCAGCCGTCTGGCTTGCGTTTTCGCCTTTATCGAAGAAAAACTGTAAAAGATTTCATATTTTCTCTTTACTGGTGTCCATCTTAGACGCGTGCGCAAACAATACTGAATCAAGCAATCACAAAACTGCCTGAAAACTTTATTTAGTACGAAATCCTATATTTCTACCGCCATCTAGCTTAACCCGATCGAACTTATAGAACGCGAGATACAAATTACTAAGGCCATCTATTGGAAAAATAATAAATAAAATAATTTCTTTTTACTACACCTGATATATATTGTGTCTCCAAGCAATCATGAGTGTCTCTATTTGCATTGTCTATTAGCACATATGGGTCAGTGGGTGAAGTAGGTCAGTGCTTATTATTATTATTATTATTTAAGGGTTGTGTTTCACTGCGACCCTAGGTCAATTGTGCACCACGTCTTCGACCTACAGTATGTATCTAGATCCTACCTTATTGAATATCAACAGGTTTTAGGGTATTAAAAATTTTTCTTTCTTACGTTCATTAGTGCTGGGCATATTCCCAACACATGTTTCGTAGTTTTATTCTTCCCCCTGCAGAGTCGGCAGGCTTCATCCGAAAAGATTATCAGTAAAAATACGGTGATGCTGATATCACCGTACATCAGGGAATGCGATAGATGCGACAGGGTTGCCCTAAAAGAGCATCCTATGATATATATTATAGATAAAAAAGGCACAAACTGGGATATCGATTTGTTGTCAGTAAAAGAATACCACATCTTGTCTCACGGTTCACATCTGTGAACGATGGCTATCAATAATCCTCATAAGATAAAATTTGTCCACATCAGCCTAATATGTGAAAGACCCCATCTACAGAAAAACCCTGCGTGTAGCTGCTACGCGAGCTGTTAAGGAAAAACGCGAGTGTGTGGAGATAGAAATGAGTAGAGACAGGAATGAGACTAGAAAGTTCTTCATGAAGATCAAGCGCCTAAATGGCGGTTTAAATCCCGGAGCTGTCGTGACAGGAGAGGCTGAGAATCTAGAATCTGGTTATAGATGTCTAGAGTGTACTGAGCTTATGGAGGGAACACTAGTAAACTTTACTGAATGACAACGCCTCCAATAATCCCGCCAGTGGAGGAGATATTCGGAACTCCACAATCAAGGATGATGGTACCTCGTCATGGTCAAGGTTCTACCACCCGACCATGAGGTTATAAATGGCATTTCTATGTTGAAGAACAACAAAGCCGGAAGCGATGAGTTTCTCACCAGCATGCACCAGCTCATATGCAGAATATGGTCGGTTGAAAACATGCCCGATGATTGGAGACTCAGTGTTCTCTGTTCCATACATAAGAAAGGAGATCCCACAATTTGCGCAAACTACCGTGGAATAAGTTTTCTTAGCATCGCATACAAGGTTCTATGGAGCGTACTGTGTGAAAGATTGAAGCCCTTGCCTAACAACCTAATTGGACCTTACCAGTGCAGCTTCAGACCTGGTAAATCTTCCACCGACCAAATTTTGTTACTACGCCAAATCCTGGAGAAGGCCCAGGAAAGCCACTTTCGGCACTCCAGTAAGAGATTACTTCAACATAACAATGTCTGACTTTGGTATTCCTGTGAAGCACATTCGTGTTTGCAGAATGGCAGTGTGTAACTCCCGTTGGGCTGTGAAAATTGGGAAATTTTCCCGCCGTTTAATGCCAAATGTAGTTTTAGACAAAGTGATTCGTTATCGTGCGACTTTCTCAATCTTATTATGGAGAAAATAATATGAACTGCTGATGTACGACATAATGGCACTATTTTCAACAAAAGCGTCATGCTGTTGGCGTATGCCGATGTCATTAACATAATCGGCATGAACACGCGAGCAGCAGTCTTTATTCTCAGACTTGGAAAGAGAGTCATGTAGAATGGGTCTTACTGCGAATGAGAGCAAGACGAAGTACCTAATGTCAACCAACAAAGAGTCCCGATGTCTTAGACAGCACGTCACTGTTGATAGCTACGCTTTTAAAGTAGTGAATGACTTTGTCTATCATGGAATTAGTTTTAACACCAATAATGATGTCAGCCTGAATAGATTGCGAAGGATCACTCTTGCAAACAAGTGCTACTTTGGGCTAAGTAAGCAACTGAAAAGTCGGTCCCTCTCTCGAGCAACGAAAGTCACACTCTACAAGTCTTTCATCATGCCTGTCCTTGGACAATTTCCTGCTCAGATGAGAGAATGATCAGAGTTTTCGAGAGAAAAGTCCTACGCAAGATCTTTGGAGCTATTTTCGTTGATATCGAATAAGATACAACCATGAGCTGTATAAGGTGTATACCGACAAAGACATAGTAAAGCGCATTAAATTTCAGAGCGGCTGTGGTGGCTAAGTCATGTCGAGTAAAGAGAAGAACATGATACAGCTTAGAAGGTATTAATAATAAAAAACAAATTTATTCCATATTTTTCCCGACGTTTCGTCGCTTTAATGGCATCTTCTTCAGGGAAGAAGTTCAATAAGCTGAATTTTTTTTATATTTAGGATATACCTCACATTGTCACATATAAATACATAGAATGTTATCATTATATTGTATAAATCACAAATACACCTAACATAAAAACACAATACACAACATATTAGCCAAAAAAAAATTTTTATATAAAAAATATTTCTTTGCACATACTGAGTGCAAAGAAATAAGCTGAATGTAAGGGGTTATCCATTTTGCGGTTTCAAAGGTAACACATATAAAATATTTTTTATCATGATATTTCTTTTTTATTATAAAGTTTGAACGTTGACATTATGTGTGAAATACTACATCATTTAAATGACCACCACGCGGATTGTTGCAAGCATCGATTCTTTTGAGGTAATTTTCGACCACTTTTTGACACATATTGGGCGGTATCTCAGCCATAAAGTGACGAATGTTGGTTTTTAGGTGCTCAAGAGTTAAAGGTTTATCTGCATAAACACGGTCTTTCGCGTAGCCCCACAAAAAAAAGTCAAGCGGTGTCAAATCGCATGATCTTGGTGGCCACTTGATATCGCCACGACGAGAAATTACGCGGCCAGAAAATTTCTCTTGCAATAAAGCCATATTCGCTCGAGTTATGTGGCATGTGGCACCGTCTTGTTGAAACCACATATTCTCTAAGTCGTATTCTTCAATAGCAGGCAAAAAAAGTCGGTTATCATATGACCATAACGCTCCGAATTGACGGTGACAGTCGTTCCATCGTCGTTTTCGAAGAAGTAAGGTCCAATCACACCTCCGGACCAAAGAGCGCACCAAGCAGTGACTTTTTGTGAATGTAGTGGCCTCTCTTCAATTACTTGAGGATTCTCAGAACCCCAAATACGACAATTTTGTTTGTTAACATACCCACCGAGTGAGAAATGTGCTTCGTCGCTGAAGAAATTTTTGTTCGAAAAATCGCCGTCCACCGCCTGTTGTTCAAGTACCCATTCGACGTATCTACGACGTTGTGAATGGTCAGCTGGCTTCAGTTGTTGTGTGAGCTGGATTTTATATGGATGTGGGTGTAGATCCAAATGCAAAATACGCCATAATGTGCCTTAAGACAGTCCTAATTCCTGAGAACGACGAGGAATCGACACATTCGGGTCTTCGGTAACACTTTCACTTACAGCAGCGATATTTTCGGTGGTACGAGCGAAACGATGATGCACAGGCCTTACAATATCTGTAACCGATCCAGTCTCTTCATATTTCTTCACAATTTTGCCAATTGCTTGCGTAGTTGGACGATTATGTAAACCATAATCTCCTCTTAAAGCACGATATGTGGCTGTGGCAGAATCACCATTTTTGTAGTCGGTTTTTACAATTTTAATGCGTTGTGCGATAGTTAAGCGATCCATTTTCGCAAATGTCAGACTTTGGACTGAAAAAAAAAGAAATTGTTTTAACAACTCAATTTGACAGATGTCGAATTCTAGCCCTATACTTTTGAAACCGCGAAATGGATAACCCTTTATATTATCATTGTCTTCTTTGATTTTCATGACTCTTTGTATTGTCTCATATATTCTAAGTGTCTCTAAAGATTGTTTTGTTTACTCTCTATGTCTAATGTTGTCGTGTTATCAAAATCAGCTGTATGTCCAGTAGGCCGTACCACCTTACAGGGAAAGAAAAAAAAAGTGCGCCGTACACCCCCTAATATGAAAAAGTTATTCAAGGCAATTCCGAATTTTCGAATTTTTTTTGGCCGTACGTAGGGGTCGACTTTTACATTTTTCGTGGTAACTTCGTCATTTGCAGTCGGATTTTGAAGTGTGATATATCGATGTTTTTGTCTCAAGGAGACACATTTTTTTGGTTCAAAGGTCATTGACCTCAAGTACCCCGTTCTAACATTTGCCAAGCAAATCTCAGTTCCTACTACCCTAATATACCACCCAAAGTCCCTTACTACTTCAAAAACATAGTTGTCAACGGTAACGTGCTGTCCAAGACGCCGGGACTCTTTGTTTCTTGACACTAGATACTTCGTTTTGCCCTCATTCACCTTACGACCCATTAGACGCGACTCTCTTTCCAACTCTGAGAATGATGCACTGACTGCTCGCGTGTTCATGACGATTATGTCAATATCGTCGGCATACGACAACAGTATGACACTTTTGTTGAAGATAGTGCCATTATGTCGTAGATCAGCAGCTCGTATAATTATCTCCATAATAAGATTGAAGAAATCGCACGATAACGAATCACCTTGTGTGAAACCCTGTTCGGTGCAGAGAGATCCTTCCTTAATTTCACTGTATAACGGGAGTTATGCAGTGTCATTCCACAAAGTCGAATAAGCTTTGTAGGAATAGAGGTAATCCTTTACCGGACTGTCGAAAGCGGCTATATAATCAACAAGTAGGTGGTGTTTGTCGATCTGTTTTTCTGGGGTCTTCTCCAGGATTTAGCGCAGAAGAAGGAGAAGGTTTTACGTGAGTACCTGCCTGGAAGGCCTATCTCACGGCGCTCAAAAGCACAGCGCATCAAAATTAAGCGTCGATAAGCGGCATCCAGAATTAGAAGGCAGACGACTTCTAGCCCTGAGGTACCAATTTGGGGTGCATGAATGGCTGCACTACCCACCCTTGGTGAGGATCTAGACCCATCTTAAACATCTGCTGGACTATGGGGTCCAGCAATGCAACTCCACGGTGAGCAACATGCTCTACCCGCTTATTTTTGGGTATACCCCACAACCACCACGAAGCTCCCTGAAGGGCCGTTTCCATGGATCAGGTTGGAGCAAGCTCCAATGGCTCCTGATCCTCGTGGTACCAGATTAAAGTCTCTGGTCAGACATCGTAGCCGAAGCTACTACCAGGTAAGCTACCAACTAGCTCCGGACAGACAACTAAATAAATAAATAATAACAATTTGAACTTAACTTACTTAATAATATAGCTTAATAAATAGGTCGACGTATAGAAATACATAAATAAATAAATAGAAAAGTTGAACAATGATAGCAAAACAACCGGCACCAGTAAGGCCGCAAGAGGTAATTGATTTATCGCAAGGCGACGGCTGTGCCTCAACTCACTGACTCAGGTTGAAACCGAAGTCTAGATCCCCTGCCAACGCGCGGGCCCCCGGAATAAAACTATAAGTCAAATGACCGCTAGGCCTATTATCCCAGCGATCCTGCCACTTCGACAAAATACACTCGTAAAAACACGCTTGCACATAGAAAAACCACGCGATAAATCATCATTAGAAACCCATCCAAACCGCAGCAGAGGCTCATTCATCCCCCTCCTGAGATAGAAGGACAGACGACGCTCCGTCACGACTAAATCAAGACGAGGCACACCCATCAAAACTTGCATTGCCTCCGTAGAGACAGTGCGACACAGAGGCAAACACGCTAACAGCAACACAGGCTTACACGAACACACTTTCGCTTGGCCATCAACCTGTATAGCTGTTTCGTACCATATAGGATGTGGCGCAAGCCACGAACAGACCACGATACATGATACCAACGGCACGCCGGCTGAGGCCCCAATCACACCTAACAATACTAAGTACTTGCCCCACAACATTCAACAAATGCTTTTTAATACACATAATATGAGGTAGAAAATTCAGACGCTCACTTATAGTCACACCCATCTGGTCTATGGTAGATTTACCTGGTCTGAGCCACACTGATAAGGTCCAATCAGAAGCTTACGACCGCTGCCCCAACCACGATATCAAAATCGTGCTTAGCGACTTTAATGCCAGGGTGGGCAAGAAAGGTACCTTTGATCCAACTGTGGAAAAATTCAGCCTCCACCAGAACACCTCCGATAACGGAATGAGGCTGATCGACTTCGCCGCAGCACGAAACATGGGAACTGGTACCACCAATTACCAAGATCTCGACATCTACAGAGCGACATGGCTGTCTCCAGATCAACGAACAAGAAGGTGAGCACACGTTTATGTGTCACAAATAACAAGAGAAGTCTCACACAAAGAATGAACAACGTCAGTAAGCTGTGATCTCCAGAGACAGCAGATGCATTTGCCACTCGACTATCTGATCTGCTTATGCAGAACACTCCTCTACTTGTTGTAATACATATTATAAATATAAAAAATGTCTTTTATTCAATTGATTAAAAAATGCCCTCAAACATTTTCTATATCTTCCATCATTGGTTGCTTTTTCTTTATCAATAAGATCAATAAATTGATCTTTCCATGATACACATACTTTTAAATGAATTAAAATCAATATCACCACAGTGGTCATTAAATACATGGTTTGTATTAGTTTCATCTTGCTAAATAAGATTATAAAATTAGTATTATATCTAATTAATTGCTTAGGTATTTTGGAATACGTTTGACACAAATAAAAACAAGAAATATTATTGTGTCTACCATAAGCAAAATAATTGCCAATTTTATTTTGTGGTTCAGTAGAAATATTATCAAATATTATTACAATATATGGTACAACATCTTCAGGAGGTGGTAAAGATTCAATTGATAAACATTTAATATCTTTTGATTCCAAGCCATTGATAGTACAAACTTTATTAATTTTTTTTTTCTATTTATTACATCTTTCTTACGAAACTAACAATAATTATTCAAATCTTATATACTAAAAAAAGATACATTCTACACCAATGTGTAAATCATTCAAAAAATTAAAGAAAACAAATGTAACATGTGATGTCATGAAGGACATATATAATAGTAATGAGAGATTATGTGAAAGATATATTTAAAACATTTTTCATTTTTAGTCTTTTAATGTATTTAAGCTTAAGGAGCTCTCTCGCTAAAGTGTTAGGATGATTACTTAGTCATTCAGAGTAACGTTGGCAATGTTTCCCTATGTCTATTTTAATAGTGTCAATCTGTAGGTCCTTGTGTATATTTGTGTTACTGATGTACCAAGGAGCTCGGCCAAGACGCCTAAGGATTCTAGATTGGACACGTTGAATTTTCTCAATATTAGAGTTTGAAGAAGTGCCCCAAAGCTGCCGTAGCTCCAAATTGGTTTAATGGTGGACTTGAATATAAGCATTTTATTATGAAGTGACAATTTCGAGGCGTTTCCAATCAACCAATGAAGTTTGGCTGCTTTTAATTTAGCATGCGATTGCTTTGTTTCAATGTGCTTCTTCGAGGTTAGCCTTCTATCAAGATGAAAGCCTAGATAGATGACTTCGTTTTTTTGTGGTATTTTTTTACCATTAATTTGTAGTTGAGGGCATGTTTTTCTGTTCAACGTGAAAGTCATATGGACGTATTTTGATTCGTTGATTCTAATACGCCATGTCTCCAGCCAGTGTTGTACTTTTTTAAGTGACTTTGCAGTTTTTCTGACGCTTTACTGGGACGTTTTTCGACGCTCAAGATTGCTGTATCGTCTGCAAATGTTGATGTGAAAAGATTGCCATTTGTAGGTAGATCTGAGGTGTAGATTAGATATAAAAAGGGACCTAAGACGCTTCCTTGCGGGACCCCAGCCATTATCGTACGTGTTTGAGTTAAATACGATCTTTGTTTAACCATAAATTTTCTATTCAACAGATAGCTCTTTAATATTTTGCAAATGTTATCAGGAAAAAGATAACCGATTTTGTGAAGTAGGCCATCATGCCAAACCTTATCAAAAGCTTGTGCGACGTCCAGAAATACAGCTGAGCAGTACTGCTTTGCTTCGAACGCTTTTGTAATGTTTGATACTATTCTGTGAACTTGTTCTTCTGTACCATGCTTTGCTATGAATCCAAATTGATGCAACGGTATAATGTTATTTGCTTCAACAATTGGCTGTATCATCAACATTAATAGTTTTTCAAATAAATTGGATAGGATAGGAAGCAGGCTAATAGGCCTGTACGATGATACATTAGTTGAGTCTTTTCCAGGTTTTGCAATCATAATTATTTGGGAAATTTTCCATCCTGAGGGGAAATAACAAAGGCGTATTGCATTCATTATGTGTAACAGCTGTTTTATTGCAATTTGAGGTAGGTCGGCGATTATTTTGGCACTTATTTTGTCATACTCTGCAGCTTTTATGACGTTTAGTTCATTTATGATTTTATTAAGTTCCTTTAAAGAAAATCTCATTAAGGTAGTAGAGCTGTTATTGGTCATGATTGGTAATCCTTCATCTCTTATAGATTCATTTGGTTTGAAAACGCCTTCTAAGCGATTTGCAAATGCTTCTGCTTTATCTTAATCGCTTCTTGCCCATGATCTATCTGGCATTCGTATTGGAGCCTCTCTTATTATAGTACACTTTACACCTTTGACTGCTTTCCACAGAGAATAATCTGTATCTTTTGTTGCAGCAAGATTACTAATATATACATTCAAACGTCTCTCTTCGGCTTCTTTTAAGATTCTTTTAAGTGTTTTTGTGCAGTCTGCCAATTTTTGTTTGAGGTTTGGTCTTCTATGCTGCTGCCATTCTCTCCTGGCTTTTCTTTTAATTTTAATTAATTCCTCAATATCGGCATTTGTATGCTATTGGAATTTATTTTGAGGTGTTACAATTTTAGAAGCTTCATGAGCCAACTTGGTGAAATTTTCAATTGCACTGTCGACTTGCTTTACTGTCTTAAGAGGCATTTTAAGGCCAATGTGAGAACTAATATATTTTTTATAATTTAGCCAATTAGTGAAATTGTTTGTAAGATACTGGCTTGGTTCACTGAAACTAACTAAAACATTCAGTAAAATGAACGATGGAAAATGATCGGATGAAATTTTAAAGGATGGCCATGCCTTTAAATGGGTTCTTTTTAGACTTTTAGTTACTGCAAAGTCAATAAGATGCGGTACTTTTCTGGGATCCGAAGGCCAGTAAGTAGGTTGGCCGGTATCTACCGGCCATATCTATGGCATCATATCCGTTGCTTGATATTGTCGGGAAAAGACATCTACCTCTTGGAGATATAAGCCTGGAGTCCCAATAAGTGTGCTTGGCGTTATAGTCCCCCGCAGCGATAAACGTATGTCCTAAAGTTGTAAAAAATTCAGAAAATTGTGATTCTGTAATATTATGTCTAGGAGGACAGTAAACAGAAGATATTGTTAATTTTTGGGTACTTGTTTCTATACAAATAGAAGTGGAATGAATATATTCTTTGCAAAATTCTTCTAATGCATAATGTTTTATACTAATTTTGATGAGGATAACTGTCCCTCCTCTTATTTTTAGGGTGTTTGGTATCATAAAGCGTAAACCCATTTATTGAAAAATTATTACATTTTGTAAAGTGAGTTTCTGAAATAATCATTACATCAACTTGATTTTTATGGAGAAATACTTCCAGTTCATTTTTATGTTGGCTTAACCCATTTGCATTCCAAAAACATAACTTCAGTTTATTCATTGTTTTGACAGAATTACTTGAAGGAGCATGGACTGATTTTTCATTAGCTCTTGCATCATGCCTTGCATTGAATTCATAAAATGTGTCATTAACTGGACCAGATTATTTACAGAATTTTCAAGAGTGTTTGGAGCACTATCTTCATTAACTTGAACTGAAGGAGTAGTCCCCTTTAAAATGTTTGCATAAGATGTTGGCATAACATGAGTAGTATTTGTAACATTTTGTGGAGGAAGAGCAGATACATGCTCTATTTGAGGAGCATTAACCATTGATGGGTTGCGAGGTCTTACTTGGGAAGTAGTTTTAAATTTGAGTTTGAGCTCAGTATAAACTGGACAACCTCTATAGTTTGCAGTGTGATTTCCACCGCAGTTACTACATTTTTTAACAGAAGAATCTTCTTTGTTAACAATACAATTGGAGGTGGGATGAAAGTCACCACATATAACGCAGTAAGATTTTGTGTGCCCTTACTCTTGACAGTTAGCACATTGTGTTGGACCCGATCTTTTATGAGGTTATTCCACCGAAATTCTTCGGTGAATTAAATATTTTATATTATATATTGGGTGAATTTCACCCTTTTTAAGTTTCTTAATGTCTTGTTCCAACTCAATTTTACACAATTTTAAACTCAAAAAACACGGAGCATAGAAAAACACGTCCGCAATCTTAGTGTGTTGTTGAACAAAATTCATTAAATTGATTAATAAAAGTTTTCAAATATTTATATTTTTCTTGATCACATGTTTTTGAACAAATAAAAATATTGGCATGATAAATCTTTAATAAGATATTTAATAATACATTTGTCTTTCTACAATTACTTGGACCACAAATAATTGATCTCAAAGTATTTGCAAATAATTCAATGAATCTTTCTATTGGTTTATTAGAATTAAAATTTTTAATAATTAATTTATTTTTGTTATCCAAGGCCTTAACTTGCATATTAATTATTTATTATATTAAACAATTTTTTCATTTGGAAATTATTTAAAGAAGTTAAACATTTTTCCATTGGAAACGGTTTGATTTTATCAAACGCAGTTCACATATTTCCAAAGGAAATGGCTCACAAAGTGAACATGTCCCCTTAGAAGACGGTTCTCGAAGTCAACCATAGCGAAGTCAAATATTTGATAAAGTCGAACATACATTACTTGGTTAGTTAATGGATTATATGAATACGAATCATCACTAATGATTAGAGAATGTACAATGGTATAAGCTGGGAATATTTCTGCCCATTTAAACTCAATTTTAATATCAATAGCAGTCTCTTTAATTACTTCATTTTGTTTAGAAGTATCAATGCAAATTATTGGATATTCTTTAAATGCATATCATAATTTGGATATATAAGTGTATTCAATTTAACCACCACATTTTCTAAATTCCAATGATCAAATTTGGAATGATATCAAAAAATATCTTGGTTTAGAACTAGCTGAGGTTATATTTCAAGTATAATTATTTACTGCAGGAATTGCACTTGTATTTACAATAAAATCTCCAATTTCTAAAATGCATTTAAAAATTTGTGTTATTTGAAATATTTTTATTAATCTCATGTTCAACTTCAATAGAAAATTTAGCATGTGGCATTTTCCATATTATTTCATTAATTTTAATAGAAACGGTAAGATCATTTAAACTACTATCAATAATTTAACAATTTGAATCATCATTTGATCTAATTAATTCTAATTTTTGATTAACTCTGAAAATAAAATTTTTGTAGTCATAAAAAAAAACCCATTAAAATGTATAATGGAATACTAACAAAAAAATATCCTTTTTTATTAAAAGCATTACCTTTATTTACAATTTGCCACCCACCACTATTTAATGCAAGATCATTAGAAAATGATGCTAATCCTTTAATTGATATTGTTAAACCAGGATTTTCTATTTTATAAATTTCAACTGAATTAATAAAGTAGATAATTTCACTAAATAAATTTAATACACCATTATTAACAAAGTTAATTTTGATCGGATTAATATTTTCCACAATTTTACCATCTCTATCTTTTGTAGTAATTTGTCTTCTAACAACAAGTAAACTTTTATATGGTAATGTTTTAATATCTTGATTAAAAAAAATAAAATAAATATGTGGCACTTAAAGCCCCAAAGGGCTCATTGGCGGAGGTTCTCTTCTATTACTGTTGTGCGTCTTAAATTTGGACAGTATTAGAAGGGACCTACTTATTTTAGCCGGTTCCGAACGGCAGAACACTTGTAACATCGCTTTTTCTGAGCTTTGTCACAGAGTTCTTTTAGAAGCTTTTTCATGGCACTTTTCGATATTAAATTTGTTATGCATGAGCCGGGGATTGAACCACGACCTACAGATCAGAAGACCAACACACTAACCACTGACCCACGGCACCACGGCATATATATATATATATATATATATATATATATATATATATATATATATATATATATATATATATATATATATAAATATATATATATATATATATATATATATATACATTTATATATATATATATATATATATATATATATATATATATATATATATATCTCCAATAGAGAGAGGGCGTGTGAACCTATGAGGTTCACACCTGATCTATTTAGGTCAGTAAGTTTACGTGTTCGTTTACCACTGATTTTAGGCCACAGTAATTTCGCCGTCCTACAGCTGGGTGTGTCTGTCCATCTTTTTTGAAAGGCCGTGAGGGTCATTACCTGCAATTTCTGCTTAAATGTGGCAATCCGAATCCCTAAATCTGTGTTAGCTTCAGGTAAGGCCACCTTTGTGCCCTTCCTTGCTAGTTCATCTGCTTTTCAGTTACCTAATGCTGGGAATACAACTGAAAAATATTTGTCTGTCTTGATCTGTGTGGATAAGTTCTTCTATTGTTCTCAGTCCGGTCCATTCACGGATGTTTCTCAGCCATGGCATTTGCTTTCGTCCAATACCTCGCTTTCACTCTATCTTCCCTTGAATTATGAGTCAGAGTAACTCATATCTATCTCCACGGATGATATGCCCAATATAAACTGTTTTGCGGCGCTTGTTGTTTAATAGTAACTCGCGCTTTTCTGCATCGTCTTATGACTTTTTCATTTGTGACACGGTCAACACAATGGACCTTTTGCATTCGACGATAGCACCACATTTCGAAGGCTTCTATTTTATTCATTGTTGCAACTTTAAGCGTCCACGCTTTCACTCCATACAATAGCACTGACCATACATAACATTTCATGTAACGTATACGCAATTTTATATTTAAGTCGCGATCAGTCATAATTTTTGCGTATTTTAAAAGGGCGTTTCTGGCTATCTCAATTCGTTATTTAATTTCCTTATACGGACTTCATGATTGATTTTACCAGAATCCCAGATATTCAAAACAGTCCACGCGCACAATAGATCTGTCAATAATCTTCAAAACTCCGTGTAAATAGGGATCTGCTGACAATCATGAACTTTGTCTTGTCAATATTTATATTTAGTCCGTAAAAATAGTACTTTTGGTTGACCATATTTATAAGGTATTGTTAGTCATCTAGATTATCAGTTAAAAGCGTGGTATCGTCAGCATATCGTATTTTGTTAATATATTGTCCATTAACTTTTATTCCTTTATCTATCTCGCCAATTGCCTCTTGAAAAATGCATTCTGAATAGATGTTGAATAGCAACGGACTTAGTATACATCCTTGGCGTACTCTACGATTAATTTTAATATCATTCGTTGTAATATTATTGGCGCGAGTTATAAGTTCTATTCACAGAACTTAATAAAAAAAATATATTTTCTTGAAATTTACATTTATTATGAGAGTCTCTACTCTTAAAACTAAAAATACATACATTTTATAGCTTATTGATTTAGTCATTAACAAGTAAAAATGTTTATTACGCATTATTGATTATGTTGCGAAAACATAAGCAAAATGCATAATTGACAGTTTGTAAAAGTGAAAATGCTTAATTAACTAAAGTAAATGAATTTAATAAAATGCTTATTTAACTAGAGTAAATGAATTTAATAAAGTGCTTATTATGTTGGTCGTTGCACTTGGAGTTGTTGTTGTTGTTGGTGTTGTTTATTGTCGCTGTTATTGTTGGTTGTTGTTGTTGCTGTTGATTATCGTTGTTATTATTGTTTGTTGTTGTTGCTGCGTTCTGGCTTTGGTGGTGGAAGTGGCTGTGGTTGGTTATAGTATGTAACTCTCGTATATCTGCTACTTGGTTCCAATACAAATTTTCAATGCATCGTATATCTTTTCCGTGAATGTTCAAGTGTTTAAATACTTTCATTAAGGCGTTATACTGTACTCTATCGAAGGCTTTTTAATAATCCACGAGGCACATAAAAACATTTTTGTTCATGTCATTACAATTCTGCACAAGAACTTGTATGCTGAAGATTGCTTCTGTTGTCCCCATTTCTGAACCCAAATTGCGTTTTACCCATTGCTGATTCACGTTTTTTGTAGATGCTATCATGTTTAATTTGGCCCTAAAATCTTTACATTTTTTGGGTGATGAGCTTTTTGGAAGGGCTATAAAAGTGGGTTTCAACCAATCATTTGGATATACGCCTGTGTTATAACTTCAATTAAAAAGGGTTTTAAGGAAGACTACATCGATTAATTCTATAACTTCTGCAGGCAAATGGTCTGGGGCAACAGCTTTATTATTTTTGGATGCTTTTATTGCCTTTATTATTTCGGAGCGTTTATATATATGTATATATATATATATATATATATATATATATATATATATATATGTATATATATGTATATATATGTATATATGTATATGTATATATATATATATATATATATATATATATATATATATGTATATGTATATATATATATATATGTGTGTGTGTGTATATATGTATATATATATGCATATATATATGTATATGAGTGTGTTTGTGTGTATATATATATATGTATGTATATATATATATATATATATAAATATATATATATATATATATATGTATATATATGCATATATGTATATATGCATATATATATATATATACATATATACATATATATATATATATATATATATATATATAAATATATATATGTATATATATGCATATATATGTATATGCATATATATATATACATATATACATATGTACATATATATATATATATATATATATATATATATATATATATATATATATATATATATATATAAATATATATTTAAGGGTAAAGCAATCTTCATTTCCTTACTTTGAATTCACCATTAGAAATGGAAATGTTCTCAATTTCTTAAT
Source organism: Megamerina dolium (assembly GCA_963854835.1). Taxonomy (NCBI): domain Eukaryota; kingdom Metazoa; phylum Arthropoda; class Insecta; order Diptera; family Megamerinidae; genus Megamerina; species Megamerina dolium. The sequence goes on from OY978530.1 coordinate 51,847,926, forward strand.
AGATACGGAATCAAACAAAAATTATATCCCATTCACAAAAATACAGAAGCCTGGCCTAAAGTCTTTTCATGACGTTATAGGTAATGACACTCTAAAGCAGTTAGGAACTGTTATACGCGCAGATAACAATATTGTGGCAATTCTGCAAGGTTTGGTTATTCGCTTAAAACGATAGGTCGCACAGGATGTGAATAACTTTAATTTGCATACTTCACACTTGACAGAAAATCAAAAAGAAAAATTATTAAATCTAAATTTGTCCACATTCGTTTTCCGATCCAACTCAATCTAGGTAAAAATCAATTCTTCACGATTATTGATTTAAAAAGTGGTTTTGAAGGAATGTGATATGGAAAAACGGCATTTTCCGTTAATAATGCAAAATATTAATTTCATAGATTACCGTTTGGACTAAAAAATGCTCCAGCCATTTTTCAGCACATAGGTAAAAGATGCTACGTCTGCATGGACGACATAATTATTTTTGGTAAAGATTTATAGGAACACCTCGAAAACCTAAGGATAATAATGAAGACACTTGAATCTGCAAATATGAAAATGCAGTTAGATAAGTGCGAATTTTTAAGGAAAGATGTAGAATTTTTAGGGTACGTTGTGGGAATAATTGGTTTAAAAACAAATCCTTCCAAAAATTTTTTAGCAAATTTCTTTTTGGCAACATTGTTTCTAGCAGCTCAGCTGTTTTCATGTAACATGTTACTGACAAATATGTTCAGTTTGATCTTTAATTTAACCATGAATCGACTTAGAAACGAACAACGCTTGCATATTATCGCCTAGATTTAACGTCTTTTTTTAATCAAATCCGTAGACTTTTAAAAAATCAGCTATAGCTAAAATTCCTGTACAGAAAACGTTGAAAAAACTTCGATCATTCCAAGGAATGTCAGGCTATTATAGGCGATTTTTTAGAGGTGAAGATGGATGAGTGTCGAAACATGCTTATAAAAGTAAATCAGTCAATCTTGATGAGAACGCAATTGAGTCTTTTGATAAGATCAAAAATGCATTAATTTCAAAGGAAGTAATTCTCTCTTACCCTAACTTCGAAAAAGAATTAGAATTAACTACAGACGCCTCCAATTATGCAATAGGAGCAGTTCTGTCGCAAAATGATAAGCCAATAAAATTTATTTCAAGATCACTTTCAAAAACTGAGGATAACTACTCCACAAACGAAAAAGAAATCTTGTCAATTATTTGGTCGTTGAATACACAGCGAAATAACCTTTACGGCTCCAAAAAGATCAACATATTGTAACGAGTATCGATAGTTGATTACTCATCACTATTGTGACTGACTCTATTGGCAGCATCGAAACGAATGTCAACAAAAAGATATAAGCGATAACCAGAACAAGCCAACGAGAAAGGAAGAGAAGAATCTCGATAAAGGAAGATTCTGGGGTGTTGCCAACAGAGTATAAATAGAGCCAGTGTTGAGAAGAGCAATCAATGGAATTCCGAACGTGACTGCGAAAACATCTATACAGAGGCAAAAGTTGCTAGTACATTAAAGTGTTATTGTAAATAGTTGATTGTAAGCAGAGTTGATTGTAAATACAGATTATTAAATAAATTGTTGCTGTATATAGTTGTATAAAATAAGTGTTGCAGTTATCATGAACAGAATCCAGTGATCGAACAAGGTAATTCAAATAGAATTAAACGTTCACAGAATAAAAACGTAACAATTGGTGTCAGAAGTGGGATTCTGTAAAGATGGTGAAAATTGACCAACTAAAAGTGGACCAGCTTAAAAAGCTGTTAGTAGAGATGAATCTATCGTCATCAGGTGCAAAGGCGGAACTGCTGGTGAGGCTGAGGCAAGCTATAGAGGCTAAGGGAATTAATGTAGAAGAACATGAGGTCTTCGAGGAAGCCGATATACAAGCAGTTGTGCACGCTGAGGAAGAGAGCAAAATAGATTCGAGTGGTCAACTCATGGATTTCATGAAAACCATGATGCTGCAGCAACAACAACAGCTACAAGAACATTCGGCTGAATTGCGTACGGAAATTCAAGGAAATGCGTCTCGCATTGACTCCAAGCTTCAAGAACATTCGGCTGAATTGCGTATGGAAATTCAAGAAGGTTCGTCTCGCCAAGAAAACTTCATTGGAGAATTCCAGAAGACAATTAACTACAAACTACAAGAAATTTCTGGGGCTATTAATGAGAAAGTTGCAGAACTAAAAGAACATGTAGATGAAATTTCCGGAGCCATTAATGAAAAAGTTACAGATCTGAAGGAACATGTAGATGATTTGGAAGATAAGTTCGAGAAATTACAGCACGATCTCAACCAACTAAAAATAAATGGGCCAGCCACATCAGTGATTAGAGATTCAAGTACAATCAAACTAAAGCCACCAACATTTGACGGAAGCACGCCATTCAATATCTTCAAGCTTCAATTCGAGACAACCGCTTCGAAGAATCAATGGGATGATAGCGACAAGACTGCTGCTTTAATAGTCGCATTAAAAGGTAATGCTTCCGAGGTGTTACAGATGATTCCAGAGAAAGATCGTGGTAGCTATCAATCACTGATGGACACACTCCAGCGGAAATATGGAAATGAATACAAGAGTCAATTACATCGAGTGGAATTGAGATCGCGAGTGCAACGGAGTAATGAGAGCCTTCAGGAATTCGCTTCCGATATTGAGCGCTTATGTCATCTAGCGTTCTCCGGTAATTCGGAAGAGTTCGTCGAAAAAATAAAAATAGAGGCATTCATAGATGGCATACGTGATGGAGAGACAAAGCGTGCCCTAGTCATGTCACCAAGGAATACTTATGCCGAAACAGTCAGTAGTGCCTTGACGTTTGAAGCCGCCAGTTTGATGTGTCGACCAGTGCCAGGAGTACACAAACTAGAGGGGAAAACATCACATCTGGTTGAAGCAGTGCGTCAGGCAGTGAAATCAGTAGTTCAGCCTGAAGTAAGAGCAGGTCGACGCGAAACCAAATTTAATGGTAAGTGCTTCATTTGCGACAAACGAGGGCATATAGCTCGTGATTGCAATCAATCGAGTATGAAGCCTAAAGGAAGAACAAGGAATCAACACAAAAATAAATTTACCGGTAAGTGCTTCATGTGCCATCGAAGAGGACACATGGCGCGTAATTGTCGGCTACGACGCAAGCAAAAAAGATCGAATTCACCAGGACAACGAAAGGAAGATCGTGATGTCATTCATCGTGGTAAAGCTGTTACTCCATATCATCGTACTTGCACCGTAGATAGTAAACATTGTTCTCGGGTAGGAAGCCAGAATCACATTGTTAACCTACAACTTACGAATGTATTATCGGAAGAGTCATGGACCACCGAACGAGTGCAAGAAGATCAGCGGAACGACCCAGATCTCGTAAAGATTATGGAATACAAGGAGCAGGGCATACGTCCAGATTGGCAAGAAATGGCTAATGAGAGTCCAATAGCAAAGGCATACTGGGCGCAGTGGCAAAGCCTGCACTTACGAGACGGATGTTTATTCCGAGCATGGGAAAGTGAGGATGGAAAAATCACTAATGATCTTCTAGTGGTACCCAAGGCGAGAATAAATGAATTGATAGCTGAGTATCACAATGCCTCCAGTGGAGGGCATTTGGGAATCACCAAAACCGTCGAGAAAATAAAGAAACGATTTTATTGGGTTGGATGTCATGACCATGTCGCTGATTGGATTCGGAAGTGTAAGCAATGTGCAATGGCCAAAGGTCCCACTAAGAAAAGTCGAGGTAAGATGCAACAATACACCGTGGGTGCTCCATTTGAGCGAATTGCTATGGACATAGCTGGGCCATTTCCAATAAGCAACGCTGGAAACAAGTATGTTCTGGTGGTTATAGATTACTTCAGTAAATGGCCTGAAGTATACCCCATTCCAAATCAGGAAGCTAGTACAGTTGCGGATGTATTCGTCAACCAATGGGTTACTCGTTTTGGTGTACCGATGGAGTTACACTCAGACCAAGGTCGAAATTTCGAATCAGTTGTATTCCAAGAGATATGCCGTATGCTGGGTATATACAAAACTCGTACAACATCTTTGCATCCACAATCTGATGGCATGGTAGAACGATTTAACCGTACCTTGGAGGAATATTTGAGAAAAGTCGTAGATAAATACCAAAGAGACTGGGATGTACATATACCAATGTTCCTCATGGCATATCGATGCGCACAACATGATACGACGGCTACTACACCGGCAATGGCAGTTTTTGGAAACGAGTTAAGACTGCCAGCTGATTTAAAATTTGGAGTCGTAACACCAACGAGATCAACCGAACGTAATTATACTAGCGAAAAGCGGGAACAGTTGGATGAAGTACATCGGTTCATCAGAGAGCGGTCGCAGATGATAAGCGATAAGATGAAGGCCAGGTATGACTTGAAAGCAAATTCAAAAGGGTTCTATGAAGGAGAGCTTGTAATGCTTCATAATCCACAACGAAAGAAAGGCCTGTCTCCTAAACTACAGACTCATTGGGAAGGACCATATGAGATTATAGCAAAGATAAATGACGTAGTGTATCGCATTCAACGTGCCTGGAATAAAAGAGCAAAGTTTAAAGTAGTGCACTTGGAGCGACTTGCGCCATATCGAGGGGAAGTATAAAAACTTGTTCGGGACGAACAAGGTTAAGAGGAGGGCAGTGTAACGAGTATCGATAGTTGATTACTCATCACTATTGTGACTGACTCTATTGGCAGCATCGAAACGAATGTCAACAAAAAGATATAAGCGATAACCAGAACAAGCCAACGAGAAAGGAAGAGAAGAATCTCGATAAAGGAAGATTCTGGGGTGTTGCCAACAGAGTATAAATAGAGCCAGTGTTGAGAAGAGCAATCAATGGAATTCCGAACGTGACTGCGAAAACATCTATACAGAGGCAAAAGTTGCTAGTACATTAAAGTGTTATTGTAAATAGTTGATTGTAAGCAGAGTTGATTGAAAATACAGATTATTAAATAAATTGTTGCTGTATATAGTTGTATAAAATAAGTGTTGCAGTTATCATTAACAGAATCCAGTGATCGAACAAGGTAATTCAAATAGAATTAAACGTTCACAGAATAAAAACGTAACAATATTTACGGATCACCAACCACCTACATATGCGTTAAGTTCCAAAAATTCAAACAATAAAGAAGAATAGAACTACCAACTTATTTACAAACATGGTGAAGCAAACATTATGGCTGATACCCTATCTAGAATACCGCATGAAATCAACTCACTAACTCCAAAAGTCCATACCGACGAAGCTCTAGTCATAATTTAATTCCTTGCGTTAAAACTCAAGTTAATGCTTTCAAAAATCAGATTTTACCAAAAAGCAATGAAACATCGATATACCAATTTAAAATAGTAGTTCCAGGAATCCATAGACACATCGTAACAGAACCACACCATACAGAATCAAAATTCAAGCACGCTACGCACAAAAATTAGTTGAAGATATATCTGACGAGCATGAACATGAAAACATATACCTTTACGTTCACAACCGTGCTCACAGAATCGCTTTAGAAAACAAATCACAAATACATGAAAAACACTATTTTTCCTCAATGCTAAATAAGTTAAAGAAGATAACGAACATTTATTAAAGACGCACGGAAAATAAATATGAAAGACATCCAAATCAAAGCAAACTATATGAAACGCCAATATCGCTCTTCCTAGGATACACAGTACACATAGACAGCACTCAACAAATCTACGAAGTATGCTCTGCTCAATCAATCAATTGTAAAATGCAGGTCAATAGAAGACGGAAGACGACCACATAGAAACATAATATTTTCATTCGGGGTTCCTAAATCCATAATTATCGATAATGAATCATCTCTCAACTAAGCCTCAATTAAATTTATGATGTAAGAGGAATTAAGAATTGATATTTACACAGCGCCTCTATGCGATGTCTTAAAAATAGCGGAACACAGAAATTTCGGGGAACTTTTAGAACTAGCTGTATCCGAATACAATCATGCAATACATATGTGACAGGGAAAAAACCAGTAGACTTATTTTTTGGATGAAATGTAGGCTTTTCACCTGACGATTATGAAAAGGTTAGAAACCCAAATATTGCAACATTACAGAAAAACAGCAAAATTACATAGAATACCGCAATAAAAATAAACGCGAGCCTAAGCAATATCTACCTGAACAAATAATTTATGTTAAAAAAACCGACGGTTAAGAACAAAACTTTTAAAGCCTTATGTTAAAGTAATAGTTAAAGAAGACGGAAATAGTACACTTGTGACAGCGACCGGCAAAGTAATACACAAAAGTTTAATAAAAATTTAATTATTCTTTTTCTCTTCAGCTAATAACTTGATTTCTGGCATTGTGCAATGCAGTCTACCAGATACTGGACTACTCAAACACGCAATTAGTGACAATAGAAATACTCAAAATAGAATGTCATTCATTGGGCAAAAGCTAATATAACAAACTCGTATATTTTGTCGAACAATGAAATAAATATTCATAAAGAATTTTCAATAAAGAAAGCATTCCTTACATTAATATAGATAAAGCATTAGAATTGTCAGATATTAAAATAGCTTGAAATGACGAAACAATTGTTTACATCATTTGCTTGCCAGACACCAACAGTAAATATTGTAAAAAAATTATTGTAAAAGCAGTAAAAATTAAAAAGAAATTAACAAAATCGAATTCAATTTAATAGCCCAATATAAAAATCAAATCTATGGAATCAAAAATGATTGTACAACATAAATCCGTAATAAGCTATCTGTTTGTTCGTACAAAACTGTAATAGGCCAAAATAACAGGACTAATATTCTAAAATCAATTCAATGGATCCGTTTATTTTAACAATGAACCAACCGCACTTGATGGACATTCCTAATACGATATCACAACGAAACAATAAGCATAAGAATTATAAGGTACACTTCACACAAAACCGTCGTCTATGCACCATTATCCGCTTTACTACAGCCACAAACTGTACCAAGTGAAACTTTTTTTTTTTTTTAACAAGCTTTTTTATTGGATCTTTCTAAAATTACGTAGAAACTAACAATAAGTAATCAAATCTTATAAACTAAATAAAATTATGTGATATTCCCAACGTTCCATCACAATTTGTTGAGTCACGAGGTATAGCAATTTCACAGCATATTCAGTGTGTCTTTTCTTTTTAATCGACGATGCCCCGTGCTCAGCAACAATTGCCTAGCAAGGGGATTCGGCTGATTGTGTAATTTTTGAATGTAGCTTCTGCAGGACATTGCAACTTCCTCAGAAATTGTGGGTACATTTAAATCTCGATGGATGTTAACGTTCCTCATATACCAAGGCGCGTTTACAATAATTCGCAGACACTTGGATTGTATTCGCTGCAATTTTCCGATATTAGAGGGAGATACGGTGCCCCAAAACTGAATACCATAAGTCCAAATTGGCTTCAAGATTGCTTTATATAATAGCACTTTGTATTCGAGATTCAACTTTGATCTTTTGTGTAACAGTCGCCATAACTGATTAATTTTAAGCTTGATCTGAGTTTTCTTTGCCTCTATGTGATTTTTCCAGGTCAGCCTTCTGTCGAGGTGAATACCCAAGTACTTTGTTGAGGAACATTGTGGAACTGATTGACCATTAATTTTAAGTGGGGGACATGTATCTGGCCTTAGCGTGAAGGTTACATGTACGCTCTTTGATTCATTGACTTTTATACGCCATTTTGCTAGCCAGATTTCGAGAGAATTAACATGAGTCTGCAGGAGTTTAGTAGCTTCTATGGGGTTAGAGCGAGAGCATAATATTACCGTATCATCAGCAAAGGTCGATATGAATGTATAGTTATTGTTGGGCATATCTGAAGTGTATAAGAGATACAGTAAGGGGCCCAAAACGCTTCCTTGAGGAACGCCAGCGTGAATATCCAATAGATTTGTTGTGTAATCCTTGTGATGTACGAGAAATTGTCTTTTCGTGAGGTAGCTACTGAGCAATGAGGAGATATTTGCAGGCAGTAATAATTTGACTTTGTAAATAAGGCCATCATGCCATACTTTATCGAAAGCTTGAGTGATATCAAGAAAGACAGCTGAGCAATACTTCTTTTCTTCGAAAGTGTTCCTTATCAGAGTTACAATGCGGTGGACTTGTTCTATTGTGCCGTGCTGTTTTCTAAATCCAAACTGATGTTGAGGAATCAGTTGGTTGAGATTAATAAATGGAGTTATATTCATGACAAGTAGCTTTTCGAATACTTTAGAAAGTAGAGGCAGGAGGCTGATAGGGTCTTTTCTAGGGTATTTTCCTGGTTTTGCTATCATAATAATTTTTGAAGTTTTCCAGCATTTGGGATAGTGTTTAATACGAAGGATAGCATTGAAAATGTGCATCAGATTAATTACTGAAGCCGGAGGTACCTCTTTTATCATTTTACCGGTAATTTTATCTGGACCAGGTGATTTTTTTGGATTTAAATCTTTATAAATTGCTTTGAATATGTCCTTTTTTTTAATTTTGAGCGTTATTGAGCAAGGTTGAGAAGTTAATTTTGGTAATAAGGACTGTGAAGAGGGTGGATTGGGTGTAAACACACTTTTTAGGTGGTTTGCAAAAGCCAAACCCTTCTCACAGTTGCTTCTAGCCCAATTACCGTCACTCAAATGGATGGGGGAATCAGTGAGAATTGGCCGATTAGAGTTTTTTGGTGATTTCCACAAAGAGTAGTCTGACGCTTCACCAGGTGTTAATTTCGCTATGTGCTCTTCTAACTCTTTGTTGTTTTTATTTTTTAAGGCTTGCTTTAACTTTCGAGTGCAGTGCTGTAGCTGTGTTTTCAGATTCTGTGATCTGAATTCTTGCCATTGTCTTCGGAGTCTTCTTTTCTGTCTTACTAGCAATTCAATATCGGCTGGTGTGTATGGGCTATAGTTTGATTGCTTGCATACCTTTGTGCAGGTGGCTGAGCTGAGAGCTAATGAGAGCAGCTGGTTGAATTTTTCGAGTGCTGAGTCTACATCGTGTCGATTTCTTAATACAGTACTCAGAGGAAGATGGGAATTTATATATTTCTTGAATTATAACCAGTCTATTTTCTTTCTAACGCAATTGCCTTGGGGGCTTGGTGATTTTATAGATATTACAGTGGGTGAGTGGTCAGATGATAGATCATAATTACACTCTGTGGAGATATTTTCCATCTGCAAACCTTTGGCGACTCCAAATTCTATGAGATCGGGCATTTTCCTCTTGTCCGTCGGCCAATATGTCGGTTGCCGTGGTTAGTGATGATTGAACATAGTCTTCTGCCTTTTGGAGTTATTAAGCGGGAGCCCCAGTGAGTGTGTTTGGCGTTGAAATCGCCAGCAACCAAGAATTTGCTACCAAGAGTTAAGAAAAATTCTTTATATTGCTGTTCGGTAATACTGTATCTTGGGGGACAGTATATCGCAGATATTACTAGCTTAGAGATGTATTCTTCCAGACATATAGATGTTGCTTGCAAGTAGACGCTACTGAAATCTTCGAGAACATGATGTTTTATTCTGCTTTTTATCAATATGGCAGTTCCTCCGCGTGCCTTACCATGCGGATGATTTGTGGTGTACAGTTTGTAATATGGTATTTGGTAGCAATTTTTGTCAGTGAAATGGCTCTCAGATATCATTATGTCGATTTGGCTGGATGCAAGGAATTGAATTAGCTCCAAACGGTGCTGGCTTAAGCCGTTGGCGTTCCAGTGGCATATACAACTCATGGTCTGGATAGCAATGTTTGGAGTAACATCGATTGATTTTTCATCATTTCTTGCATCATTGTTTGCATTGAGTTCATGAATTGGTTCATATTCTGAATTAATGTTTGAAGCAAATGTTCAAGGGTACTTGGCTGTTGGGTGGGCAGTGAGTGTTTCTGCTCATTATTTACATTGTTTTGTTGGTGTGGGTTTTGTTTTAACACGCTAGCGTATGAATTGGTTTGATTCTTGTTTGGGATTGCAGAGAAGAATTGTGTTGCATCAATATTTTGTCTCTTACTTGAGTTGGCTATCTGAGTTTGCTCAAATGGTTTTAAAGGTTGATTGCTAGCGGAGAAATTTAGCTTTAGGTTGTATATACTGGGCAACCTCTATAATTTGCGGTGTGATTACCTCCACAATTGCTGCATTTTTTCATGCTAGCATCGCCTTTAGATTTTGGGCATATGTTTGATTTATGGAGATCTCCACAAATCACACAAACAGCTGGCAGGTTACAATATGTCTTAGTATGTCCATATTCTTGACAGTTACAGCACTGAGGAGGTCCAGTTCTCTTATGGGGTTCTTCGATTGTGATTTTGCGATGCAATAAATATCGAATTTTATATATGGGGTGTACTTCACCTTTTTTTAGGGGTTTTGTTTCAGGCTGAAGCTCAATACGATATAACGGTTGAGGTATATTGCTCTTGTTGAGAATGTTGAATACTGTTTTGGCTTGAAAACCTTCTTTCTGAAGGGCAAGTTTGATTTCGTTAATGTCAACGTTGGGTTCGACGCCTTTGAGTACAACGATTAAGCCCTTACTACTTTTTAGCTGATATGTGTAGTAATTATTTTTTACAGCATCAAATTCCGCAATTACTTTGCGATAATGAGTTTCGCTGTAGATTTGCACTTTCGTTTCCTCAATTTGGCCTTTGCGAATAGGAACAACGTGAAAATTCTTTGGTCCTATAAGACTTGTAATTCTAGAAATCAACTTATCTGAGTTGCGTTCTCTTAAGAAAATGGGTGGGGGTTTGAAATTTTTCTTGGAGATAATATTTTCGTCACTTTCATCACCTGAAAGCAAAGCGTATCTATTTTCCGAACTAATAGGGGCAGTGTTCTGCTTTTGAATTTTTGTTGAATTCATTTGTTTTGAATTTTGTGGACTTCTTTTTCGCTTTACTACAGTAATGTAGCGACCAATTCCAGTTTGAACAGCAACTGGTTCTTTATTAGTCATCGCACTAGTTGCTTTTACTACTGGGTCATGCACTTCAGTAGAAAGGCCGTTATTTGTTTGCTTTGATGTTGTAGCTGTTGGTGTTACAGCAGGAGAAGCGCATTGTACACTCCTTGGTATAGAGGGAGATAGTATATCACGAGAGAACAAATTATTTTTTTTGTCTGTATTTATTGTTGTTGCAAATTTTGATGTAGTGTTAGAGTGAGGAATATGTACAGGAAAAAGATTTGCACTGTTACTTTCACTTGTGCAGTGTGTATCAACTGTTTTTTTTTGATAATGCACTTATCGGGGGGGTTTGCGCGGGTGATTGCAAATTATTGTTTACACACACATTAACAGGCGATTGCCGTTGCCGGAGAGGAGAGCGCTGCACACTCATATTATAAACAAAATGTTTTCAAACGATATTATTATTTTATTTATTTATTTTTTTTTTCTAAAAAAAAAAATCACCGAAATAACTCCTTGAGTTTCTTAGCGTCTTTTCGCAAAATATTAAATTTTTTTTTTACCGAAAACAATCACTTTTCCGACTCTATCAAAGGAGAGATGCGAAACACGTCCACTCTTATTGGTGACTTTCACGGAAAGTGAAACTGAAGAAATTCTTTCTCTGAAATGAAAGTCAACAAAAGAAGATATAAACAATTCTTTTATTGCCCGCACAATGTCTACATAAGTGCCAACAAAACGGTATTTGCGGGAGAGCTTTTTGTTTTGTTATTTAATTTAAAAAAAAAGCAACAGAAGCTCATCGATTACTCACAGAAGCTTATTCTAATATGCTTCAGAGGTTAGAGTGTGTCAGAAGTGCTTTGCGCTATTCAAAAGTGGTAATTTTGACGTGAAAGACAAAGAACGCATAGAGCAGCCAAAAAAGTTTGAAGGCGAAAAAATGGAAACACTATTTGAGCTATAACAAAAATACACTTTGGCGGTTCTAAAATGGCTAAGGAAAAAAATGTTTTTTTTTGTCTTGAGAACCTTTTAACATAATTTTTCAAATTGGGTTGTGATTTTAAAACTTTTTTATGATGGACCCTAATGTACATATTCATAATAAATAATTTAATAGGTAAGCGGTAATTTTTTAAAGTCGAATTTAAAAAAATGTGCCAGGTTTTTTCTGTTTTTTTTAAGAAGTTAAGACAAAAGTTGATATAAATTACATAGACACAGATGATATAATTTGTGGGCTGTGAATATCTCGAAATATATTAAAGGTCTGGTGAAAAAAATTGATTAAAGAAAAAACAAGACATGTAAACTAATTGCTTGAGGCAGTCCTTGTTTATAATCTAGTAATGATTTGCTACGGAAATATCGCAAACGTTAAATTAATCATGAATTTTTATCACTTGTTCTCTCTCTCTCTCTCTCTCTCTTAACTCTCACCGCAGGTTTGGTTTCAAAATTCACGTGCTAAAGATAAGAAATCACGTAATCAACGTTATGTTGCTGCTGCTAAAGTAGTATCTGCTACAGATCTAATAGCGGGTACAACAACCAAAACCTCTGCTGCTTCCATATGTACTGTAATAAATGACAACAGCAGCAATAGCAACAACAGCAACATGCACTATGAACATAGCAACAACAATAGCAATTGGTATAACAAAAGTAAAAGTAACAACAAAAACATCAGTTCCAGCAGCACTGTCAGCGGCAACGGCAACAGTAGCAGTAATCGCAGCAATAATGCTACGGTGCAAATAACAACACCTACAACAACACGTGATTGTAATTTATGCCAAATGCCACAGGTGAATCTACAACAGCATGTCTTATCTCTTGAGCATATACGTAAGGTTAAGGAATTATTACTAATGCAAAAGCCAAAAGTAGACATCAATGAATTTGACATTCAATGCAAGATTTATAATCATGCTAAAAAGAGCAACAACAATTATCATATCCGACTTTCTAATCCGTCAAGCTATAGCTTGAGTCAAATATTAAAAGAGAAACTATTCAATCGTAAACAGAATAAAATAATGAATAATGGTGATAACTGCAATCGAGATGATGATGATGATGATGATGATGATGATAACAATGATCACAACGATGGCGGTAATAATATAGATGATACTGATGATAATGATGATGATGATGGTATCTGTGATACTTATTATCAACACTCAACAAATGTCAACAATACAGTTGATGTCCCTTATAATAGCCATAGTCATAACTATGATGATATTGGTAATATTAAAAACAAGCACCAGACAAAACTGCAAAATAATCGTGTTGGTGATGAAGGTGATGATGTATGTAGTATTGAAATCGATGATGACAATGTTAAGTTTAAGATCGATATCAATGTTCCCCATACAGAGACAATCAATCACAAGCCACGAAACAGCAAAGTACACGGAAAAGACATAATAAAGCATATATTTACTTCCAACCAAATAGCCGGTAAGTGAGTAAGTAATCGAGCGAGTGATTTATGTTATTGAGTAGAATAATCATCGCCATAATCGCTAATATTAATACTGTCGCTTATCACCACCACAACTATCAAATTTAAAAAACCTTTATAAATTCCAATTTGGTTTTACATTTTCCACAATTGTAATCTTTTGTAATTGTAGCTTGTAACATAAATATGTTACTTTATTGTCCCTTTTATTTTCTAATATTCTCTTTCATTTGCGTTACTTGTTTTGTTTTTTGTATGCATTATTATGTACATTTCGTTATTGTTGTTGGTAGGTAGTTAATAGAAAAATAATAGTAAAAAAAACAATAATGATATTAATACTAAGAATAAATGATATATGTATATTATTACCACTATATCCGACAAATGAGAAGGACGATGTCACCAAGGAGAGCTTCTTTCAGCGCCTCGAAGAAGTTTATGACCGCTGCTCCGTCACAGTATCACACAAGTGCCCTGCGACTTTAACGTCAGGGTGAGGAAGGAAGGTACCTTTGCTTTAACTGTCGGAAAATTCAGCCTCCACCAGAACACTTCCGGTAACGGAATGAGGCTGATCGACTTTGCCGCAGCACGAAACATATGACTGTCTCCAGATCAATGAACGAAGAACCAAGTTGATCACGCAATGATCGACGGAAGGCATGCTTCCAGTGTGAAGGACGTCAAATCGATCCATGGTGCCAACATCGACTAGTATCACCACCTTGTTTCAGCTAAGGCACAAAAACGTTTACGTATCGCAAATAACGAATGAAGTCCCCCTCAGAGCAGCTTGTGCAATCACCATGCCATCGTCATAAAAGCGAATGCTTTTAACATTCAAGTATCGGATCTGCTTATGCAGAATACTCCTCCTCTTTATGATACAGTGGACAAATATATCCCACTCCATGACTACTGCTTCCGAGGAGGTGATCGGTTACTAGCGGCCTTTGAGGAATGAGTGGTATGATCTGGAGTTACGTGACGCTACGCACAGAAAGACGCGGTCTACAAAAAAACTCCGCGTACTCTTAAGGAGAGGTACAGAAAGATGAGGAGTGCGGAGAGACGTCTCTTTTGCGCAAGAAGAGAGATCAGGAAAGACGAATGGAATGAGACTCGAAAATTCTTCGAGATGATCAATCCCCTGAGTAGCTGGTAAGGGATTACCTCTACATAACATTGTCTGAGTTCGGTATTCCTGCGAAGCTCGTTCATCTTTGCAGAATGAAACCGTATAACTCCCGTTGTGCGGTGAAAACTGCGAAGGTCCTCTCCATGCCATTTAATACCGAACAGAGTTTCCTAAAAGTGATTCGTTATCTTGCGACTTTCTCAATCTTATTGTAAAAAAAATAATATTAGCTGCTGTTCTACGACATAATAACACTATCTTTAACAAAAGTGTCATGCTGTTCGCGCATGCCAGTACAGCATTGCAACATTCTCAGAGTTGGAAAGTGAGTCGCGTCGAATGGGTCTTGCAGTGAACGAGGGCAAGACGAAGTACCCAGTATCAACGTCACTGTTGATAGCTACGCTTTTGAAGTAATGAAGGACTGTATCTGGTCTTGGCACCAGCATTAACACCAGTAACGACGGTAGCCTGGAGATATTGTAACAGGTGCTATTTTGAGCTAAGTAAGCAATTGAGAAGTCGAGCTCTCGCATTCTACAAAACTCTTATAATGCCTGTCTTTACATAAGCGCAGAAGCTTTGACAATCTCCTCCTCAGATGAGAGAATGTTTGGAGTTTTCGAGAGAAAAACCCAACGCATAATCTTTGCGCCTATTTGCGTTGGTGGCGAGCATCGAATAAGATACAGCCCTGAGTTGTATGAGCTGTATGTCGCTACCGACATAGTAAAGTACATTAAAATGCATCGGCTGCGCTGGCTAGGTCATGTCAAGTGAATGGTAGAACACGCTCCGGCTAAGAAAGTGTTTTATTCGGAACCCGCTAGTGGACGACGCAGAAGAGGCAGATCCAACCTCCGGTAGAAAGACCAAATACTGGAGAACCTGTCATCGCTTGGTGTCTTTAACTAGCAGTAGCTAGCGAAGGAAAGCATGCTAGATTCGGCCTAAATCGGTTGTAAAGTCCACATAAGTAAGTAAGAAAGTATATATATATATATATATATATATATATATATATATATATATATATATATATGTATATATATATATATATATATATATATATATATATATATATATATATATGGCAATAAAAGCCCCGAAGGGCTCATTGGCCGAGCCTCTCTTCCATTGCTGTTGTGCGTGTTAAATTTGGACAGTATTAGAAGGGACATACTTATTTTAGCCGGATCCGAACGGCAGAACCCTTGTGACATCACTTTTTCTGGGTTTTGTCACAGAGTTCTTTTCGAAGCTTCTTCATGGCAAGTTGTTACTGTCGGAAGAATTGCCAATTGCTTGCCGACAGGTGGGTACCGTTCGAAAAAAAATCTTTTCGATATTAAATTTGTTATGCATGAGCCGGGGATTGAACCACGACCTACAGATCAGAAGGCCAACACACTAACCACTGAGCCACGGTAGTAAGAAAGTATACTATTACTATTATTATTATTATTATTATTACTATATGTGATCCCAAATGTGAAATTATAAATTAATTCGACAAGACATCGCTTTGTATGTTTACGTTATGACTATTGGTTTTGCCTTATTGCTGTTGCCTTTTGTAAAATTTTTCAACATAATGAGGCAAAAAATGTACAAAAAAAAAAAAAAATATATATATATATACATATATATATATATATAAATATATATATATATATATATACATATACATATATATATATACAGCCGTAGTCAACTTATTAGAAACGGCTACTGAAAAAAAATATTTTGTATTTTGTAAATTAAAGCTATTTTTTTGATTGCCAATAAGCATTTTAATAACATACATGTTCATTCAATAACACAAAAAGAAACGAAATAAGTTAAACAATTCAAGTATTAAAGAGAAATTAAAAGTTTTTTCTAACCACTTCATTTTTTTTGAGACATCTAATTAGAAACGAAGCTTAAATTTACGTCAAATGTGAGAATGTGGGCTTGGTGGCTAATATTTCGTGGGATAACCTTTTTGTTTGATGACAACTTGACATCGGCGCAGAATAGACTTGATTAAACTCCGACATCGTTCGACTGGAATTGATTCCCAAGCCCTTTTAGCTTCTTCGAAAAGATGATCCAAATTCGAGATATTTTTACCACTAATTTCCTTTTTCAAGTCATTTCGTAAATGTTCTATGGGATTTAAGTCTGCACTCGATGACGGCCATTCTAAAAGACGGATTGAATTGTCCTCAAGGAACTTTTTGGTTAATTTATCCGTATGTTTTGGGTTGTTATCTTGCTGGAATCTCCAAATAACGGGCATATTTTTTTCAGCCCATGGCAGCATAACATTTTGAAGAATCTCAACATATTTTTCTTTCAATAAAGTACCATCAATTCGACAAAGCGGACCAAACCCATTCCAGGGGAAGCATCCCCATACGGTTATGGAGCCTCCGCCATGCTTAACGATCGGCGACACATATTTTGGGTTAAGTTCAGCATTTTTTGGCCATCTTACATACATTCCACCATCTGGACCTATGCGATTAATTTTAGTTTCATCACTCCAGACCAAAAGTTTCCATTGGTGTTCAGTCCAAATTGCATGTTCTTCAGCGAATTCCAAACGGTGTTTTCATTGGTTAGATGTCACCAAAGGTTGTTTGCGTGCGATTCTTCTATGAAGGCCAGATTCAACCAAACGACGTACAATAGTACGTTTTGATATGGTTACTCCGTAGTCCGAATGGATCTCCCGTTGAATGGCTCCATAACTTTTTCTTGGCTCCATTTGTGATATTTGTTTTATTTACTTGTCGATGAAATTCGATGTTTTGCGAGGTCGCTTCTTGCGTGGAACGTTCATATGAGTCTTATATTTTCAAAACACTTTCTTTATTCTCTTCTTCTTTTAAATATTTATTTTATCTGCTTTTCTTGTAGTTTAAATGTAACCAGATTCAACGTTTCTAATTAGGTGTCTCAAAACAAAATGAAGTGGTTAGAAAAAACTTTTAATTTCTCTTTATTTCTCTTAATTATGTCCCTAATGGAAAGTTAGGGACATAACAATTTTATCTATTAATACAATTTATTTTGGATATATTGCAAGCATTACATTTTATGAATGAAATTCGATTTCGGTAATATGACCACCACGAGCCAGTTTACAGCGGTCGATTTTTTTAACCCAATTTTCCACCACACTAGCACACATTTCGACCGGAACGTTGGTAATTTCGCGTTGGATGTTGTCTTTGAGCTCGTCTAAAGTTGCTGACTTGTTGGCATAGACCAGTGACTTGATAAAGCCCCATAAAAAGAAATCCAATGGTGTTAGATCGC
The DNA here is from genome assembly GCA_963854835.1 of Megamerina dolium. Lineage (NCBI taxonomy): Eukaryota > Metazoa > Arthropoda > Insecta > Diptera > Megamerinidae > Megamerina > Megamerina dolium. The sequence goes on from OY978530.1 coordinate 51,865,849, forward strand.
ATGAACGAGGCGGCCATTCGTCCGGACCATTTCTCGAAATAACACGTTCACCGAATTTGCCTTGCAATAAATCGATTGTGACGTGTGCTGTGTGGCTAGTGGCAACGTCTTGTTGAAACCACATATCGCTGATGTCAAGTTCATCCAATTCTGGCCACAAATAATCTTCCAACATAGCACGATAGCGCTCTCCATTGACGGTAACATGACGGTCGTTTTAATCCACGAAAAAATACGGCCCAATCACACCACCGGCATGAAAACCGCACCAAACAGTAACTTTTTGCGGGTGCAACGGTGTCTCAAGAAGCACTTGTGGTTTTGTTGCGGACCAATAACGCATATTTTGCTTATAGACAAAGCCATTGAGCCAGAAATCAGCTTAATCGCTGAAGATGATTTTTCGCTCTTAAAGTTGCGACCACCGACTCAGAATTTCGGTAGTAATTTTTAATAATTTACAAACGTTGCTGGTTCGTGAATTTTACCATGATGCAAATGTTGACTTTAGCTAACGTTTTGACATTGAGAGTTGATTAAAAAAGTTTAAAGGTGCGTTCATATAAAGATATGAAATTGTTATGTCCCTAATGCAAAACCCTTTACATGAATTGTTTAACTTATTTCGTTTCTTTTTGTGTAATTGAATGAATATATATATTATTAAAAAGCTTATCGGCAATAAAGAAAATAGCTTTAATTTACAAGATACAAAATATTTTTTTAAGTTGCCGTTTCTAATTAGTTGGCAACGGCTGTATATATATATATATATATATATATATATATATATATATATATATATATATATATATACATATATATATATATATATATATATATATATATATATGCCGTAGCTCAGTGGTTAGTGTGTTCGCCTTCTGATCTGTAGGTCGTGGTTCAATACCCGGCTGATGCATAACAAATTTAATATCGAAAAGATTTTTCTTTCGAACGGTACCCACCTGTCGGCAAGCAATTGGCAATTCTTCCGACAGTAACAACTTGCCATGAAAAAGCTTCTAAAAAGAACTCTGTGACAAAGCTAAGAAAAAGTGATGTCACAAGTGTTCTGCCGTTCAGAACCGGCTAAAATTCTAATACTGTCCAAAATTTAAGACGCACAACAATAATGGAAGAGAAGCTCCGCCAATGAGCCCTTTGGGGCTTTAAGTGCCACATATATATATATATATATATATATATATATATATATATATATATATATATATATATATATATATGTATATATATGTATATATATGTATATATATATATATATATATATATATATATATATATATATGTATATATATGTATATATATGTATATATATATATATATATATATATATATATATATATATATATATACAAAATTTGGTTTTTATGCAATAACATTGTTCAGGGAAGAGCGGAATAAATGCCTGTAGGCTTCCTACGATGGTGCACTTGCTTTCAGGCCGTGTTGGCGACATATATTTATTGTATATTTATTCAGTGTTAATGCACTTATTTTTAATTATTGTTTAAATTTAAATGTATTTAATATATTCATCGGGAGTTGAGATTTATCGCACACTGCTCGATAACCTTTTAGTTGTTTATTTATCATTTTTAATTATTCCGGGAAACGCCCACTATTTCGAAAGACCGCATCACCCGCATCATCATCTCTACCTACAACGCCACCCACCGACAAGTGTGCCATCAAATTGTGTAAGCCCACCGGCGTTCACTCGTTCCCCGCTGATCATTGATCCTTCCAGGCAGATAAGGCTCCTAAACTTTGGTAGGCTCATATTACCAATAAAGGTACGTACTTTGGTACATATTGATATTATATGTATATCTCCCATTAACATATATTAGAACACATACCCTGCAAAATTCCAATGACCGAAACTACAATACACTTGCAAAATGTTTCAATTGTCACTAATACATAAATAGTACATGTGAGAATTCTCCGTGAAAACATCTCAGAATAAAACAATATCATGCAATTTTTCTGACTTATTTGCCGAACTGCATGCAAAGCAACAACAAAAATAAGCGACATCGTCTATTTTAACCGAGTTCAATTGAACTTGCTTATATTTTAATCGACCTGAGTTTTAGTGTTGGAAAGTAAAAAAAACAGCACTATTGTGAATAGACTACCGGAATGTGTTTGGAAAATTTCAACAACACGTCAAATAAGCAACAAAAATAAGCAAAATAAAGCAAATGCAAATAAAAATTTATTTAAAATAAACGAATATATTTACCACAGATTCCGCAGAATTGTTTCTTTTTTGTTTTTATTTCGTTTATAAATTTCACGAACAACCATATATACACCAGCGTTGCTAAGTAACTAAAGGGAAATTATATTTAAGTAAAACCAAGTTATGTGTGAGGTTATGTTCTTTTGCAACTCGCTTACTAAAGAATGCAGCTACTATTTAAATTGAGAATTGAAAGTTACACATTTGAGAACAAAAGAAACGGTCCAAAATATCACGCCGCCCTTAAGAATGTGATGGGAAATATACAGAAAGTTGCAGTCATAGCTCCTCGTAAATTTACTAATCAATTTACCAGTATGCTTCTTGCAGGGTCCCACATGCATGCAATATGTGCGAGGGAGTTACAATATTAAAAGAAATTGAAAAATTGCATGATGTTTTTTCATTCTGAGATATTTTCATAGAGAATTCTAATATATAATATTTATGCATTAGTGACAATTGAAATATTTTGTAAGTGTATTGTAGTTTCGAACATTCGAGTTTTGTAGTGGTATATTCATACTACTTATATTTTCATACATGAATGTGTATCATATTATTGTTTATACAAACGTTGTTGCTTATATCCCGCTACATCCCACTCAAAGTAATAAAAACCTATATAAATAAGACAAAGTGATAAAAAGTGCCGCCCGTAATGTTCAACAAGTTTTTTTGATTTTATTTTTAACGTAGGAAGGTAATAGGTAAAAAAAAATTAAGATGAATTCAAAAATATTTTTACAAAAGGCAAAAGAGAAATTAAATAAAATAAGGTCATGTTTATATATGACAAACATAGAATGTACGCATACGCATATGCATGCACAGAGTAATACTCTATATCAGTGATCAGAAAAAGTTAAATTTTGACTGTGTTAGTGAGCACAAGAGAACCGGTTCGCACGAGCAAACCAGTAGGAAATTGCGGGTTTTAATACGAACAAGTAAAAAATATTGTCCTTATGAAAAATTTGTTTTGTTTCCAATGAAAAGTAAAAAAGCTAAATATGCATTTGGATTCACCCACGCCAAATATTGGAAATTCAAATAAAAATTCATATCCTTATGAAAAGAATCAAAATATCTTTTAATAGTATATTCCCTGTTTATTTAAATGACTTAATATATAATGACTTAATATATAATATATAAGCCATTACATGTTACCAAAAGCATTTTCAAGCATGAAGTTTTTTTTTTTGGACAGTAGCAGTCCGGACCGCTCTGTAAAAATGGCTTGTGGGCAGAGGACAATCTAGTATCTGCGTCAGTTACAGATAAAATATTTTCATCAGCTGAAATAAATTATTGAAGAAATTAATATATATACAAAAATAAAATTAATTAAGAGTATTCAATAAGCAAGCTTTTATAGTAGAAAGTGGAGAGGATATATCAAAGGCATAATATTAGGAATTAAAATCGCAACATAAACAGCGAAACGGATTGTGTTGTGCGTAATTCATTTTACAAGTAACTATCTTAATATGTGCATAGCACCGTGTTACTCTTGACGGTATATTAAAACTTAATTCATTAAGAAGGTAAGGGCTAAACATATCTCCAATTGAAAGTTTAACTATAAATGTGACATTTAGTATTAATCACCGACTTTCCAAAGATTGTAGGTTAAAAAGTTTAAGGCGGTCTCTGTTAAGACTCATGCAATTTATGTTGCACCATTTGACCAAATTGTCGAGGTCATCTTGGAGATATACCTGCTCAACTACTGTTCGATGCGAAAAGCTTTACATTATCGGCATTCATTAAAATTTCAGATTATATTATCACTGTACGCAAATCATTAATGAAGTGTAAAGAAGGTATAGGTCCAAGGTGACTTCCTTGAGAAACCGCAGAAATAACATCAATATATTTCGACAAAAAAAAATAAATATGTGGCACTTAAAGCCCCGAAGGGCTCATTGGCCGAGCTTCTCTTCCATTACTGTTGTGTGTGTTAAATTTTGGACAGTATTAGAAGGGACCTACGGCAGAACGCTTGTGACATCGCTTTTTCTGAGCTTTGTCACAGAGTTTTTTTTAGAAGCTTTTTCATGTCAAGTTGTTACTGCCGGAAGAATTGCCAATTGCTTGCCGACAGGTGGGTACTGTACGAAAGAAAAATCTTTTCGATATTAAATTTGTTATGCATGAGCCGGGGATCGAACCACGACCTACAGATCAGAAGGTCAACACACTAACCGCTTAGCTACGGCACATATTTCGACAATGTATTATTAATAAGACTCTTTGTTTCGTTTTTTCTAAATAAGATTTAATTCAACGGAGCAAAATTGACGTGAAACCAATTATGTCTAACTTCTTTAAAAGAAGCTTATAGTTTACTTTGTCATCTACTTTACTCTAAAGTCAATATAAATGAAATAAGTTTGACAATTTAAAGTGAAACCGTTTATTACGCATGAAGAAAACTCTAACAGGTTAGTTAGAGTAGACTTGCCATTCAAAAACCTGTGTTAGGACAATGAGATAATTGGATTGGATGATTTGTTTTGTTGCTAAAACACTAAGCACTAAGTTTTGTAATGCCTCTATAGTTGTCAATATAAGAACGACTTCCACTCTTATGAGGAGGTATAATATAAGATTCTTTCCACAATTGGGGAAAATTTTATTTAATGTTTATAACATTTATTATGAAGATTGTAGTATCTATGTCGGAGGGAAAAGTATTTCGAATAATCAGAGATTTCACGGGTTTTCATGTATGTTTTAAAGGAACGTGATTTCATATTTTAATTATTTTCAACTCCTTTGTAAACCAAACAGCGTCGTTATTTTTTGGTTGATACTTCACATTTGGAAACATATAATTGAAAAGCGGCATACATTATGTTATTAAAGGTAATAACAGCTTCATCAACACCATCAAAATTTTGTGGCCAGATTGTGGCAAACAGTCAAGTTTCGAATAATTGGCTTTATCAAATAAATAACAGAAATTCCTATTTCGTTTATTTGACATAGAGTTGTATTGCGGGTAATTATTACGGATTACGTAAGATAATTCAAGTGAGAGATTATAAGGGTCTTTTGGACATACGAAAGGACTACAAAGTGATATTGAGCATTTCGATATATCATCAACATATACTAAACCTAAGCACTTGCCGGAGATATTCGTGATTGCATTTATTTGAGAGAGCGACAGATCAGCAATTTAATCTAAGAAGTCATTGAAGCATTCACGGTAAGATAGCAGGGTAATAGTGTTATCAATAACATTCCAAAAATACCTGGTATATTAAAATCGCCTAAAACTAGCAATGAATCTGTAGGAAGCATTCTAGAGTAAAGAGATTCTAGTACACCGGCATGTTGAAAATAAATAAATGTTTAAGTCAGTTTGTGGCGGAATGTAGGAACAAGTTATATATAAAACGGTGCAATACGTGCAATATAAATTCCAAATTTATCTGTGTTATTTAAATGAATAATTTAGGAGGCGAAAACGGTTTGAACGCCGATAAAACGCCGCCTCCCAGTTTGAGTAAACGGTACTTTCTGTATACTTGGTAACAATTGCAGAATATCTCAGAATTATGAACAGTTGGTTTAAGCCAAGTTTCCTAAAATGTTAAAATGTGATATTTACAAGCAAAACTATTCAAATTTTTATTTGTAAGTCTTGTTTTTAAGCCTTTAACGTTTTGATAATAAATCATGGGTTTTGGTTTATATACAAATTCTTTCACTAATGCCCCTTTTGGCCAACAAGAGACATTTAAAAGGTTATCAAAGTTGTCAACTGGAACATCAATTTTGAAAGAAGAAATATGATGTAGTAGCTAATATCGTCATGGTTTCATTTAAAAAACTTAAAATGGAAATAGACTTGTGAAGAAAAACGATTAAGTGTTTCGGGGCGAAGAATAGAAGTGACAGTGTTGTCAATACCTTTTTTGGAGGACGATTAGAAGATTTACAGATAGCATTACCAGACGAAGCATGGCCAGAGGAACTGAAAGTTATCTGTGGTATCGGCTCAGGAGCAGACGGTAGTTGAGGAGTAGGTGGCAAAGGCTGCAGTGTATTTGTAAATACAGTCAACACAGATGAAGCAGACCGAGGAACAATTTTACTGATTGTAAATTAATTTTTCTTAAAATGCTGCTTTTCTCCTTCAGGAGCGGAAGAATCCTCCAATTTAAAGCATTTGAAAAGGTAATTATACCTTTCGAAATTCTCTTTTAACACATTTAACTCCTTTCCGATTTCGAAGAATCCTGCTCTGGTTTGCTTGAAGAGTTTGTGAAGGTCAATCTCGGTTGCCCTACACTTAATGCAACACCAGTGGAGACTTTAGATTAAAACAAAAATCCTATCTGTTAATTCGGCGCACTTATAATGAGCCAAGCTATCACGTAACCAACAATCGCTTCTGATATTGCAATTTTCTACAGTCCTGGACATCAAGCTTTGTAGTAATTATTAGAGTAAAATATTTTATATTAGTCAAAAAAACCTCAAAAACAAATAAATTGCGAATTTTTTTACTTTTCTCTCGCTACGGTTTAGCAATTAAACAATTTTATTAAAAGTTCTTATTGGTTGATTAAATTAGTGGGATCACCTTGTATCACGAAAACAAGACCACTATATACCCGCAGCAACGCCGAATTTTGATTAAATCTTGTATGCTATATTGCATCTGAATTTCCAAATAATCGAAACGTGCGCTAATAATCATTTTAAGGCGGCTGCGGAGGAAATTAACGATTTCGATTCGTATTTGCAGGTGATTGATACCGGCACCCATATTACTCTTGCATTGAATTTTCAAAAAGGAGTTTGAAACCCTTTGAGTGATTTTAACCCTTTATCGTTTTTTATAACAGAGCTACTTTTTTGCTCACAAATACCTATTTCAACTTTAAATATCACTAAATAGCAATGGAATAGAACTGTCACATATCATTATATATTTTTGATGCTGTACCTATTCTGAAGAGCGTTGTTATCAGCTGATCAAGAGTTTTCAATTGAAGATTTCGCTGATCGTGTCAAGACTCTTGCGTGCTAGGTTAAAAAAAATAAAAATTAAATTTTAAAGTGGAACGATATCCATGAAGTATAGTACTCTATGATATAACAAGCAAAACTATTGCTTCAAGCAATTCCATGCTTCATAAACAACCATATTAACGCAATGTTACATATGCTTCAGAACAATTTCTATTTATAAATATAATAATACAAAACCAGCAAACATGTGTTTTTTATTTGCCGCAAGCTATCAAAAGCAGTAGTTATTCTACTTTTTTAAGAAGTTGAGTGCTAAAGGGTTAGAAACCAATATCATTCTATTATCTCTGACAAGGGGATAAAAGCACTGAAATTGGTGAAATAAAAGAAGGATATAGAGAGTGGTACTCATCTTGCTGGCGAAGCATATTATATTCGGCCTAAATCGATATTCGGTTGTTATATATGGTTGTTAAGTAACTCATCTTATATCTGATGCCTTTCCAATATAAATGCATATACATGATCTTATTGGTGCCGTGGCTCAGTGGTTAGTGTGTTGGCCTTCTGATCTGTAGGTCGTGGTTTAATCCCAGGCTCATGCATAACAAATTTAATATCGAAAAAATTTTTCTTTCGAACGGTACCCACCTGTAGGCAAGCAATTGGCAATTCTTCTGACAGTAACAACTTGCCATGAAGAAGCTTCTAAAAGAACTCTGTGACAAAACCCAGAAAAAGTGATGTCACAAGGGTTCTGCCGTTCGGATCCGTCTCAAATAAGTAGGTCCCTTCTAATACTGTCCAAATTTAACACGCACAACAATGGAAGAGAGGCTCGGCCAATGAGCTCTTCGGGACTTTTAGTGCCACACACAGATATATATATATATATATATATATATATATATATATATATATATATATATACACATATATATATATATATATATATATACACACACATATATATATATATATATACACACATATATATATATATATATATATATATATACATATATATATATATATATATACATATATATATATATATATATACATATATATATATATATATATATATATATATACATATATATATATATATATATATATATATATATATATATATATATATATATATACATGATCTTATCGTTATGGTTCCCGCATTTCCACATCCACCCGTTGAAAGAGCACGTAATTTTTTTTTTTTTTAACAAGCTTTTTTATTGGATCTTTCTAAAATTACTTAGAAACTAACAATAAGTAATCCAATCTTACAAACTAAATAAAATTATGTGATATTTCCAACGTTCCATCACGATTTGTTGAGTCACGAGGTATAGCAATTTCACAGCATATTCAGTGTGTCTTTTCTTTTTAATCGACGATGCCCCGTGCTCAGCAACAATTGCCTAGCAAGGGGATTCGGATGATTGTGTAATTTTTGAATGTAGCTTCTGCAAGGCATTGCAACTTCCTCAGAAATTGTGGGTACATTGAAATCTCGATGGATGTTAACGTTCCTCATATAACAAGGCGCGTTTACAATAATTCGCAGACACTTGGATTGCATTCCCTGCATTTTTTCGATGTTTGAGGGAGATGCGGTGTCCCAAAACTGAATACCATAAGTCCAGATTGGCTTCAGGATTGCTTTATATAATAGCACTTTGTATTCGAGATTCAACTTTGATCTTTTGTGTATCAGCCACCTTAACTGAGTAATTTTAAGCTTGATCTGAGTTTTCTTTGCCTCTGTGTGATTTTTCCACACATAGAGGTGGTCTGGTGGTGTTTTCGCAAGGTAACGTGTCTAACTGCCTCAACCGGGTGGGGCTAGCGCAATCCTTGTTGAACTCATCGCAAGTCAACTCACTGGCTGTCATGTAGTTTGATCTGAGCGCTATGTGATGATACCTTTATTTGTTAATGAGGGGTAGTCATATAGCTTGCTCTGCTTACTATGTGACGGCGCTTTCATTATTATTAATGGGGGCCCTCCATGTGGCAACGTCTTCCTAGCACCCGCTGGGAGGCGGCTGAAGTGAGTGGAGAAAATCTCCTCGGTTAGAGATTGTGCGTTGGGTTTGGGACCCGCCACATAAAAAACCCCCCCAATGAAAAAAACAAATATGCCTCGGATAAGGACTTCCGCTTTTGTTGATGACCCCCGCAAACAAAAAATGACCACGATTTACGGATATGCACCTGGAATGTCCGATCCCTTTGTAGGGAGGGTGCCTCTATCCAGCTGGTTGATGTCCTCGAAAAATACAGAGCTGACATCACCGCTCTCCAGGAAATGCGATGGACAGGACAGGGCTGCTCCAAAAGAGCGTCCTGTGGCATCTACTACAGTTGCCATGCTGAAAGGCACGAATTAGGATGTGGATTTTTGGTCAGCAAGAGACTACGACATCTTGTCTCACAGTTCACGCCTGTGAACGAACGGCTGGCCACAATCCGCATCAAGGCTAAATTTTTCAACATCAGCCTTATATGTGCCCACGCTCCGACGGATGAGAAGGACAATGTGACCAAGGAGAGCTTCTTTCAGCGCCTCGAAGAAGCTTATGACCGCTGCCCCCGCCACGATATCAAAATCGTGCTTGGCGACTTTAATGCCAGGGTGGGCAAGGAAGGTACCTTTGGTCCAACTGTCGGAAAATTCAGCCTCCACCAGAACACCTCCGATAACGGAATGAGGCTGATCGACTTCGCCGCAGCACGAAACATGGTAATTGGTGGTACCAGATTCCAGCATCTCGACATCCACAAAGCGACATGGCAGTCTCCAGATCAACGTACAAGAAACCAAATTGATCATGTGGTGATTGACGGAAGGCATGCTTCCAGTGTGATGGACGTGAAATCGATCCATGGTGCCAACATCGACTCGGATCACTACCTTGTTGCAGCTAAGGTGCGCACACGCCTATGTGTCGCAAATAACAACAGAAGTCCCACACAGAGAAAGGTCGACGTCAGTAAGCTGCGATCATCAGAGACAGCAGATGCATTTTCCACTCGACTATCGGATCTGCTTATGCAGAACACTCCCCCACTTGATGATACATGCGCACGGTGGACACATATATCCCACTCCATGACTACTGCTGCCGAGGAGGTAATCGGTTACTACCGGCCTCTGAGGAATGAGTGGTATGATCAGGAGTGTCGCGACGCTACCGCAGAGAAAGACGCCACCTACAGAAAAACCCTGCGTGCAGGCGTAACGCGAGCTGTTAAGGAGCGGTATAGAGAGAAAAGGAGTGCAGAGAGACGTCTTTTCAGGCGCAAGAAGAGGGAGTTAGAAAGACTCAATTGTGAGGAGATATAGATGTGTACCGACAAGAATGAGACTCGAAAATTCTTTGAAAAGATCAAGCGCCTGAGTGGAGGTTTAAATCCCGGAGCCTCTTCTTGTCGTGATGGAAATGGGAATCTGGTTACAGATGTCCAGAGTGTACTGAGCCTATGGAGGGAACACTTCTCCACGTTACTGAATGGCGATGCTACGAACAATTCCGCCAGTGGAGAAGATTGCCCGATAACCCCAAATACAGATGATGGTGTTGATATTCCACCACCCGACTATGACGAGGTTGAAACGACCATTTTAAGGCTGAAGAACAACAAAGCTGCAGGTGCTGATGGCCTGCCTGCCGAGTTGTTTAAGACCGGAGGCGATGAGCTGCTCACCCGCATGTACCAGCTCATAAGCAGAATATGGTCGGATGAAAGCATGCCTGATGATTGGAGGCTCAGTGTTCTCTGTCCTGTACATAAAAAAGGAGACCCCACAATTTGCGCCAACTACCGTGGAATAAGTCTCCTGAGCATCGCATACAAGGTTCTATCGAGCGTACTGTGTGAAAGGTTGAAGCCTATGCTCAGCAACCTGATTAGACCTTATCAGTGTGGCTTCAGACCTGGTAAATCCACCATCGACCAGATTTTCACACTGCGCCAAATCCTGGAGAAGACCCAAGAAAAACAGATCGACACACACCACCTATTTGTTGATTATAAAGCCGCTTTCGACACTCCGGTAAGGGATTAACTCTACGCAACAATGTCTGAGTTCGGTATTCCTGCAAAGCTCATTCGACTTTGTAGAATGACACTGCATAACTCCCGTTGTGCAGTGAAAATTGGGAAGGACCTCTCCGCACCGTTTAATACCGAACGGGGTTTCAGACAAGGTGATTCGTTATCGTGCGACTTCTTCAATCTTATTATGGAGAAAATAATACGAGCTGCTGATCTACGACATAATGGCACTATCTTCAACAAAAGTGTCATGCTGTTAGCGTATGCCGACGATATTGACATAATCGGCATGAACACGCGAGCAGTCAGTGCAGCATTCTCAGAGTTGGAAAGAGAGTCGCGTCGGATGGGTCTCACGGTGAACGAGGGCAAGACGAAGTATCTAGTGTCAACAAACAAAGAGTCCCGGCGTCTTGGACAGCACGTCACTGTTGAGAACTACGCTTTTGAAGTAGTAAGGGACTTTGTCTATTTTGGAACCAGCATTAACAGCAGTAATGACGTCAGCTTGGAGATCATGCGTAGGATAACTCTTGCTAACAGGTGTTACTTTGGGCTGAGTAAGCAATTGAGAAGTCGAGCCCTCTCTCGAAGAACGAAAACTACACTCTACAAGTCTCTCATCATGCCTTTCCTAACATATGGCGCTGAATCCTGGACAATTTCCACCTCGGATGAGCGAATGCTTGGAGTTTTCGAGAGAAAAGTCCTACGCAAGATCTTTGGACCTATTTGCGTTGGTGGCGAGTACCGAATAAGGTACAACCATGAGCTGTATTAGCTGTATGCCGATATTGACATAGTAAAGCGCATCAAAATCCAGCGGCTGCGCTGGCTAGGTCATGTCGAGCGAATGGAACAACACGCTCCAGCTAAGAAGGTGTTATATTCGGAACCCGCTGGAGGACGGCGCAGAAGAGGAAGACCAAACCTCCGGTGGAAAGACCAAGTACTGGAGAACCTGACGGCGCTTGGAATTTCTAACTGGCGCCAGCTAGCGAAGAACAGAGATGGCTGGCGAAGCATGTTATTTTCGGCCTAAATCGATATTCGGTTGTTATGGCCACATAAAGTAAGTAAGTATGTGATTTTTCCAGGTCAGCCTTCTGTCGAGGTGAATACCCAAGTACTTTGTTGAGGAACATTGTGGAACTGATTGGCCATTAATTTTAAGTGGGGGACATGTATCTGGCCTTAGCGTGAAGGTTACATGTACGCTCTTTGATTCATTGACTTTTATACGCCATTTTGCTAGCCAGATTTCGAGAGAATCGTTATGAGTCTGCAGGAGTTTAGTAGCTTCTATGGGGTTAGAGCGAGAGCACAATATTGCCGTATCATCTGCAAAGGTCGATATCAATGTATAGTTATTGCTGGGCATATCTGTAGTGTATAAGAGATACAGTAAGGGGCCCAAAACGCTTCCCTGAGGAACGCTAGCGTGAATATCCAATGGATTTGTTGTGTAATCCTTGTGATGTAAGAGAAATTGTCTTTTCGTGAGGTAGCTACTAAGCAATGAGGAGACATTTGCAGGCAGTAATAGTTTGAGTTTGTAAATAAGGCCATCGTGCCATACTTTATCGAAAGCTTGAGAGCACGTAATGAATATCCATTTCCCCCCATTCAATTGCCGCCTGGTTACACAGTATACTTTTACGGGGATTATGTATCATGGCCGAGCTTTAAAGGTATATTTACGGCTTTATATCGAAATAACCCCCTGATATCTCCAGTAGAGAAATTGTACCACTAACTCCAAAAAAAAAACGTGGAGAGTCACATAGCAATATTAAGTCGACTTCCCTGACTAATGATGGCTATACGCTCGCTTGGTATTATCTTGAAAAGCGGTACGAGAACAAGATGGTACTTATAAATATACAGTTAAAGGTACTTTTCAGTCTACAGTCGATTACCAATGAAACCAGTGCTAACATGAAGCTCTTATAATGCACCATATATGACTATTACTAATTTAAAGCTCTCGGACGTTGACACATACCATTGGGATGAAATTTTGTGTTCCACAAAACTTTCAGATATTACATTGTGCCTGTCAGAACAGTCATTAAAGAACAAGCGTGATATTCCTAAGTGGAGTGATTTCGACGCTTTCCTATCTGAGCAGTATCGGATGCTCGAATCCGTCTCAGATATCCGAGGTGGTTCTCGGCTATTCAGCCAGCTACCTAATCGTTAATCCAGTCGACTCTCCGATGTAACCCAACATTTGTCCAATGAACTCTCAAAAAGTACATGCATATTACGCCAACGCTTCAGGACATACCCATTTCTGCACTGACCCGACTTTCTGAAGTTATCGGTGGATGAGCGTTATAATGTAGTCGAGAATCAAAAACTGTGCACCCATTGTTTCACCAATTCCCATGACTACAGTAATTGCAAGAGCCTCTTCACTTGCTCATCTTGCGGGAAAAGATATAATTCCCTTCTTCACCGACTGGAGAACCCCTCGAACAGACATCGGGAAGTACCGCCTGTGCCGACTCCCGCTGAAGGATCATCTGAACGATCTAGTCAGCAGTTCCCTTCCCAGCTCCAAGCTGTCAATGCTGAAAATCTCGATGCAGCTTTGGAAACAGCAAGCCCTTGTGCTCCTTGGAACAGCACTAGTGTATATCTGACACCAAAACAAGATATTTAAAGCGTTTTACGCAAAATCCCAATCTCATAAAGAAGTTTCTTTATTTTATACCGAAATAAGTTTCGATAAGGATTTCGGACCATCACTTCCCAAAGAAGTTTCGTTTATTCGACGAGCGAAATGATTTACGAATATCAATACATTCAATTTCGCTAAATACTGGCATATTAAGATTACTCTCTGATACTAGATACTCGAGCTTCGAGTAAAGCGTAATATGTTTCCCAGCTAACAGAGTTCCAGATTTGCGAGGTTCTGGATAAAGTGACTGCCCAAATGAGTCTTTGTGCAGAGAGCCAGTGTTGGACACTCACACAAGAGGTAAGTTGTGGACTCTAGTTCTTCCTTGTCTCCGCAGCTCAGGCAATAGCTGTGATTCTTAGCCTATTTGCATACCTATCTATAAGGCAGTGCCCCGTAATGATTCCCACCAACAAACTAACCGCGTGTCATTTAAGTGCTAGTAGTTGTTCGTTTTATGTTTAGTGCTGGCCATATTAATCGACTAGTTGCACACGAGTGTTCCAACTCCCATCTCGCATTAGTTCTATGTGATGCGCCAATCCTCTCCTTATCAGAAAGAGTTTGCAACATTATGCCTTTCTTTACTAGCTCGTCCGCGGTCTCGTTCTCTGATATGTCCCTAGGCCCTTACATCCATAAAAAGTGAATGTTCGGACATTTCGTCAAGGGATGTTCTGCAGTTATGGGCTACTAATGAATTCAGGTGAACTGAATCCAAGGATTTTATTGCTGCTTGGCTGTTAGGGGAAAATACCTACATCCACGTGTGATATAACGTTACACTTAAGCCAGTTCATTATTTAGTGAATTAAAAACACCTCTGCTTGAAAAATACTGCAGTGATCCGGCAATCTGAAGGCTATGCGAACTCCGAGTGTTTAGCAGAATACCCCTGCTCCTAAAGTATTTTGATCCATTGAAAGGGTTGTTCTCATGCTCTCAATCAGTTCTGTCCGGAATATGTGTAATAACGAACGTCAACTTTGTCGTCTCATAGTCAACTCTTCGCGGTACAAAACTATATTGGTCCAACATTGCTGAGTGTCCCATTTCGTTATAGGTCCATTCTAAAATTGATCTGAGTCTAGTTGCCAATTGAACTGCTAATTGCTTCCCCAGGATATCTAAAGGAATAAGGTGTAACAAAGTATTTAGAAATTTGGTGGAGGTCAATCTAAGTGCTCCTGTAATGCACAAGAATACCATTCTTTGGACCTTTTTCACGAAATTTCTGTGTGCTCCCTTTCAAGCGTCGTCCACCAGATATTGACCCCATGTGGTCCAATAGCTTAGAATGTTAAGGGCGTGCTGCATGACTTCACTTAGGGTAATAGAACTCCTCTTTCCGGGGTCCTTCTGTGGGCTTGTTTTTATGCTACAGTTCCCCAGCTTCGCATTGATGGTTCTATGGGTCAACATAAGGCATATTAATTGTCTTAAGTAATTATAAACTTCAAGATTGGATAGAGCTTCGATGATGGCTCCAGGAGTAATATTGTTGAAGGCACCTTCAATATCAATAAAAGCGACCATTTGTACCGACAAGGACAAATGAGCGCCTTTATGACAAGGATATTATAGGTCTAAGATCACTGGGTCTGCACTATAAAGTTTCCCTGCCTTAGGAATAAATATTACGTTCACATCAATCCAACTACGAGGAATGTGTGATAATTTGATGCAGAATTCAAATATGGTCTCTAACCGGGGTGAAACGAATTATAATGTCTTTGTGTAAGGTGCCCCAGCAGTGCTCCGAATGTGGGCTTGGATTGGAGAAAGATACTGAGCAACCAGGAAATTTTTCAGTGTTTCGTCGCTACTAGATATCCAAGTTCCGTCTGATTTTAACAGATAGTTTGGACAATGAGGATTTTTTCACAGAACTTTCCGCAGCCTCTCTGCTTTTGAGAATTGCTCTACAGATTCGTAGAAAAGTTCCAAAAAGTGCGCTGTACTTTCCTAACCTCATACTTGTAACTTCGTAAATGAAGCTTGTGTATGTCCCAGTCTTGGGTTACTCTACTGGATTTGGTTTTGTTAAAGGCCTTCCGATAAATTTTTTCATAGTGCCATTAGCTCCGGTCGACCACCATGGTGGTTTCCGCTTTCCTCTCAGGTTTTGCCTGTAACTATGGTTTAAATGATTGGGAATACTTCGAAATTTAAGGTTTTTAAAACAAGTAGACTTGGTCTAATAAAACTAACTGTTGATCCCGTATCGACTAAGAATTGCTGTAATTGCTATATTGTGATTTCGTATGTTTTTTTAATTGTTTAATTGTTAATTGTTTTAATTGTTTTTAATTCTATATTTCCCTATGAATATGTTTTCGTAAACATCATTTTTTTTTTTCAAAACTTTAATATTGGGCTTAAATTTTGTGGCCATGTTACATTAGGTTCTCTTTAATCGTCTTTAAGCTTATTTGTTGCAGTTCGTTATTTAGAAAATTTATAGTTTCCTTTAATTTTATATTGGGTGTGAAACTTAAAAAGTTAGTTTTGCTACTACATGGCTTTACAAATATATCCACTGATTTCTTGTCATTGAAAGCTATTCTATATCAAAGAGCGTCAAAAATTTTATTTGATTCGACAGATGAGATAGAAAGTGAACAGAAATTGCTACAAACAATTCTTTTATTATGCGCAAAATGTCTACATACGAGCTAACAAAGCAGCATTTGCGGGAAAGTTTGACCTTGTCCTTTTGTTTGCGCAATTCAAAAGTGGTCATTTTTACCTGAAAGACAAAGAACACCCAGGGCAACAAAAAAGATTAAAGACGAAGAATTGAAAGCAATACTCGGTCAAGTTTCGTATTAAACACACGAACAACTTGCATAATCATAAGGAGGGATTCATCCAAAAGCAAAGCAATTGGGTACCGCGCGAGTTGATGCCGAGAGACGTTGAGCGGCGCTTTTTCATCTCGGAAATGCTGCTTGAATGCCATAAAAATAAGTCATTTTTGTATCGTATGATTACTTGTGATAAAAATGAATCTATTATAATAACCCGAAACGCCAAAAATAATATGTGAAGCCTGGCCAACCAGCAAAATCAACGGCAAAGCCAAATATCCATGGCGCCAAGGGAATGCAATATAAAGGGTTATCCATTTCGCGGTTTCAAAAGTATAGGGCTAGAATTCGACATCTACCAAACTGAGTTGTTAAAACAATTTCTTTCTTTTTCAGTTCAAAGTTTGACAAATGGATCGAAATGGATCGCTTAGCTATAGCACAACGCATTAAAATTGTAGAAACCTACTACAAAAATGGTGATTCTGCCACAGCCACATATCGTGCTTTAAGAGGACATTATGGTTTACATAATCGTCCAACTATGCAAGCAATTGGCAAAATTGTGAAGAAATATGAAGAGACTGGATCGGTTACAGATATTGTAAGGCCTGTGCATCATCGTTTCGCTCGTACCACCGAAAATATCGCTGCTGTAAGTGAAAGTGTTGCCGAAGACCCGAATGTGTCGATTCCTCGTCGTTCTCAGGAATTAGGACTGTCTTACGGCACATTATGGCGTATTTTGCATTTGGATCTACACCTACATCCATATAAAATCCAGCTCACACAACAACTGAAGCCAGCTGACCATTCACAACGTCGTAGATACGTCGAATGGGTGCTTGAACAACAGGCGGTGGACGGCGATTTTTCGAACAAAATTTTCTTCAGTGACGAAGCACATTTCTCACTCGGTGAGTATGTTAACAAACAAAATTGTCGTATTTGGGGTTCTGAGAATCCTCAAGTAATCGAAGAGAGGCCACTACATCCACAAAAAGTCACTGCTTGGTGCGCTCTTTGGTCCGGAGATGTGATTGGACCTTACTTCTTCGAAAACGACGATGGAACGACTGACACCGTCAATTCGGAGCGTTTGGTCATATGATAACCGACTTTTTTTGCCTGCTATTGAAGAATACGACTTAGAGAATATGTGGTTTCAACAAGACGGTGCCACATGCCACACAACTCGAGCGAATATGGCTTTATTGCAAGAGAAATTTTCTGGCCGCGTAATTTCTCGTCGTGGCGATATCAAGTGGCCACCAAGATCATGCGATTCGACACCGCTTGACTTTTTTTTGTGGCGCTACGCGAAAGACCGTGTTTATGCAGATAAACCTTTTACTCTTGAGCACCTAAAAACCAACATTCGTCACTTTATGGCTGAGATACCGCCCAATATGTGTCAAAAAGTGGTCGAAAATTACCTCAAAAGAATCGATGCTTGCAACAATTCGCGTGGTGGTCATTTAAATGATGTAGTATTTCACACATAATGTCAACGTTCAAACTTTATAATAAAAAAGAAATATCATGATAAATATTTTATATGTGTTTTATTTACATTTACTTTTGAAACCGCAAAATGGATAACCCTTTATTTGGTGGAACCAGAAAGGAGTGTTTTACTATGAGCTTTTGAAACCAGATGCAACGATCACACGGAACCTCTATAGAACGCAATTGTTTCGTTTAAACCGAGCATTGGCAGAAAACGCGCGGAATATATGACCAGACACGAGCCCATAATTTTCTACCATGACAACGCTCGCCCACATGTTGCCGTTCCGTTATAACGTATTTGAAAAATAGTGGATGGGAAGTTTTACTTCACCTGCCTTATAGCTCATACCTTGCCCCGTCTGACTATCATTTATTTCGATCGGTGCAGAATGCCCTTACTGGAATACGCTTCACTTCAGTACAGGGTATCCGAAATTAGCTAGATTCATTTTTGTCCTCAACAAATTATCAGTTCCTTTTGGACGGAATCCATAAATTACCAAAAGATGAGGAGATGTTATAGCTTTCGATGGAAAGTACTTTGAATTATGTGTTACTTCGTTTTGTTATCGAAATAATCGAAATAAATGCATATTTCTAGCAAAAATAACTAACTTTTTAAGTTGTACACCCGATATTATTTCTAATCTTACAAATGACGAATTTAATTCCTCGCGAAATGGTTTTACCCTTCTCTTAAACTTCATATTATTTAGTAATATTACTGGGGTAATGACGCGTGTAGAGTTTCCAAATTCATCAAAATATATCAACCATACCCGCCAAAAAACCGTATGTGTCTGATTTTGATGAAATTTTTTGAATTTGTTATACTTATAAGGTATATCATTCGCGTGAAAGGGGAAGCAGAAATAAGCAGGGGTTCCTGAAATATAAGGTCTCAAAGTTGCAAACAAATTTTCATATAACTAATTTCATTAAACTGGTTAAAGCCATTGAACAGATGTAAAACGAAGTAAATCGGACCAGGAGAACTCGAGATATTGCGATTTAAATAACACAGAGCTGAACTGTCATTTTTCAAAACTTTGACTTAACGGTATTCCGTTAAAAACTTTTTTCAAGAGAAATCCTGATACACGTGTAAACTTATTTTACGTAAAGAATTTTCTTAAAAAATTTCCGCCGATATAAAAATGTCAAATTTTTTTTGGCCGTGCAATTTAAAAAAGAATGTAATAACTTTTTGGCAAATATAGATTTGTTGGGATGTTTTTGTTTTTCTTTCATTTTAATATAAAAAGTAATACATACATATGTATGCCTCTGTTGTAAAAAATTCCATTGACTTACTTGATTTTTTATTTTAACATACATAAATATACATTAAAGCCTACTACTTTCCGCTTAAATACATAAGATAAGATATAAAAACATATTTGAACTTCTTTTTTTTTAACTACAAAATACATTTGATTACTTTTCAAGTTTTCTTGCATCGAGCTTTTTCCACATATAAGATTCTTTATCAGATCAAAGTATTATTAAATGCGTATAAATTTAACTATTGTCTTTTGTTTTGTTACTAATAAAATAATTTCCCTTTAATAGTAAAGTATATTTAAAACCCATTTATTTACTATTTATTATTGGAATTGGTATTATTATTTATTGGTAGGAGCACTTCGCAAACAATATTGATAAATTTTCTTCGAGTTAAGTTGTTTCAAAATAATGAACATCTAAATCCCGGGACTAATCTCGGGATTGTAATAACGGGATCTGAAAACCCCGGGATCGTAAAAACCAAATAAATTTACATCCTTAGCTGCAATGCTTGCTCACTATTTCACAGTGCACAGTTTTTTAAAACCAGTGTAGAAGCACGTACTCCATTTGACACACACACTCAGCAAATGTTTTAGTATTCGTGTAGCTGAAATTGATATAAAGTATTTATGATACCTAGTCAAGTTATAAATATTGGTACACAATTAAACGCATTCATTACGAATTCAATCTTGGGCGCATGCATTTCATCTTGACTGCGATTTGACAGTTGAAATTTATGCTTCAAGTTTTTGTCATCAATTGTTTGCAATCATGGAATGGGGCGACATCGAAAATCATATTGTTGTAGTTGGCCTACTAAAATGCAACATGGGAAAAGGCGATACCTTTCGGATTTTGCGACCGCTTGGAATCATTCGCAATTTTGTATATCCGCGCCTTCTGCGAATTATGAGAACTCCGAAAGCGATCAAAGTCGTGAAGAAACGAATTGACCGAAAACCGATGCGAAAACAAAAAATCTTGTCGCGGTAAATGCAAATTTCGCAAAAATCCATGTCCATGAAGATTTGGGACTCAGCACGTACAAGCGACACACTGGATATCTGCCCCCGGCTGCATTGGAGGGAAAACGCAAGCGAAAATCGAATGCGTTACGCAGCCGGTACGCTCACAGACAAATTCTGTTTATTGACCAGAAAATCTACACCGTAGATGAATCGTTCGATAAACAAAACGATCGTGTGTATTCTCGGTCATCCATAGAAGCATCCCAACCCATCACGAGGATCCAAAAAGGCCTCTGCTCTAGTTCACAAGGCAAAAGCCACTCAACTGTGGCTAAAAAACAACATTCTGGACCTCATATCAACGGATGATTGGCCAACTGGTAGTCCAGACCTCAACCCGTTGGATTACAAGTTGTGGTCCGTATTAGAGGTCAGGATTTGCTCTACTCGACACCTAAATATTGAGTCGTTGAAGCGAGCCCTTGTCCATGCAGAGGACAATTTCCCCATGCATTTTTTTTTCTTATTAATTCTCATTTATATTACACCTGTCTATTGACACTAAGTAATTATCTTAACATTTAGGAAATATTAGAAATCTTAAATCAATATCTAAAACTTCAATTTCAAACTTTTATATGAATTTAACTTAAATTTAGTTTACATTTAAAGATATATATTTACTAATTTTGTTGTCACGTATCTATTCAATCTTCTTGGTTGCGAAGCTTCTAAGATTGGAATTTTTCTCAGTTCTGTATTTGTGTGTGCTTGTAGGCGGTGAATGTGCTTGAGAATACGTTTTTGGATTACTTCTTCAATAGAGTCAATGTTCAAATCTAGGTGGATGTCTTCGTTTGAGATGTACTACTCAGCATTGATGATGGTGCGAAGAATTTTGGATTGAATTCCTTGAATTTTCTTTATGTTAGATTTTGGTGCAGTGCCCCATATTTCAATACCGTACGTATAATTGATTTATAAATTACTAGTTTACTTGTAACAGAGAGCTTCGACTGCCAGCCCAAAAGCCAATAAAGTTGTCTGAATTGATTGTTAATTTCTAGTCTTTTTTGAGTGATATGGTCCTTCCAGAGCAGTTTAGCGTCTATGATCATTCCTAGATATTTAGCTTTTGTGTCAATTTTGATTGGTTAGCTGTTTATGAGGAGGTGATTATTGCAATGTTGTCTATTCGTATAAGTTACTTGGACTGTCTTGTACTATTAATTTCAATTCCCCAATTTTTGAACCATAATAGTGTGCTATCTAGTTGCGTTTGTAGTTTTGATAAAGCCACGGCTATGTTGCTATTTGATAATAGTAGTACTTAGTCATCAGCGAATTCAGCTATCATATTTTCTTCTGAGGAAAGAGTTGGTAAGTCAGATGTATATAGGAGATACAATAGTGGTCCAAGGACACAGCCTTGGGGAACCCCAGCTTCCATTTTTTGCATTTCTGAGTATTCGTCTTGCTGCTTAACATAGAAGTGCCTGTCACTGATATAGCTACGCATCAGTTCATAGTAAGTTTCTGGGAGCTGATATTTCAACTTGTGTAATAACCCTTTGTGCCATACACTGTCGAATACCTTTGCAACATTTAAGTATACTGCTATGCAATAGTTTTTCTTATCAATTTCGGATTAGATTTTATTCGTTACTCTGTGTACTTGTGGAATGTTTTCGTCTAAATCCAAACTGGTTAGGTATTAAGTTTCTTTGTATTATTATTGGTTCAATTCGATTAAATATGAGCTTCTCGAGTAGTTTAGATATAAAAGGCAATAGGCTTATGGGTATAGGATTTTTATGCGGTTTTGGAACTGCTATTATTTCAGCAACTTTTCGTGTGACTGGGAAATATTTTATTTTGATAGATGCATTGAAGAGGTTTCTTAAATATTTAATAGCTTTTTCAGGTAGTTCCTTTAGTATTTTTCTAGTGATACGATCGTAACCAGGAGATTTTTTTTTTATTTTAACATTGATTTTGATATTTAGCTTAATTTCATTTGTTGTGTACTATTTTTCAACAACCCTCACTAAGCACCTAAAGGTTAGACTCAAGTAAAGCACAAGATTAGCACCTAGACATAAGCTTCTAAATATCCTTCGAGTCTATCACACTAGTTAGCTGAAATAAAACTTTATCAAGGATACTTGCGCTTTTGGGTATTCGCTTTATTGCTGGTGTTACTTTCGATTTTGCACTTTTAGACTAATACTGGAGGGCTTCGAAAGGATCGCAGCATTTACAATTTCTTACACTCTTACACTAATACTGGAGGGCCTCATAAGGATCGCAGTATTTGACAATTTCTTAAACGCTAGCACTTCGGTGCCAGACTCACAACTCAAAGCGACTGCCTTCAGTATATATATATATATATATATATATATATATATATATATATATATATATATATATATATATATATATATATATATATATATACGTGCTCCCATCTACATGGGAGACACTTTAAATATATTGTTGCCAGGACATTAAAAATAAAAAAGCTAGATCGGCCAATAGTTCAACAATTGAACCAGACATTAAGTAGAAACATGTGAGTTCAGAAAAAGTCAGCGGCAAACTTTTTCAACATTCTACAAAAATGGCTTATTGCCGAAAAATTCAAAATTATATAATTATATTATTATTCCATAGTGGACTATATCTAACATGTAACTTTTTCCTCTCCAACAGATGAATTGGATGAACTACTGTTTTAATATATATCACAAGAGTCTAACATCCTTATGAGCTGGGCTGCATTAAAAGTTACTGTAGCCGTGTCGAATGCTCAATAAGGTCAAAGTTTTGGTTGCGATTTACAATCTCGAATCTTTTGTCAGTAAGCCAATATACTTGACCTTTTTACTTGTATATCCTGTAATAGAAACAAATATTCCGCTCAACACAGCTGACTATTTAACATAAGAGAATGATAATGGTGGCAAATATGTTTTACCAAATGTGATACTGCTAAATGATAATTCTCATAAAAAAGTCTCTTCGCTTTGTAACGCAGTGTTGCACTGAATTTATACAATATCTTTTATTGTATGTGGGGAGGATTATCCTTAAAAAAGCTAGTTTGAAAATATGGAAACTGAATAAAAATGCTCAACTGGCAACACTGGTAATAACGATTAATGCATATTATACGAAAACACACGTACGGTAAAATATTAAGGTAGCGATAATATTTTACTTCTAATCGGTTCTCAGTGAATTTGACGAATGTGACGTCACAGTATTTCCAAGGGTTGAATTATTCATTCAATATTCCGCATTATTTATATAATTAATAATTATATTATATATTATAATATAATTAACAAAGTAAGACAATCCAAGAGAGGAAATTTGACGCTTTCATTTTGAAATAAGTGCATAGAAGAAATCAAAAGACAACTTTGTAAAATCTATCAAAGTGAAAAATTCGAAAATATTTTGTTACAATAACCCTCTGATTGTATATAAAAGTCAAACATCTCACATGCATTTGTTTATTCTTTCTTTTCGGTTATTACTAATTTTATTTTAATTATATCAACTTGTAGATATTTTTTTAAATGTTGCAATCATTAAAATAATCAAAAATTTGGTTAAATCCCATTGTTTTTCTTTAAAAAAAATAAAAAAAAAACTCATCATTTTGTACTCAACCAGAGGCTAATAATTTTGAGACTACCTAAACATGCTTTGAGATATACTGTAAATGACATGAGAACAAATTTTATGATTGCTTTACTTGGTTAATTATAATATATATTTTTCTTTTTAATTTGTTTGCCATTTTGTCATCATCTCTGATGGTCGCAATCTTCTTTTCTGTTATTGTTGGTAAAAGCACAAATGCAAAAACATCAGTTGACATGGTTGCTGTTTGATAATGCGGCGGATGATGGTATTTTTGCTTTTGTCTTAGTCTGCATTTAGACACAAAAATATTTTCAATTAACTTTTGTTGATGTTTTTTTTTTGTTTATATACTACGACTTTATTGAATCTACTATTTGGAGAAACTCACAATAAGTACTCAAATCTTATAAACTAACTTAAAATTATGTGTTATTCCCGATGCTCCATCACAATTTGTTGAGTCACGAAGTTTATCCATTACACAGCGTATTCAAGGTGTCTCTTCTTTCTAATCGTCGATGGCCTGTGCTCAGCAACAATTGCCTAGCAAGAGGATTCGGATGGTTGTGTAATTTTTGAATGTAGCTTCTGCAGGACTTTGCAACTTCTTCAGAAATTGTGGGTACATTCAAATCTCGATGGATGTTAAAGTTCCTTATATACCAAGGCGCGTTTACAATAATTCGCAGGCATTTGGATTGTATTCGCTGCATTTTTTCGATCTCTGAGGGAGATACGTTGCCTCATAATTGAATACCATAAGGTCAGATTGGCTTCAGTATTGCTTTATATCATAGCACTTTGTATTCGAGATTCAACTTTGAGCTTTTGTGTAACAGCCACCATAACTGATTAATTTTAAACTTGATCTGAATTTTCTTTGCCTCTATGTGATTGTTCTAGGTCAGCCTTCTGTCGAGGTGAATACCCAAGTACTTTATTGAGAAACATTATGGAACTGATGGGCCATTTATTTTAAGTGTTGGACATGTATCTAGCCTTAGTGTGAAGGTTACATGCACGCACTTTGATTCATTGACTTTTATGCGCCATTTTATTGTTAGTTTCTAAGTAATTTAGAAATATACAATAAAAAAGCTTGTTAGAAAAAAAAAAAAAAAAAATTTACTGACCAGATTTCGAGAGATTCGACATGAGTTTGTAGGAGTTTAGTAGCTTCTATGGAGTTAGAGCGAGAGCACAATATTGCCGTATCATCAGAAAGGTCGATATGAATGTATAGTTATTGTTGGGCATATGTGAAGTGTATAAGAGATACAGTAAGGGGCCCAAAACGCTTCCTTGTGGAACGCCAGCGTGAATATCCAATAGATTTGTTGTATATTCTTTGTGATGTACGAGGAATTTTCTTTTCGTGAGATAGCTACTAAGTAATGAGGAGAAATTTGCAGGCAGTAATAGTTTGAGCCATCTTGCCATACTTTATCGAAAGCTTGAGTGATATCAAGAAAGACAGCTGATCAATACTTTTTTTTTTAAAGTGTTCTTTATCAGAGTTACAATGCGGTGAACTTGCTCTACTGTGCCGTGCTGTTCTCTAAATCCAAACTGATGTTAGGGAATCAGTTGGTTGTGATTAATAAATGGAGTTATATACATGACAAGTAGCCTTTTGAATACGTTAGAAAGTAGAGGCAGGAGACTGATAGATCTGTACGATGCAACTTTTGTAGGGTCTTTTCCTGGTTTTACGTTTAATACGAAGGATATCATTGAAAATGTGTATGAGATAAATTTCTGAAACTGGAGGTAGCTCTTTTATCATTTTCCGGTTTTATCTGGACCAGGTGATTTTTTTGGGTTGAAATCTTTTGAGCGTTATGAGCAAGGTTTTGAAGTTAATTTTGGTAGTGACGACTGTGTGGAGAGTGGATTGGGTGTAAACACACTTTTTAAGTGGGTTGCAAAAGCGAAACCCTTCTCAGTTACTTCTAGCCCAATTACCTTCACTCAGACGGATGGGGGAATCAGTGAGAATTGGCCGATTTGAATTTTTCGCTGATTTCCACAAAGAGTAGTCTGACGCTTCACCAGGTGTTAATTTGGCTATGTGATCTTCCAACTCTTTGGTGTTGTTGTCTTTTAGGGCTTGCTTTAGCAGTGCAGTGCTGTAGCTGCGTATTCAGATTCGGTGACCTGAATTCTTGTCATTGTCTTCGGAGTCTTCTTTTCTGTCTTACTAGCAATTCAATGTCGGCTGGTGTGTATGGGCTATAGTTTGATTGCTTGCATACCTTTGTCCAGGTGGCTGAGCTGAGAGCTAATGAGAGCAGCTGGTTGAATTTTTCGAGTGCTGAGTCTCCATCGTGTCCATTTTTTAATACAGTACTCAGTGGAAGATGGGAATTTATATATTTCTTGAATTTTAACCAGTCTCTTTTCTTTCTAACGAAATTGCCTTGGGGGCTTGGTGATTTTATAGATATTACCGTGGGTGAGTGGTCAGATGATAGATCATAACTACACTCTGTGGAGATATTTTCCATCTCCAAACTTTCGGCGACTCCAAAGTCTATGAGATCTCTTGTCCGTCGGCCAATATGTCGGTTGACCATTTGAGATAACATCGTAGCCATGGTTAGTAATTATTGAGCATAGTCTTCTGCCTTTTGGAGTTATTAAGCGGGAGTCCCAGTGAGTGTGTTTGGCGTTGAAATCTCCAGAAACTAAGAATTTGCTACCAAGAGTTAAGAAAAATTCTTTATATTGCTGTTCGGTAATACTGTATCTTGGAGGACAATATATCGCAGATATTACTAGCTTAGACATGTATTCTTCCAGACATATTGATGTTGCTTGCAAGTAGACTCTACTGAAATCTTCGAGAACATGATGTTTCATTCTGCTTTTTATCAATATGGCAGTTCCTCCACGTGCCTTACCATGCGGATGATTTGTGGTGTACAGTTTGTAATATGGTATTTGGTAGCAATTTTTGTCAGTGAAATGGGTCTCAGATATCATCATTATGTCGATCTGGCTAGATTCAAGGAATTGAATTAGCTCCAAACGGTGCTGGTTTAAGCCGTTATCGTTCCAGTGGCATATCTTGAGACGGCTCATGGTTTTTATGGTATGGATAGCAATGTTTTGAGTAGAATCGATTGATTTTTCATAATTTCCTGCATCATTGTTTGCATTGAGTTCATGAATTGGTTCATGATTGGTGTTTGAAGCAAATTTTCAAGGGTATTTGGCTGTTGGATGGGCAGTGAGTGCTTCTGCTCATTATTGACATTGCTTTGTTGGTGTCGGTTTTGTTTTAACACGCTAGCGTATGACTTGGTTTGATTCTTGTGTGAGATTGCAGAGAAGGATTGTGTTGCATCAATATTTTGTCTCTGACTTGAGTTGGCTATCTGAGTTTGCTCCACTGGTTTTAGAGGTTATTTGTAGAGGAGAAATTTAGCTTTAAGGTTGTATACGCGATATGATTACCTCCACAATTGCTGCATTTTTTCATGCCGGCATCGCCTTTACACTTTGGGCATATGTTCGACATTACGAACAGTGTTTGGACTTTAAAAAATTTTTAGAGGTAGATGAAATTGTAGTAGATTCTAAAATTTAGTGGTAGATTTTAATTAAGTAAAAGATAATGATATTTATGAAGTCGCTTTTTCATCAAAAAGAGTAATTTTTCACATTTAGTACTAATGTATAAACTAAAATATTAATTTCACGTTTTATTGTTACACATGTTAAAACATTTAAAAAATCTCTAATCAAAATTAAATCACAAATGTATGTACCTACATTAAAAGATAATCTTTTGGAAACATATTTATGTACCTACATATTTAAAATACAGAGATTATTCATTTCATATAAAAACGAAATCACATACTTATATGTACTAATCTATATATTGCAAGTTAAAGTTATGGGAACAAAATGCCAGTCAATAATTTTAAAATTCATTTTAAAATATTTTACCACTTTCACATATTTGTTTTATTAAAATGTGATTAGCACATTCATAATAGATCATGCAATTAAAAGAGAAAAAAATAAAAATAATATATATATATATATATATATATATATATATATATATATATATATATATATATATATATATATATATTTATATAATTGCCAAAAATGATAAAATATGGTAAGTTTCAAGCTTGCTGTAGTAGTTGCGGTAGAAATGAGAAAAAAGTGGTCGATTTGCCACAATTGTAGGAACACTAATTACTGATGATAAGGACTAAGCGTGTCTCATATACCTGAAACAAAATGCCCTCTCTTCTCTGTGTGTCCCTTGCTCACAAACAAAATGTATTTCATGCAAATGTTTTTGTGTCTAAAACTGTTTTTTATTTTAAAACTGGACCAACATATATAAATTGAAGTGGGTGATCTGAAACTGATCACAAACTCCTTAAACCACTTACGAAATATTTTCGAGGTGAATTCATACAAGGTATTAACACCACCTTGTATGATTTGGGTTTTTAAGAAGTGTACGCTGTTACACATGCAAATTTTGTTTCTAAAATACTTTCTTTTGCCCAAGTGTAAAAATCACTGCAACATAAAATTTGATCTTGAGAAGATGCTTGTGAACTTACACACATTGCATGTTTCTTTAAGTTCCCAGCAATTCCATCACATGGATCTTTACCGTGTGCAGTCGCTTAAAAATAGCACTCAGCTGAGATCCCAAAATCCTCCTCATGATATTTCAGATTTTCAAATTTGTATTTGTTTTTGAATTGTTGCGTCGCGCCATCAGTAAAATATAACACTTTTAAAACATGGAAACTTTTTTTCAAGCACTTAATGAAAATTTGTTGACAAGCACAAGCGGCAATTGTGTCATGTATTAAGTTATCATATAAAGTTACCGAGCTACCATGTTTGACATTATTTTCTGCATCATAATAAAAAATGATTCTGAATATTGTCATTATTACAATGGAAATATTGCACAGCGTTTTGTTCAACGGATGCATAATTTTCAGCAAAGTCACTTCACAAGAACTCTTCCTTGCTTTAAATTTTGTTTCCATTATTTGAAAAAGGTTGATTGTTGTTTAGCAATGAAGGAATTTGGTTTCAATTTAACAACGCGGTGTAAAATTCTTCAGTAAATTCTTCATAAAGGATAGTAGGTAAAGTACTTTATTGCCAACTTTGATATATAATATATAATATATACTTTTGAGTTGGGGAAACAGACTCAATATACTCTCGAAAATATAAAAACCCCCATATTTTCGCATTCGTTGATAATGTTTCGTGGTATGTTTCGAAAAGGAATTCAGTTTCATAAGTTCAACTTTTGAGCTTTGCAGCTTCAAATAAAAGTTTAATATTTTTGTGATAATATACACACTTTTAATGAGTACCACTAGTAAAGGGTTATCCATTTAGCGGTTTCAAAAGTAAATGTAAATAAAACACATAAAATATTTTTTATCATGATATTTCTTTTTTATTATAAAATTTGAACGTTGACATTATGTGTGAAATACTACATCATTTAAATGACCACCACGCGAATTGCTGCAAGCATCGATTCTTTTGAGGTAATTTTCGACCACTTTTTGACACATATTGGGCGGTATCTCAGCCATAACGTGACGAATGTTGGTTTTTAGGTGCTCAAGAGTTAAAGGTTTATCTGCATAAACACGGTCTTTCGCGTAGCCCCACAAAAAAAAAAGCCAAGCGGTGTCAAATCGCTTGATCTTGGTGGCCACTTGATATCGCCACGACGAGAAATTACGCGGCCAGAAAATTTCTCTTGTAATAAAGCCATATTCGCTCGAGTTGTGTGGCATGTGGCACCGTCTTGTTGAAACCACATATTCTCTAAGTCGTATTCTTCAATAGCAGGCAAAAAAAGTCGGTTATCATATGACCAAACGCTCCGAATTGACGGTGTCAGTCGTTCCATCGTCGTTTTCGAAGAAGTAAGGTCCAATCACATCTCCGGACCAAAGAGCGCACCAAGCAGTGACTTTTTGTGGATGTAGTGGCCTCTCTTCGATTACTTGAGGATTCTCAGAACCCCAAATACGACAATTTTGTTTGTTAACATACCCACCGAGTGAGAAATGTGCTTCGTCGCTGAAGAAAATTTTGTTCGAAAAATCGCCATCCACCGCCTGTTGTTCAAGCACCCTTCGTCGTATCTACGACGTTGTGAATGGACAGCTGGCTTCAGTTGTTGTGTGAGCTGGATTTTATATGGATGTAATATGGATTTTATATGGATGTAATAATGTGCCGTAAGACAGTCCTAATTCCTGAGAACGACGAGGAATCGACACATTCGGGTCTTCGGCAACACTTTCACTTACAGCAGCGATATTTTCGGTGGTTCGAGCGGAACGATGATGCACAGGCCTTCCAATATCTGTAACCGATCTAGTCTCTTCATATTTCTTCACAATTTTGCCAATTGCTTGCATAGTTGGACGATTATGTAAACCATAATCTCCTCTTAAAGCACGATATGTGGCTGTGGCAGAATCACCATTCTTGTAGTAGGGTTTTACAATTTTAATGCGTTGTGCGATAGTTAAGCGATCCATTTTCGCAAATGTCAGACTTTGAACTGAAAAAGAAAGAAATTGTTTTAACAACTCAGTTTGACAGATGTCGAATTCTAGCCCTATACTTTTGAAACCGCGAAATGGATAACCCTTTATTACTAGTCTTACTTCTATATTATGGTACAATAATAAGAAGTGGTATTAAAGTGGAAGATAAATTAATACATTATTGTAATGCAAAATATTGAAATTTACAGTAAGAGAAACTCTACATAAATTTATTAATGAAAAAAATAGTATATTTTGGACACGGTCAGCTTTAAAGCGTTAATTCTCATTACTACTCGCCGTACTATTCCTGCATTTTTTTTTCTACTGTGTCTAGACAATTCTAAATAATCGTTTACTTTTGTATTGCCGCAGTATTTTTGTTTATTTGATTTATTATATCCATTAACCCCACTGTATTAATAAATCTTTTAAGGTTACCAATTAAAAATTCTCATTATTTCGCAGTTCGCAGCTGTAAATAATTGTGGCATAAAGTATGATTACGAGATCTAATGAATATAAAACAAGAAGATATGGATCCTTTATGAGGTATATAATTATTCCATTTATGGGAAAAGAAGAAACATGATTGTCGTTTTAACCTGAGAAACTTAGCTGATATTTAAATTTTATCAAAACGGTAAGTAAAAATAGAAAAACAAAAATAATTTATTACATATTAATATACAACTTATTATCGTTGGGAAGTCGAGAACCACCAGATAAGATAAGTGAAAAGTTCTAGTTCTAGAATTGGCAAAATTAAAATTATTGAATTATTTCGATATCAAGCCTTCAGAACTTATTATGAAAACAGTCAACCAGAAAACGCAAATTGCTCCTAAGTATGCAAAACCGTTACTGGCAGATTTTTATCCGACCGATAGAGAGATGCAGGTAAAAATCTAAGAAACCGAAGAATTACATAAATACAATTTATAAACCTACGTTCATTGTTCAATTTTTCATCAAAAACTTGATTTATAAATAATGCAAGATTTATAGTAAGGGTACCTTGTTTTTTATAGACGATATGAATATTCTTTTACATATACTACTGTTGGTTTTAAAGCAATATTGCGAATGGTCTACACACAAGAGCTGGAAATTCAGCCTTCGGATTTTTTTAATAGAACTCAAACTTGGTTTTTAATTATAGTACAGAACTAGTATATTTGAAATTATGTGTAATCAGATAAAAACTGCGCATATCTCCCATACAAAAGTTTGTTTCGATCCCGCCCATTTTCAGATAAATTAGTTCTCTCCTAAAACAAACTACATACTACGTTTTAGTTCAAGCAAAGGAGTACAAACGAGTACAAACGAGCTTATGTCTGAAATCGAATTTGTTTATGTTCAATTATTGCTTCCTAGCTTCCATATTTCACGTCGGATTTTAGCAATACCATGCATAAAAAATTCGCCAAATATTTTATTTTATCTGTAACTTTAAAAATATGGGAAATGTAGCAAGTCGTTTATTTTATTGCTATTGTAATATTAATTTATTGTCAAATGTGTTTTAAAGTTAAAGTTTTTATTCTGATATGGCAATCCCATGAAGTATGCCTATGGTATAGTTATATACAGGTAGAGCAATTAAAATCGCTTGTTCTTAATGTGTCAAACTCGTATGCTTGTTGTTGAAGTATACGTAACTGCTCTAAGATTGCACTGGTTGTATGTTTGTACCATGGTGACTATTTTTTATAACGGGATTGACAATGTATATAAAAGCCTGTGCGCAGTGAATTGAATTTATTTCGTTTGTGATCGGCGGTGAGTGCAGTAACTCTCCGTGCAGTATGGACAGCGATGGCTGGCCAAGCAGGATACGTATTGGCTGCATTTCTGTGATCGTAGTATAGGCAGCGATAGCTGGCCGCTGCGAAAATAGTTGGTGCTTTTATTCACCTCCGATTACTAATATATTTGCTTCTTTTTAGTCATTTTCTGGTACGAATATATGTAATTGCCTACGTGAATAAATCTACCACAAAACTAAAACGAAACCGTGTGTTTTAAATACATAAATAGTAGCGACTCTACAGAAATAATTTTTTTTCGTGTCAATGAAACAACTGAAAATTAGTAATCCACTTTGTATGGTCAAGAAGCGTTTTTCTTCACCTCAAAAAAAAACAAGAGCTAAAATTAAATCGATGTGTTACGTTTGGTTGACATCAAAAGACTAATTTATTATATCAATTTTAAACAAAGTATGATTTACAAAGTAGAAAGCATGAGAGAATTGACTAACGGTTAAATATCATTTCATGTATTCTTTATAATTGAATAGACGAATATTATTTAACATAATTGAATACATGAAATGAGATTTAACGGGACAATCGTACTACATACTGATTTATTATATCAATTTTAAACAAAGTATGATCTACAAGTAGAGAGCATGAGAGAATTGACTAACGGTTAAATATCATTTCATGTATTCTCTATAATTGAATAGACGAATATTATTTAACATAATTGAATACATGAAATGATATTTAACGGGACAATCGTACTACATACAGGGGTTCTCAAACCATGGCCAAACAGTTATAGTACATATGTACTTAACGTTTGGGTATATGACCCAACATCCCGGCCCCGTTGAAAGGATTTTCAAGCAGGTAGTATTGCGATCTTGTGAATAGGACGACGAATGATTCCTTTCGAAGTGCGTATGTCGACCACTCGAACGCGGGCATCCTTCCCATATATAGTGTTGACGACTCGCCCCATTTGCCATCGTTGTGGTGGCACGTTGTCTTCATGGATGATGACCATAGTGTTGTTGTCGATGTTCGGTCGATCATCAAACCATTTTGAGCGTACTTGAAGCTCATTGATATACTCGTGTGACCACCGCTTCCAAAACGTTTGTTTGATGCCTGTTATTTGTGTCCATTGTTGTAGATTGCTGACGTTTGGTAATATATTTCGCTCCGGAAGACCTTGTAAAGCGCCGCCAATGATGAAGTGACCTGGAGTCAATGCTTCATAGTCGTTCGGATCGGATGATAATGGTGTTATTGGCCGAGAATTTAGTATAGCTTCTATTTCTATTAAAGCTGTTGACAGTTCCTCATAGGTAAGTCTCGTGTTTGCGATGCTGCGATTAAGGTGACCTTTAGCTGATTTGACAGCCGCTTCCCAAATACCGCCAAAATGAGGTGCTCTAGGGGGTATAAACCTGAAGTTGACAAATTCATTAGAACAGTACCTTACAATTGTATCTTGATTTTCGCTTTTAAATAAAAATGTCTTTAATTCCGCAAGTTTACTAGAAGCGCCAACGAAGTTTGTTGCGTTATCGCAAAATATATCGGAAAGTAAACCTCTTCTTCCGATCATCCGCTTAAGTGATGCCAAGAATGCGTTAGTAGAAAGGTCTGATACTATTTCGATGTGTACTGCCTTTGTTGCTAAACAAACGAATATTGCGATGTATGCCTTGTAGGGTGTCTTGCCTCTAATTCGCAGATAAACGTTGACTGGTCCACAAAAATCAATGCCGCAGCGCGCGAAAGGACGTGAGGGAGTTAATCGTTCAACTGGCAGGTGTCCCATTACTTGCTGCATCAGTTTTGGCTTGTACCGTACACAATGTATGCATGATCTGACCACTCGCCTTGCTATGTCGCGCGCGTTGATTATCCAAAATTTGAGTCTTATCAATGCTATGAGCGCTTTAGCTCCTGCATGGTAGTGTTTCCGATGAAGATGACGGACGTAGTTTACGACGAATTCGCACTTGCTTGGCAATAGTATGGGATGTTTCCTTTCTTCTGGAATGTCTGCTAAATGCAACCGTCCACCAACCTTCATTAGTTGAAATCCTTCGACAGATTCAAGGAAAGGATTCAAATAACGCAACGAACTATTTGTATTTAAATTTCTCTCTAAAAGATGAATATCATTAGCAAAATGTTTTTTTTGAATATTCCAAACTATGCATAGCAGGGCATGACGTAGCTCTTGCGGTGAAATCGGTCCTATGTCGTTGGATACAGCTTTATGTCGTAGTTTATTTACAAATCGAAACATCCAGCTAATTAATCGAAGACTGCTAGTGAACGAACTCCGATGACTGATGGTTTCAATAATGTGATTGTTGGTTATAGTGGTGTTGAATGCCGATTTACGCTTTTCGCTTTCTATGACTTCCATATCAATGTCATCGCTTTTATTTCTAGGCCATGTTTCCATGCTTTCGTATAAGAACGTAGGTCCAGTGTACCAAATTGATCTGCCGAGTTCTTCAACAGTGCAACCTCTAGAGACTATGTCTGCAGGATTGCTGTATGTAGGCACATACCTCCAATGGGCTCCCGCAGATAACTCTTGGATTTCAGAAACGCGATTGCCAACGAATGTCGAAAGTGTTATTGAGTGCATTTTTAACCAATATAAGACTATTTGTGAATCAGTCCAGAGAAAAACATTAATAGATTTGTTTGAAAAAATTGATTTAATTTTTGCGAAGAGACGAGCTAAAAGAAGAGCACCACAAAGTTCTAGCTTCGGCAACGACTGCTTCTTGATGGGAGCGACTCTCGATTTTGCGGTGAGTAAGCGAACGATGGTGTTGCCGTCCTTGTTGATTATACGCGTGTATATTGCACATCCATATGCTCGGATGGATGCGTCGCAGAACCCATGTAATTGAAGCGACTGTGTGTCTGTCGAAATACAATACCTTTGCACCTTGATCGATGAAAGATCCGATGCAGAGTTGAGGAAACTTGTCCAAGCGAAATTAATATTCTGAGGCACGGATTCGTCCCAATCTAATTTAAGCAGCCATAACTCCTGCAACAAAATTTTAGACGTAATAATGATAGGAGCCAAAAGACCAAGAGGATCGAATAATGATGATGCAATTGAAAGAATAGAACGCTTTGTTACGCGACTTGTGGATCTTAGCCTCGGTTCAAAAGAAAATAAAAAGTTATCATGTGTGTGATCCCATTGTAGCCCAAGCGCACTTGTAATAGATGAGTCCAAATTTAGTTTCTTCTCGGAATTACTCTCCCCCAGACACTGGTGATTAAAGTGCCACTTTGCGAGCTCAAATCCACCTAAAGCTAATAATTGTGTTACCTCTTGCTTTATCTGTAGAAGGTCGGCCAAAGAATCTGCACCGCACAGTAAATCATCAACGTAAAATGACGATTTGACGATGCTTGATCCAAGTGCAAATTGATCATGATGTTGTTCAGCCAAGTAAAACAAGTTTCGTATAGCCAAATATGGTGCACAAGCCATTCCATATGTTATCGTGTTAAGTTCGTACGTACGAATTTCTTGAGTTGGGGAATTCCTCCACAAGATATATTGGAATTTTTTATCGCTTTCATGCATTAGCACTTGCCGATACATTTTGACTATATCAGCGGTTAACGCAAATTGATGTAAGCGAAAACGAAGAAGAAGAAGAACCAGCTCACACTGAATTGTAGGACCAACCATTTGAATATCGTTAAGATATTTTTGAGTTGAAGTTCGACAAGAAGCATCAAATACGACACGCAACTTAGTTGTTGTACTCGTTGGTTTCAGCACACAGTGATGTGGGATATAATAGTGCGGTACATTTAAGTTTGGATTGTCTACAACGCTCATGTGTCCCAAACGTTCGTATTCATCCATGAATTCCACATACTGCTCTCTTATTTGTGGTGATTTCGCCAAATGACGTTATTGTGCATTGAACCGCCTCAATGCCGTGGTATATGAGTTACCCAGGCAGGATGGATCATCTTTGAAGGGTAGTTTGACAATTATTCTGCCAGAAGGATTCCTTGAAACCGTGTTGTTGTACAAATGTTCGCAAGTGGTTTGTTCACGAGTCCAAGATGCTGCGGTGACAGAAACTTCCTCCAATTTCCACAATTTCTCCAATTTAGCATCCAACGGGTCATTGGCAGTAAATAAGCATAGACGTCGAGTTAAATTATTGCTTGATTGGTAACGACCTGATACAACCCATCCTAATAATGTTTTCTGCAAAATTGGTAGATTTGATCCAAGCTTGATTTGACCTACTGACAGCAGGCTAAAGAAAGTTTCTGTACCCAACAACAAATCGATTTTCCTTGGTACGTAAAATTTGTCATCAGCAAGAACAATATTGCTTGGAATATTGGCTGATAGGCAATGTGAGGTGTGATGCAAAATGTTAGTGGTAGTTCGAATTCGTTTACTTGCGATTTGATATTAGTTGTGGTCTTGTATTTTATAGTCGTTGACGATGTACCGACACCTTGGATCTCAATGTTTTGTTTGATTTTTGGTAATAGTAACCTTTGCGAAAATTCTTCTGTAATAAAATTTACCTGAGAGCAAGAGTCCAGTAAGGGCTTGCCCAATCTGTAACCACCCGACGAGTCACGAACTAAAATGTTTGCAGTTGCTAGAATTATGTTGTCAGACGACGAATTGTGCATGTGTGTATGTACTGTTGCCTCGCGTGATGATAATGGCTGATTTGTGGTATGTTGACCTGGCGCAGACCCGAAATGAAGCAAACTGTGGTGCTGTCTTGAACAGATGTTGCATCTGTGTGCTGATGGGCAATGAGTCTTTTGATGTCCCTTCGAAAGACAATTGATACAAAGTCCTAATTTCTTTGCATGATCAAAACGCTGTGTGGTATTCAATGACTTAAAACGATCGCAACTTGATATCTTATGATTTGTGCTTGAACAAACTGGGCACGGCGTATTGGAGCATGTAAATGTGTAACCTCTAATCTGATTTCTTGCCTTACTTGTGGCTGGTTTTGTATTACCTCGAACAACGTAAGTCGTAGCATGTGTATGGTCAATGGATTCCAAATATTGGCAATGCCTCTCCAACACTTTAGTACAGTCTTCCCACGTCGGTAGCGTCTTAAAATCCAACGATTCCTTCCACTTTATATTGGTCTCTACATCAGATTTCTGCAATACTAAATAAATTAACATAGTTTGCGAAATCTACCTATCATTACCCAGTGACAAAAGAGATCCGTAAATGGCTGAAGCCTTGTCAATAAGACTTCTCAACTGCAGAGCATTCGGTTTCGAGACTAGTGGTAGTTCAAACAAGGACGAAATGTTTTCCAAGAAAATTAAAGTTTTGTTATCGTACCTTGCCTTCAGCCGTTCCAATGCCTTTGGGTAATATTCGTTTGTCACCTGAAATGCATCTACTGTTTCTAAGGCCTGACCTTGAAGTGAATTCCGCAAATGGTTAAACTTTTCAATGTTAGACAGACTAAATTCACGATCTATGATCTGCTTGAAAGATGTTATAAAATTCTGGTACTCTGAGTACTTGCCATTAAAGGTTGGAAGTTTGAGTTGCGGTAATTTTGTGCTAGCTTGTGTTATGCAAGCTGTTTCCGAAAGTGAGACATTATGGTCTTCTATTAATTGTGCTTGGATGGCTATTTTTGTGGTGACGTAAAGGTCTTCCAAGTCAGCGCGTGCGCTATCGTTGGTATCCAATTTTTCAATATCCGTTTGAATCGAGAATATTTGCTTAAAATATGATTCAAGAATGCCCAAACGGCATTTATATTCGGCACCTGACAGGACCTTTCCACCTGGTCGCAAACTAGCATCCACTATATTCTTAATGCGTGTGATATTTTTCTTCACGCTTGTACGTTGTTGTTTCAACTCGTCCAAAGACATTTCCAAAACCAATTTAAAATTATGCAGGTATGTGATCGAGGACGTAAAGCTTACTTACAGTCGGCAAACAATGTAAACGCTAATTGCAAATTGTGTAAAGCCCTTATTTGAGGGTATAGAAAAGCGATATGTAAACGAAAAACGACAATGGTAATAATGATCTACCAGAGATGGGCAGTGTAGATGTAGTGTAATGTAGCAGCGATAACGACGACTCGACAGCGGTAATGTCTATATGAGACAATCTATGTGCGTTCACCAAATGCCAAAATGTTATCAATCGCTCAATACAATATATGCAATACGTCGTGCCCCACGTTGGGCGCCAAAAAATGTATGGTCAAGAAGCGTTTTTCTTCACCTCAAAAAAAAACAAGAGCTAAAATTAAATCGATGTGTTACGTTTGGTTGACATCAAAAGACTAATTTATTATATCAATTTTAAACAAAGTATGATTTACAAAGTAGAAAGCATGAGAGAATTGACTAACGGTTAAATATCATTTCATGTATTCTTTATAATTGAATAGACGAATATTATTTAACATAATTGAATACATGAAATGAGATTTAACGGGACAATCGTACTACATACTGATTTATTATATCAATTTTAAACAAAGTATGATCTACAAGTAGAGAGCATGAGAGAATTGACTAACGGTTAAATATCATTTCATGTATTCTCTATAATTGAATAGACGAATATTATTTAAATTAATTGAATACATGAAATGATATTTAACGGGACAATCGTACTACATACAGGGGTTCTCAAACCATGGCCAAACAGTTATAGTACATATGTACTTAACGTTTGGGTATATGACCCAACACACTTTATTCGACCTTCATCTCCTATAACTCAATCAAGTTTGATCCGCTTAACACAAGTAGAAGACCACAGCTTTCGAAAGATGTTCAGACTATATTATACGGTTTCGAGATTTTTGCCAGTAGCTGTAAAAGTGCATAAACACGTAGGTTAGGTTAGGTTAGGCTATTGTGGCTGCCTTCTCCCTGAGACACATTTGGGCTAGAAATTCCCATTGTGATACCACCGAACTTCTCTTCCAATACTGTTGTGCGTGTTAAATTTTGACAGTATTAGAAGGAACCTACTTATACAAGCCGGTTCCTACTTATATTAGCCGGTGCATTTTCTTAGCAAATTGTTACTTCCGAAAAAATTTCCAACTTCTTGCCGATAGGTGGGCACCGCTCAAAAAAGAAAATTATTTCGATATTAAAGCTGCTTCCGCCGGGAATTGAAGCCATAACCTACTTATCAAAAAGCCAACACCACTGAGCCACGGCACCCACCCTATACATGTACTTCGAGAATACCTCGGAAACGCATCTTTGGAAAAATAAATTAATGCCATTTTCTTTTCAGCGCAAACTTAGTTTAGAAAACAAACTTTCTTGAGGAACTTTTTCGTGTCTACTATTCTTATTTTTTGAATTTTAAAACATTTTTCGAAAATTTAAGAAATAATATTTCGAAGTTAAATAATCTAGCGCTACGGCTTAATTCTGCCATTAAAAACATAATAAATTGTTATAAAAATGTTAAGATTTTGTTAGTTTCGTCATGGTCAATACAGTGCACGCTCGGTATGCGCGACTGATTAAAAACCAGAGAATTTTTGCGATAACCGAACCCAATATTTAATTTAAGAAGTTGTAGGTAATTATTACTAACAGAAACCTTTTTATTCATATATTTGTGATAAATTTACATTTTAAATATTTTTAAAAAGGTTGGCGATTACAAGTCGCTTTTATGGCAAATTATTTTTCATAATAACAGCTGAATCCCGTAGTGCTGTTCTCGGCTTGTAATTTTCCAAAGTCCATTTTATGCATATGTTAATCGATGTATCGTAACAGCATCGTAACAGCATCGTCTACTTTAATTTTGTTCTCTGCATGACCGCTATCATATGAATCCTCCGCTTCTGTTTCTGATAATTCTATTTGCTCATCATTACTTTCTATGGGAAATTCCTCTTGAATCCAGTTGTTTATTTCAACTTCTGTGAAGTTATGTTTCGGAGTAAGCTCTGAGATTTCTTACCGAATTTTAGTTTGTAATGGCATATTGTCTTCTTCATTCCATTCGCTATTGAATGTCAGCAAGGCATTCCAAGATTTTTAAATATTTGATATTTTATTCCAACACGTAGCTCCGAGCTTTGCACCACGATAGACCTCTCCAACTTTTGATATGGTGGTCTTGTAGTGTTTCACCCACCTTTTTTTGACCGACTTTTGCCAACCTGAGTCTGTAGACGATGGCGGGAGGTCTGCATTATGGTTAATGATGTCAAGTGAGACTGTGGTCAGTGCGATCTGGACCCATTTCCATTGGGCCTTAGAGATTTTTCCCTCAGGAACGGTCTTGTCAAGAATTCCAATTATAATGCGGTTACTTACAATCACTTTAAATGATTTATACGGGATCGCTCCTTGAGTTTTCAGATTCTTCCTAGCGTGTTTTGTCTCTTCCGTTGACCTTTGTCATTTTGTTAGAGCGAGAAGTCGGGAATCACTTTGTTTGCCATTGAATTAACTTCTTCAGTTCTGTGCTTAGTTACTATTCGGTCGGTGGATCAGTGTACACTCTTTTCAGGAGCAAAACCTGCTTTTGCTGGGTCAGTCAGTTTCAAAACGGGCCATGACCAAGCACAGAGTCCTTGGCCGTGCCATCCCCATCAGAGTTATTAGCCGCAAGTCGCTGGCTAAGAACACTACTTCTTCCAGCTGCCTCCGAGGATACAGTGGTGATAGTTGCATTGCGTATTCTATCCAGTGATATGTGCTTTGCTGCTCTGACCGCCGTCGCTAGTCGTTGCAGAGGCACATTTTGGGCTCGGCTTAGCCATTGTCCTAATTATGAAGAGTGATGCTCCTGCCGGCTTGATTGAAGATTGAAGATTGGATATCTGGGCTCCTTATCGGTTTTGTTTTAATATTATTAGAGTTGTCCATATAGTTTCCACGAGTTTCGGAGAAAGGATGTCGGCTTACGCATAACTCCGAACTACATAGGTAAGGCTGGTTATATTTAAAAGCGATTGCGCTATTAACATAATTATATCAAAACCCTGCAGCACTAGTTAATAACTTCATCAAAAAATTATTAGCTCTCAAGATTTTATGCAATGACAATGCATATGACCTTAAAAGCATAATGGACAAGAGAAATTATTTATGGCACCACCAACCTGGGTATATACACATCCACATGGGATCCATTGGTAATACAATTATAGTTAGACAACGAAACATGCAAAATGTACCTACATGTACTAATGGGACTTTAGTGACATTCCAAAATTCAGTGAGCTATTCGACGTTATTGAAGGAAGATTCAGAGGACTAGAAAATGGTAAAACAGGATTGTGCTAATACAATCGCGAAAATATAATAAAATATTCATCAAGCACAAAAAATCCCATGACGACCATATCCGTACAAAGTCCTGTGTGCAATACCAATCATCAAATTTAGCAATGTAAGGAATTCTTGGGTATGCAAAAACAAGAGCTGCGCGAAAGGTTCAACGTGCTTAATTATGCTTCAAGTCTCTTCGGAGTAGACGCACAAGTAAAGACTGTCAGAGTAAAACAAGATGCCCAGACTGTTTCAGGAAGCCCAATTCATTGCTTCATGAGCAACATGAAGGAACCAGCTCATCAGTAGTCAAAGTCAACATAAGAAGAGGCAAAAATGCGCCACATGACAAGGGCAAATCCATAGGGGTAGCTGCATCATTCAACAGTAGCAAAGAATAAAATTTTTTGTTAGAAACGGCCATGGTTAACATCAATGGTAAGAATGAAGTTAAATCAGTAAGGGTTCTTCTTGATCAAGGATTTCAATCATGCGCAACAACTGAACAACTCGCAAGAGAACTAAAAATACCACTGATGCCACATGCGGAAGGTTACTGAGGAACAATTGACAAAAAAGTATTACTTACCGCATTATGCCGTTATAAAAGAAGACAGCAAGACGACAAAATTACGCGTAGTTTTGATGCCTTTGCAAAGACTACATCAGGAGAATCATCAAATAGCATTATGCTGATAGGTTCTAGGCTGGACTTATTGTTGCCGTTACTTCAATGGAAAACGTGTCCAGTAGTGTTTTCTGCTGAAAAGATGTACCGACAGATTTTAATTCATCAAGATGACAGGGATCTATACCGTATTATGTAGAGAGAAGATAAAAAAAAACCACACACGAAAGTAACTGCCCACTAGCATAAGATACCTTACACAACAAATTTTACGTATACGACTGTCTGGCCGGCAGAAACTCAATTGAAGAGTCTAAGCAATTTAAGAGTTAATCAAACTTCTACAAAAGGGAGGATTCAGACTAAGAAAAAGTTCATATAACAAGCCAGTGATTCTCCACAAGAAGACGTTGAAATAGGAGTAGATATGGAATTTCAAAACGGTCGAACAATCAAAATATTGAGAATAAAATGGGAATAAAATAAAACAGATAATTTTGAATTCAGAATCAACACAATATCATTTAGTGATAATAAAAGCTAAAATGATTATTAAAAAACTATGTATCCTGGGAGCTGGATGGGCCGTGGAGATTCCAACAAGCGAAACGATTTTTTTCCGATGATATCAGAACTTTGCAATTGGGACAGCAGTTGCAGAAAAATAGAATGATTTTTTCATTAAATCTGTTTGTTGACGGTGTGGGAATGCTGCGAGTCGGCGGCAGATTAAACAATACAACTTTATTGATTGATCAAAAACATCCATTGATTTTACATCATTCCAGTACATTAGTTAAACTCATAATTCATCAGGCATATATTATGGACACT
This sequence comes from Megamerina dolium, assembly GCA_963854835.1. Lineage (NCBI taxonomy): Eukaryota > Metazoa > Arthropoda > Insecta > Diptera > Megamerinidae > Megamerina > Megamerina dolium. The sequence continues at coordinate 51,909,240 of OY978530.1, forward strand.
CCATGGATGTGTAAAGATAACTCTAAACCACGTACGAAATGAATTCTGGGTTATTCTTCTGACAAATGCAGTACAGTCATGCGTGAACAAGTGTGTGACATCTTTCCGATTCGAGGCCGAAGGAAAAACTCAATGAATGGGACAGTAACCAACACCGAGAGTTAACCTCTCTCGGCCAATCACACACTGTGAAGTTGTCTATAAAGGACCACTGTACATCAAATGTTCACAATATTATAAATTTTATATATTTTGCATATATTGCGATTTATATGTACCTTGCTACAAAGGCAATACATGTGTAGTTAACTTCTGAGCTAACAACCCAAGGATTTCTGGTGGCGTCAAAAGAACGGTGAGCAGACGTGGATCAGTCCACCATATCTACAGCGACAATGGAATTAACTTTATAATAGCAAACAACATCATACAGAAGGCCCAACTACAAAACCATTAACCAGCAACCGGGATCCTATGGCATTTTATGACAGCCAAATCAATTAAATATCACCTGGCTAGATTCGGCGGTGAATAAAAGTTGACGTATGAAGAATTGTTTTAAGAAGAAATAAACACAATTTCAGTGCAAATAGAAGGATGTCTCAACTCACGTCCAATTTTCCCATTATCAGACCTTAATGCACGCACCCCTGGACATTTTATTGTGGGATCAGCCTTGATGACCAGATTAAAAAGATGGAAAGTTGTGCAAAATATTAAACAAGACTTTTGTAACAGATGGTACAGTGATAATATCACGAGCATTCAACAACAACGATACAAATGGCCAAATCAAAAATCAAATTTGGAAGTTGGTCAATTAGTAAAAGACGAAGCGTTGGTTCATCAGATGGCAACTAGGCAGAATCACTGAAGTTCATACAGGTACAGATGGGTTAGCACGAGTCGCTACAGTCAAAAGACAAAAGGTCACTCTCAAATGGGCACTAGAAAAATATGTTTATTACCCATCGATGATAACTTTAACACCGATAAAGAAGGAAGGCATCAACCATCATATTCATAGCTACGCGAATGATACTTCTTCAGCTGGTGCGGCCCGTAATAAAAAATAAAAAAAAATATGTGGCACTTAAAGCCCCAAAGGGCTTTAGCCAGTTCCGAACGGCAGAACACTTGTGACATCACTTTTTCTGAGCTTTGTCACAGAATTCTTTTAGAAGCTTTTTCATGGCAAGTTGTTACTGTCGGAAGAACTGCCAATTGCTTGCCGACAGGTGGGTACCATTCGAAAGAAAAATCTTATTGATATTAAATTTGTTATGCATCAGCCGGGGATTGAACCACGACCTGCAGATCAGAAGGCGAACACACTAACCACTGAGCTACGGCACCCACAATATCGGGCACCTACGACGGCCCGTAATATCTGCGAGATAAAAATCCTCCAGTATCAGCACAGTTATCAACAGTAATCACAGTATGGCTGTGTTTCAGCAATTTCAGATCAGTAAACGCAAATTACACAATAACTTTTCCTGAACCGGGACTTTTCATAGAAATTTTTGGAGTAGCAAAGGTTCAACGAGGAGTACTTCGCACGATAGCATCATTCCCAATTGCGGATATCATACAAGATCAGACAAATTTAAACCGGACTAAGGATCAGATAGCAAGCTTGTGTCACAAGAGAAAGATGTTAACAAAAGGCTGTCAATGCGAAGAATCAATACAGTATTTGAATGAGGAATGACAGAAAATTTTTTGCAACACCAATCGAATCGTCTTTGGAAAACATCATCAAAGCAACGAAATGGGGTGGAAAACATTCCTTCTTCATCCATTTATTTTTTATAACATTGATGTCATAGATAGCTGCGTAATGCAGCAACCAATATTTTGCATTCGAAAAATGTACTACAAGTATTCAGTTCATATGGAACACAATGGGTGGATGTTCATCAGTACAGTACACAGCGCTGTATTTGTAACATCTGGTAAGAATCGGGAATAAATTCTTATGAATGATTCCAGAATCATACACGTTACTCCAGACTCCATGATCCAATCAGTCATGATTCGATTAGAGCCAAGAGTAACCCACTAAATACCAGTTGTCACGCACTATGCGAAGTCGATAGCCACCATCAACACAACAATAAACCACTACTTGGCAATTCATATTGCGAATAAAATTATAATTCCCTTATCTGACGACCGAACAGCCGCGCTAAAATGGAACTGAGCAGCTATAACCAACGCCAACTGGAAGAAATCTGGAAGTATCAATCATGGGCAATCGGAATAATGTCTGTAATCACAGCAGTAATCTATGTCTTTGGAATATATAAACTGATTCAAGTCCTGCTCCAAGTAATAAAAGGGACCCGATCCAACAACATTGAACTATAAGAAGTACGAAGTAATGTCAACCAGAAGTTTGAAAACACTTGGTGATAATCCCACCGCATTGTAGTAGTCGGAAAAATGTTAATATATTAACAACAACAAAAAATAATAAACGCATAATTGACAAAATAATGTCGTTGCTGCATTATCGGTTTGTCGGTTATGCAATAACTTAATGACTTTGCATCATTATGCATTAATACACTAATATATGTTAAAATAAGCAAATGTTGTAATTTTTTTTTTTTTTTTTTTTTTAATATATAATCCCTAAATTGACTAAATTGAAATGTGGTAAATACAGTATTTAAGCAGGTATAATCATATAATAAATTAATCAATTGTGATTATAGTTTCCAAACTAAATAGTCGTTGTTCAATATACATGAACCATTTTCACATCTGTGAATGAGAGGCCGGCAACATTTTTCAACATCAGCCTAATATGTGCCCACTCTCCGACAGATGAGACGATGCGATCAAAGAGAGCTTCTTTCAGCGCCTCGAAGAAGTTTATGACCGCTGACTCCGCCACGATATCAAAATCGTGCTTGGCGACTTTATTGCCAGGGCGGGCAAGAAAGGTACCCTGGGTTCAACTATCGGAAAATTTAGCCTCCATCAGAACACTTCCGATAACGGAACGAGGCTGATCGACTTCACTGCAACACGAAACATAGTAATTGGTGGTACCAGATTCCAACATCTCGACATTCATAGTGCTACGAGGCTTACTCCAAATCAACGAACGAGAAACCAAATTGATCACGTGATGATCGATGGAAGGAATGCTTCCAGTGTGATGGACGTTACATCGATCCGTGGTGCCAACATCGACTCGGATCACTACCTTGTTGCAGCTAAGGTGCGCACACGTTTATGTGTCGCAAATAACAAGAGAAGTCCCACACAGAGAAAGCTCGACGTCAGTAAGAGGCGATCAGCAGAGACAGCAGATGCATTTACCACTCGACTATCGGATGTGCTTATGCAGAACACTCCCGTTCTTGATGATATATGCGCATAGTGGACACATATGTCCCACTCCTTGACTAATGAAGTCTATGCTTAAAGACCTGATTAGGCCTTATCGACAGTTTGGTAAGGGATTACTTCTTCACAACAATGTTTGAGTTCGGTATTCCTGCGAAGCTTGTTCGTTCTTGTAGAACGACACTGTATAACTCCCGTTGTACAGTGAAAATAGGGATGGTCCTCTCCCCACCGTTTAATACCGAATGGGATTTTAGACAAGGTGATTCGCTATCGTCTGGCTTCTTCAATCTTATTACGGAGAAAATAATACGAGCTGCTGATCTACGACATAACAACACTATCTTCAAAAAAAGTGTCTTCAAAGAATGCTCAAAAAAGTGTTGGCGTATGCTGATGACATTTATGTGATCAGAATGAACACGCGAGCAGTCAGTGCAGTATATTCGGAGTTGGAAAGAGATTCCCGTCAAATGGATCTTACTGGCAAGACAAAGAACCTAGTGTAAACAAACAAAAAGTCCCGGCGGCTTGGACAGTACGTCACTGTTGATAACAACGGTTTTGAAATAGTGAACGACTTTGTCTATCTTAGAAGCAGCATTAACTCCAGTAATGACGTCAACCTGTAGACATTGCGAAGTATCACTCTTGTTAACAAGTGCTACTTTTGGCTCAGTAAGCAATTCAGCAGTTGAACTCTGTCTCAAAACACGAACACTTTAATCTATAAGTCCCTCATCGTGCCCCTCCTTACATATGGTGCCGAAACTTATACAATTTCCACCTCAGATGAGAGAATGCTTGGAGTTTTCGGGAGAAAAGTCCTACGCAAAATTTTTGAACATATTTGCATTGGTGGCGATATCGAATAAGGTACAACCATGAGCTGTATGAGCTTAATGCCGACACCGACATAGTAAAGCGCATTATAATTCAGCGGTTGCGCTGGCTAGGTCATGTCGAGCGAACGGAAGAACACGCTCCAGCTCAGAACGTGTTATATTCGGAACCCGGAGGATTCCCCTTGTGGGATTGTATTATCAATACCAATTTTCAATTTTCTACTGTAACCAACGTGCCACAAGTTAAATTAATACAGAGTGATTTTTTTAAAACAATTTTAATAAAATTTAGAGAAATATATAAAATCTTTATTTGAGTCGATAAAACGGTCTATATAATACAATATTTAAAGATGATTTCATGTAAATGTTGACCGCGGATGCGCCGCAAATGGTTCATACGCTGTGTCCGATTTTGGCATACTCTCTCCAACATATTGGCCGGTATCTCACGCCTTAACATAGCCCCACACAAAATAGTCTAAAGATGTTAAATCGCACGATCTAGGGCGTGACCGTGAGATTGACCGTGAGATTGAAAGGTGAAATAAATTGTTCACCGAACAAGCCTCTCAATTGGGCCATTGTTTCGCGAGCTGTGTGGCATGTGGTACCGCCTTATTGAAACCACATGCCAGCCAAGTTCCATTTTGGACAAAAGAAGTTTGTAATCATCGCACTGTAGCGCTCGCCATTCACAGTAACGTTTCTGCGTTCGCCGTATTTGAAAAAGTACAGTCCTATGATACCACCGGCCCATGATCCACACTAAACAGTGCATTTTTCGGGATGTATTTTCAGTTCTTGCAATGCTTCTGGCTGCTCTTCACACCAAATACGGCAATTTTGGTTGATCACGTATCCATTCAACCAGAAATAAGTGGATCTTCATCCAACTTTGCCAGCGCCCATTCGACGAAAGTTAGCTGTTGTGGTAGGTCGTGTGGCTTCAATTCTTGCACCAGCTGTATTTCAAAAAGTATTACACCCAAATTCTTAAGCAACATTTTCCACGTAGTGGGGTAACAGAGGCCCAACTGTTGCGAACGGTTCCGAATCGATAATTCACCATCAGTGTTGTACTGGCGGATACAGCTGCGATAAATTCTTCCGTCCGGACTCTACGGGTACGTGTTGGTGGTTCAATGCCCAATAATGTAGATTTGATGCGAAATTTAGTCACAAGATTCCGAATAGCCGCTTCAGAGGGTCGCCCAAACGGACCATAAAATGGAAGAAGTTCACGATGCTCTCTCTTAACCGAGCATGAATTTTGATAATGAAATTCAATAATTTTCATTTGCGTTGTGCGACTTACAAGTCGATTCAAGGTGCTCGATGAGCAGAATGAACTACAATATAGGATTTTACAAATAAGTTACCTCTTCACTTGGTTCAATTTATTTATTTATTTAGAGTAACAAATACGAAAATCAAAATTTGAACAAGATTTGAAATTTGAATTTGACAAGCAAATCTATTGAAAAGTTAACATATCACATATATGACATATCTTAGGTAGATTAACCAATTGATTGGTTCTTCCTATATATATATATATATATATATATATATATATATATATATATATATATATATATATATATATATATTTAAATACATGTATATGTATTATATATATATATATATATATATATATATATAAATATATATATATATATATATATATATATATATAAATATATATATATATATATATATATATATATATATATATATATATATATATATATATAATATATATGTTACTTACTTACTTATGTGGCCACAACAACCGAATATCGATTTAGGCCGAAAATAACATGCTTCGCCAGCCATCTCTGTTCTTTGCTAGCTGTCGTCAGTTAGAAATTCCAAGCGCCGTCAGGTTCTGCAGTACTTGGCCTTTCCACCGGAGGTTAGGTCTTCCACTTCTGCGTAGTTTCCGAATACAACACCTTCTTAGCTGGAGCGTGTTCTTCCATTCGCTCGACAAGACCTAGCCAGCGCAGCCGCTGGATTTGATGCGCTTTACTATGTCAATATCAGCATACCGCTCATACAGCTCATGGTTGTACCTTATTCAGTACTCACCACCAACGCAAATAGGTCCAAAGCTTTTGCGTAAGACTTTTCTCCCGAAACCTCTAAGCATTCGCTCATCCGAGGTGGAAATTGCCCAGGCTTCAGCGCCATATGTTAGGACAGGCATGATGAGAGACTTGTAGAGTGTAGTTTTCGTTTTTCGAGAGAGGGCATGACTTCTCAACTGCTTACTCAGTCCAAAGTAACACCTGTTAGCAAGAGTTATCCTACGCATGATCTCCAGGCTGACGCCATTCCAGTTGCTGATGCTGGTTCAAAGATAGACAATGTCCCCTACTACTGTCCAAGACGCCGGGACTCTTTGTTTGTTGACACTAGATACTTCGTCTTGCCCTCGTTCACCGTAAGACCCATTCGACGAGACTGTCTTTCTAACTCTGAGAATGCTGCACTGACTGCTCGCGTGTTCATGCCGATTATGTCAATATCGTCGGCATATGCTAACAGCATGACACTTTTGTTGAAGATAGTGCCATTATGTCGTAGATCAGCAGCTCGTATTATTTTCTCCATAATAAGATTGAAAAAGTCGCACGATAACGAATCACCTTGTCTGAAACCCCGTTCAGTACTAAACGGTGCGGAGAGGTCCTTCCCAATTTTCACTGCACAACGGGAGTTATGCAATGTCATTCTACAAAGTCGAATGAGCCTTGCAGGAATACCAAACTCAGACATTGTTGCGTAGAGGTAATCCCTTACAGGACTGTCGAAGCGGCTTTATAGTCAACAAAAAGATGGTGTGTGTCGATCTGTTTTTCTTGGGTCTTCTCCAGGATTTGGCGCAGTTTAAAAATCTGGTCGATGGTGGATTTACCAGGTCTGAAGCCACACTTATACGGTCCAATCAGGTTGTGGAGCATGGGCTTCAATCTTTCACACAATACGCCTGATAGGACCTTGTATGCGATACTCAGGAGACTTATTCCACGGTAGTTGGTGCAAATTGTGGGGTCTACTTTTTATGTACCGGACAGAGAATACTGAGTCTCCAATCATCAGGCATTCTTTCATCCGACCATATTCTGCTTATGAGCTGGTGCATGCGGGCGAGCAGCTCATCGCCTCTGGTCTTAAACAACTCGGCAGGCAGACCATCAGCAACTGCAGCTTTGTTGTTCTTCAGCCTTAAAAAGGCCGTTTCAACCTCGTCGGGTAGTGGAACATCAATACCATCATCTGTAATTGAGGTTATCGGGCAATCTCCTCCACTGGCGGAATTGTTCGTAGCATCGCCATTCTGTAACGTGGAGAAGTGTTCCCTCCATAGGCTCAGTACACTCTGGACATTTGTAACAAGATTCCCATTTCCGTCACGGTAAGAAGAGGCTTCGAGATTTAAACCTCCACTCAGGCGCTTAATCTTTTCAAAGAATTTTCGAGTCTCATTCTTGTCGCTACACATTCCTCTCTCCTAACACTCGTGCCTTTCCAACTCCCACTTCTTGCGCCTGAAAAGACATCTCTCTATACCGCTCCTTAACAGCTTGCGTTGCGCCGGCACGTAGGCTTTTTCTGTAGGCGGCGTCTTTCTCTGCGGTAGCGTTGCGACACTCCTGATCATATCACTCATTCCTCAGAGGCCGGTAATAACCGATTACCTCTTCGGCAGCAGTAGTCATGCAGTGGGATATATGTGTCCACCTTGCGCATGTATCATCAAGTGGGGGAGTGTTCTCCATAAGCAGATCGGATAGTCGAGTGGAAAATGCATCTGCTGTCTCTGGTGATCACAGCTTACTGGCGTCGAGCTTTCTCTGTGTGGGACTTCTCTTGTTATTTGCGACACATAAACGTGTGCGCACCTTGGCTGCAACAAGGTAGTGATCCGAGTCTATGTTGGCACCACGGATCGATTTCACGTCCATCACACTGGAAGCATGCCTTCCGTCAAACACCACATGATCAATTTGGTTTCTTGTTCTTTGATCTGGAGACAGCCATGTCGCTTTGTGGATGTCGAGATGCTGAAATGTGGTACCACCAATTACCACCAAGTCGATCAGCCTCATTCCGTTATCGGAGGTGTTCTGGTGGAGGCTTAATTTTCCGACAGTTGGACCAAAGGTACCTTCCTTGCCCACCCTGGCATTAAAGTCGCCAAGCACGATTTTGATATCGTGGCGGGGGTAGCGGTCGTAAGCTTCTTCGAGGCGCTGGAAGAAGCTCTCCTTGGTTACAATGTCCTTCTCATCCGTCGGAGCGTGGGCACATATAAGGCTGATGTTAAAGAATTTTGCCTTGATGTGGATTGTGGCCAGCCTCTCGTTCACAGGCGTGAAATGCGAGACAAGATGTCGTAGTCTCTTGCTGACCAAAAATCCACATCCTAATGCGTGCCTTTCAGCATGGCAACTTTAGTAGATGTCACAGGACGCTCTTTTGGAGCAGCCCTGTCCCGTCCATCGCATTTCCTGGAGAGCGGTGATGTCAGCTCTGTATTTTTCGAGGACATCAACCAGCTGGATAGCGGCACCCTCCCTATAAAGGGACCGGACATTCCAGGTGCATATCCGTAAATCGTGGTCCTTTTTTCGTTTGCGGGGGTCATCAACAAAAGCGGTAGTCCTTATCCGAGGCATTGCTGTTTTTTTTTTTAATTAGGGGGATTTTTTATGTGGCGGGTCCCAAACCCAACGCACAACCTCTAACCTAGGAGATTTTCGCCACTCACTTCAGCCGCCTCCCAGCGGGTGCCAGGAGGAGGTTGCCCGGTGGTCGCCACATGGAGGGCCCCCATTAATAATAATAAAAGCGCCGTCACATAGTAAGCAGAGCAAGCTACATGACTACCCCTCATTAACAAATAAAGATATCATCACATAGCGCTCAGATCAAACTACATGACAGCCTGTGAGTTGACTTGCGATGAGTTCAACAAGGATTGCGCTAGCCCCACCCGGTTGAGGCAGTTAGACACGTTACCTTGCGAAAACAAAACCAGACTACCATTGTATTTTAACCGAAAATTTGGAGATGAAAGAGTTGTGTGCAAGATGGGTGCCGCGTTTCCTCACGATAGAACAAAAACATCCGCTATTACGATGGCCAAAATTAATGAGTTAAAGCTCGAATTGCTTCATCACGCACCTTATTCGCCAGATTTAGATACTTCCAAATTTGAAAAATAGCTTGGTGGTAGAAGATTTGCAAACAATGAAGAGGTGGAGTATGCGGTATATGGTTATTTTAATGAGCTAGACAGTTCATACTATAAACAGGGTATCGAAGCTATAGAATATCGCTAGGAAAAGTGTATAGAAATAGAAATAAAGAAAATTTTTTCCAAATTTGTTGTTTTCTTTGTTAGGTCTTTAAAGAGATGTTCGCATTCCAAATTTTATTTCCTCTATGATACGGATGGCTTGATTGTTGGTCACCACTTGACGAATTTAAACTTGGATGAGCATACAAAAAGATTAATCGTTATATTTTTTGCATTGTTTTACTATTGCAAAAACGTCGTTTTAATATCGAATTATTTCTTGATATGATATTCCATCTACATAATATATTCTTGGTTGGTTTTGCGATGAGTTTTTCAAATTATTTACAATATTATTTGAAGGTAAAGGGATTTTTATCATGTATAAAATATTATAGATTATTTAGATTGGATGCTACATCTGCTAGTTCTAATGAAAATTCCATTCTCTCGACATGATCGAGCCAGCACTGAGAGCATTCTTTCATCTGAGGTGGAAATTGTCCAAGCTTCGGCGCCATTTGTAAGTACAGGCATAATTAGAGACTTGTAGAGTGTGGTTTTCGTTGCTCGCGAGAAGGCCCGACTTCTCATTTGCTTACTTAGTCCAAAGTAGCACCTGTTAATAAGAGTGATTCTTCGCAATATCTCCCGACTGACGTCATTATTGGTTTTAATGCTATAATATTTATTTAATAATAATAAGAAAAAGTCCTTCACTACTTCAAAAGCGTAGTTATCAACAGTGACGTGCTCTGCAAGACTATAATTTATTGATTATTATATAATAATTTGCAAATTATTATTCTCGTTCAAGCTATTCAAGTTATTAGTCAATGGGACTAGATCCAAACAGTCTCTAGAAAATCGAAGTCTCATTTTCATCGAATGTTGAAATTTGACTTTAGGATATTTAGAATATTGTAGGTTTGGGAAATTTCGTTCTTGATTAAGGGGATATGAACATTGTATTTGTGGATAAATATTTTAGTTAGGTTCTGTATATAAAATTCACATTTTAAATTGCGCTCAAATAATGTCGACTGAAATCGTTCGATCTGTCCGTTTACTTGGATTTAATGTGTAGGAGTGGTGAAAATTTCGACGTGAAATACGTCTCTCAGCTTGAATAAAATTGATTCAGAGCTCAGGGATTTTTCATTATTTATGACGTTAACTACACTGAAAATATGTAGAAGTTTTCTTAGGGCTCGTCTAATTTTCTCTATCGATTTTCGTTCCAATATCTTTGCCTTTCCAATATCTATTGTTGTCATTAAATGTCTTGTTTCTGTAATGATTATATCCAAGTGGATAATCTTTCCTGGAAATGTGAGGATTTAAGTTTCATTTAGTTTGGGTTTATTAGGATATCTTTGTAATTTTTTATAAACTGGACATATCTTGGTTATTCTCTTTATTTTGCTTGACAATGGTTTTCGTTTTCTAGGGAATCTCTATTGTGTGTCAGGATTATTTTATTATCTTGGTATTGTTCGTTCATGGCATCGGTCACAAACTTCTGAGGAAATTTAACGAGGTAATTGAGTATATATCTTGTCTCCCTGGAGCAATACAGCCCAACAATTAAAAGGTGTTTAATTTCGTTAAATGCTTCCAGTACCTTTCTGTATAGGTGAATTTATTTTTTACTCGAGGCACGTTTAGACATGCGTTCATCCACATATCTTAAAGATATGTGAAGGATTTTGCAAGATTTGTCATATAATATTTTCTCTAAACTTCTCATTAATGCTAGTCTGGTCAGCAGCGTTAGCCACGCCTGAATCTGGGTTAATTATTTTCTGTACTATCTCTTTACCTTCTGTTTCAAAATAAGTTCTGTTATCTTGTGTGGAACTGGGGAGTGTTAAGGATTGGGGATGTACTACATTGCTTGTGAGATTTACTATAAATTTATTAGTTGCTATGACTTTTCTTAAATTTTTTATTTTTACCGTTTTCCGTTAGTTCTTAAAAACATTTTCTATAAGTACTTTTTATGGATTTAATGTACTTTAATAAAAAAATTTATATTGTTGTATAATTTATGAAAAAAGCAATAATCGTGTTATACGATTTATATACTACTTTTTATGTGTTTTGTATCATATATTCTTTGCGAATTTAGTTTAGAATATTCGTCACAATTTGGAAATGTTATTAATTTATAAATAAATTATTCAGGGAATCAGAACTAGAGCTTACAAAATTAATACCCCTTTTTTAACCGTCGATGCTTTGCAAAGAGTTCGATGTCCTCAAGGCGGCTGCAGCGTTAAGCGTACTTCTTTTTATATGTTGATTACTCTGGGGGCTTGTTTCCTGTAGATGCTTTTGGTTGATAGCGGTCCATTCGTTTTTAAACTTATCGTATCTTTTATACCCTATGTATGTTATTAAAGTTCCCTTTTTTGTCGATATTTTTGTATTTCTTCACAATTGTTTTAGGACGTTTTTTCCATGGCATTTTATTATTATTTTTATAAAAAAAAAAAATATGTGGCACATAAAGCCCCAAAGGGCTCATTGGCCGAGCTTCTCTTCCATTACTGTTGTCCGTCTTAAATTGGGACAGTATTAGGAGGGACCTACTTATTTTAGCCGGTTCCGAACGGCAGAACATTGTGACATCACTTTTTCTGAGCTTTTCACAGAGTTCTTTAAGAAGCTTTTTCATGGCAAGTTGTTACTGTCTGAAGAATTGCCAATTGCTTGCCGACAGGTGGGTACCGTTCGAAAGAAAAATCTTATCGATATTAAATTTGTTATGCAACAGCCGGGGATTGAACCACGACCTACAGATCAGAAGGCGAACACACTAACCACTGAGCTACGGCACCCACGCCTTATTATTATTTTTAATATTTTAAAAAAAAAAAATAAAAAATAATTTTTTTTTTTTTTATTATTTTTAGTTTCGATAAATTACAATTTTACTAATTGACTATAGTTCTACAGTGATGTGGTGGTGGCGTAATCCAAATTATGCTGAATTAAGTGGAATGTTGGTCTAATGTTGCAATTTGTTTCACTTATATTTTTTCGTTCTATTGTAGGCGCAATATCAGCATAAGTTGTTTAGTGTATAGTATAGAATCGGTATAAAATAAGACATTCTAGGGAATGTCAGTGTTAGCCTTGCTAATCCATATCTTGGATGCCGGCTCATAAACCAGATTGAACGATTAGGGGATCTTCAAAATAGCCAAACAACGGGAAAGAAATTGAATCGTATTTTTGGTTGATTGATCAGTCTTATACAGATACTAATTAGTTGTAGAATTTATGCACAATTCTGAGCACTTATGTATTAAATAGCGCAACATAAGTATATTTTACAGGTCATATTTTAAAGTTATATGATTCAGGTACTTAATCGGTAGAAAGCTTCATAACACTAATAATGAAAAATGATTCCTGGCATATGGACATCACTAGAGAGACCGAGGTATTTTATTCTGCGTCACCAACTTTCAAGTACTTCTTCGAGCATGTTATGCCGAATGTCACAAATTTAATGATAGTTATTGGCTTTTCCACATAGACCAATGGTTTTAAGTAGTAGCACAGTAAAATTTCTATTGGCCTCAAATCACATGACCATGGAGACCAAATTACAGGTCCATTTCTTTCAATAAATCAATGGTTTCGTGCGCAGTGTAGAATGTGGTGACACATCGATTTTCGTTGGTTTTAAAAAAGAATGGCCCGATTATGCTCCGACTAAGAATCCACACCAATGAATGATTTTTGGGCGAATCGGTAGTTTGCAAACAGTTAATTAACAGTGGTATCAACCATGTTTTAACAAAATAGTAAATTAATTGTGTTATTAGATGCAAATAACTGAAAAAAATTTGTTTGTTACAACAAGAAAACTGTTAGGTAGGGAGTTATAATATGTGAAGAAAATGAAACACTAATGGCGTAAAACGTACAGAGTACAAAATCCTTCTCCAAAGCATTCGTAACTGAAGCCCAAAGTACTATTAAGTAAAGCGATTAATTGGATCATAGTGGGTTAATTCGACTGGCTCAACGATAATAAGAAGCTCTGTATACATTGTAATTATTAATCAATTTTTTTGAATTCTTAATTTCAGAGTTAAAAGAAAAAACAAAACAAAAACAAAATATAAAAGATATCTGCTGCAACATTGGAAAGTCTAATTACAGTTATATACATGACCATCAAAATCATTTACTGGTGTAACGAGCGATTATGAATAAACTCTCTTCGTGCAAACACTCACACACACCTACAAATACGAAATTTTTAAATGCTCACAGGACCATAATGGCGAATATAACTTTTCAAGAAAATGTAAATGAGAAACTAGAAGCGACAAGAGTAATGTGTTGAATTACACACACACACTCGTATAAAATACATTTGTATATTTTATTTAAAAAAAAACAGAAACAAGAAGAAAAGCAACAAAAAAAAAACAGAGAAAACACCAGAATTCTCATGCAACTCGCACTCACACATATAGTTCCTATTTTGCGAAAACATTTAATTCGAAAAAATAATATAATATAAAAAACAAAAACGAAACAATATAATACGCATATATGCTTATATACATACATATATATGTATATATATATATATATATATATATATATATATGTGTGTGTGTGTATGTATGTGTGCATGTACGCACATATGTGTGTATATATATACACATATATATATATATATATATATATTTGTGTGTGTGTGTATATATATGTATGTATATATATACATATATATAAATATATATATATATATATATATATATATATACATGTATATATATGTATTATATATATATATATATATGTATATATATATATATATATATATATATATATATATATATATATATATAATTTTTTAACTTAAAATTTTTAATGAAATTCAAAATTAAGTATTGTGTTATATATATGTGCACGATAGTAAATATGAAATAATTTTGTATACATTCTTACATACATATGTATGATATCCCAATAAAAAATTGAGTAAACACACTTAATATTACTTGCAGTAAGCTTACTGAAATGTGAGAGTTTCCAAAGCATGCTTACAAAATGATCAAGAGACTAATAATTTTACAAATTTGTTATGTGAAAAGAATACTTTGTGTTTTTTATATATTTCTTTTATTCTTTGATTTCAATAACAAACGTAACACTCGTAATTTTTTTTGCGATTTCGTACTTCCAACAAAAAAAGCAACGACTACACTTATTCTACTTATTTTATTCCTTTCTTTACTTATAAAGTAAACTACTGTAAGTACTGCAGTAATAAAAACTCAAAAGTCTTGTGGATATATGCCGATATCGGCAAAAAATTATTGTACTGGAATATTAAATCCTTTAGAAGAATACAGGACAATTTACAAATTGGTTTGATTGTTTTCATAATGGAAAATCTGGAAGGCATAAACGTGTTTAAAATTTGTATTGTACGAAAAAAAAAACAGTAAAAACTAGAAGTTGGCTTGATAGATAATATCGGCGCCACTTGTGCTATCGAAATAAATGGTTGAAAAAGGTAGTGCCGAGTTTAATAGAGGTCGTAAGAGCCCAAACACTGTCACGCCTCCCAAACGAATAAAACAAATAAAGGAACAAACATGATAACATGTTGGATGATCCAGAAATGAAAGTGAGTGACCAGAGTTAACATAGATATCATATGGTACCGTGATTTCAATTTTGCGTAATGCAAATTCAGTTCAATTTCCACCAAACAAGCAAAGTTAACTTAAAATAAACGTTTGCTTAAATAAACATTAAGCTTACAAAACTCTGATTTTTCGTTAATGAAATCGAAACGGAACATTGATAATAAGCGCCTTAACCACAGCTTATATTAAATGTATAAATGTAAGCTTTTTACATACGTTTTTATCAAGCTTTATTTAAACGTTATTTTATTGCGTATAACAAGTGTGAAACCCATTTTATTTACACAGTAAATTCAAAATTAAATAAGTTTAGTAACCAATTGTTTTATAATTGGTAAGCTAAATATAAAAAGGCAGTAAATATAATTAAACATATAGCTAAAATTAAATGTAGACTTCCTGAAAATTCACATTAAATGATGCACAGTTCTTCGAGAAACAAAAATACATAAACTAGACTTAGATATTTCTTGTTGCCGTATAATTAATTTAATATTTTAAACCCTGACATTGGTTTCACTTTTTTATTTATGGAAAATATTATTTATTTATTTACCTCAAATATTTTATTGCTTTCTGCTGCACACAATATACCTACGAGTATGTTTCACGTTAAATTTGAAAAAAATTACACTTACTGCCTCTTGTCAAAAATATCGGTACTTCTCTTTTTTATAGTAAACATTTGAATTTGAATATAGATAAGTAGTTTATAAATCTGTGCTGTCAACAGATACTTTTTAAACTTATAATATGAATAATAGATCGTCTATTTATAAAAGACATACTTTAAAAACATAAAGTAAGCTTTGTAACAAGGACGCTTATTTAATGCTTATTAGAACACATTTACTCTAAGTTGTTCTTAAGGACACTTACAGAAGTGCTTGTTGGGAATAAATGCAGAAAAGCTTATCGAAAGTCATTAATTACGACGAAATATGGTGCAAATGGGTTATTCATCTAGCGTATTCTACTGATTTAGCTACTATATTATTATCTGTTCCCAAATTTGAAAAAAATACTTCTTGCAAAAACAATTTAGTTAAAAAAAGAAACAATGTCAGAAACAAACCCATATTTAGAAAGGAATTTTTCCAAAGGTCCCAAAGTTACACGAATATCGGAATACGTGCATTTATTGAAGATTTATTCAAAAATCAATATACGTTGAAAAATTTAACCATGGCTTTCATTGATACGCGCAACATCCCTCGATTTTTACACTATACTTTTAAAAAAAGCATATCAAAAGCGTAGTACTTTTTAAAATGCCATATATAAAAATTTTATAAAAATTATATTAAATTAAACAAGCCCAAGAAGCAATCAAGAAATATTGTTTCCTGTCGGAAATTTTAAAATGTTTACTTATTAATTGGAAAAAACATTGTTGTAAACTATTTGTAATCGTTGCTTACAATTAATAACCATTCCCTTTTATGTACTCTATAATTATTTTGAAATCATTTGCAACAATTTCACAAGATTGTAAGCTATATGTAAGCTTACTGTAAGTTTTTACAAACGTGTATGGGATGATTAATAAAAGAAAATGCAACAATGAAATATTTGTACATATACATATATATATATACATATATCTATATGTATATATATAGATATAGTTATTAATACCTATATATATTTATATATATATATATATATATGTGTGTGTGTATATGTATATATGCATATTTATATATGCGTATTATATATATATATATATATATATATATGTGTGTGTGTGTGTGTATATACGTATATAACTATATTTATATATATATATATATATATATATATATATATATATATATATATATATATATATTGTGGTTTACACTTAAAGCTTACCAACTTGAAAAAGACAAGGAATTTTTTAGATATTCAAAACGATCTTTAATTTATCAGAAAGTACATTTAATACTAATTAATAAATTAATTAATTTGTTATAGAACACATCATTTAAATATCCGCCACGGTAATATTTAAAAGGCCGTGTCATTTGTCATACTGCTCGAAACTCAATTAATTTATTGAAAGACAAATTTGGTGAGAGAGTTTCTCAAGGAACGGTCTTGTTAACTTGCCACATCGTTCGTGTGATCTAAAACCTGTGAAAACGTCGTGGAAAATTGGGTTCAACGAATTCATTAGTGTAAACGCTTCCGTGGAGGATATTTAAATGATATTGTGTTCCATAACTAATCGTATGGTTTGATAAAATAATGAACGTCTTGAATTTCTAAAACTGTTCTGGTTTCTTTTTTAATTGGTTAAATGGAAAACCTTATAAAAGTTTAAATGAATTTCATCTTACGTGGCATTGTATAGCGATGCAGGTGGATAGAACATAATGAATATAAGTTAAGCAAAAATTACATAAATATATACATATAAACATTTATATATAAGCAACCGAAAAGTTCCTAATGCATGTGTTAGCGTCCTAACGAAGCGTTTGAATTAATCGAACGAATTATTTAAAAAAAAAGGAAGCGCAAAAATTTACAATCATTTTGTATAATTTTTATTTTTCATATTATTCTCATTTGGATTTAGAAATGATGGGACTAAAAGTCGTTTAGTCGATTAGCATGCATCGACGGACATGTTTGTATGTTAGTTATATGTATGAATGAACACAATACCCAATGCGCATGTCAATATCAATTCATGCCATAGTTTCATATATTCGTTTACATTATCATATTTTCATACATATAGTGCATTCATGTATATGTACATATGTAGATATTAATCAAGATCTATACTAACTATTATGTATCAATAAATACATACATACCATAATCTGTAAAAATCTCATCAAGGATTTGGTGGTATTGGGATGCATGTCATTCGGTGGAGTGGATTAATGTCGAATAACTTAGTGCAATATTAAAAAAAAATGTTCAAAATGTACTGGAGATATGAGTAAATTTAATATGTATACAAATGCGCCTCGGCTGAATGGATCATATCCTTAAATTTTTTTTTGAGTCAAATATTATGATTATTCCTTTGTGTACACATACAGTGGCTCACAGCTTATTTCGTACAGTGTATATATTTTTATGTACATGGCTGTAACATCGAAACTAAAAAACTTATCGATAAGTTTTGAATGTAGATGTCTGTGTATGTGTTTAGTAAACCTAATAAGAAAACGGGGAACCCCAAAAATTTTTCTTTTTGTTATGCAAGAGAGAAAAACTATTGATCAGCTGATTTTCAGCTCACATCTTATTTCGTACACAAACTTCAATGTAAGTAAGTTTCATTCTGCCGCGCAGTTACAAAGTTTTTTTGAATTGTATGAGTTTTTGGACCTTTTTAACTATTATAACAATTTTTATTATTATTATTTTAAATAGTTAAAGTGCTGTAAATTAAACATTTAGCTTTATGGGTCATCGTACAACGATGGAACAGCGTAAACTGGTAATTAACCATTTTAGGAAAGGTCAGAGTGTGCGAAAAATTGCTGAAATGACAAATTTAAGTGCCTCAACTGTCCAATACATCATTCAACGCTTCGTTCGCGAAAATCGGTTGGAGAACAAGGGCAGAGAAGCACCTAATAAGATTTTCAACGCATCAGACGAGCGTTATATTGTACGAAAAATTAAGAAAAATCCAAAGTTATCCGCTCCGAAGTTGGCTGCAGAGGTTCAGCGTGAAATAGGAAAATCATCCAGTGCTGAAACTGTCCGACGTGTGCTGCGCAATCATGACTTGAACGGTCGAGTAGCCCGAAAGAAACCATTCATTTCGAAAATGAATATACAACGCCGACTTGACTTCGCCAAAGAGCATATTATTAATACTCCTGCGTTCTGGAATACCGTTATTTTCGCGGATGAGTCTAAGTTTAATATTTTTGGCTCGGACGGAATGTCATATGTTTGGCGTAAAGCTAATACCGAGCTAAACAAGGAGAACCTTAAGCCCACAGTGAAGCATGGTGGCGGTAGCGTGATGGTTTGGGCCTGTATGTCAGCAGCCGGAGTAGGTGAATTGGTTTTTATTGAGGGAACAATGGACAAAATGAAGTACCTCGAGATTCTGAAAAACAATTTACTTCAAAGTGCAGACAAACTGGGTTTGCGGGAAGAATTTCGGTATTACCAAGATAATGACCCAAAACATAAATCTGGGATTGTGCAATCTTGGCTTATTTGAACTGCTCACACTTGATGTCTCCACCACCACAGTCACCTGACATGAATGTGATTGAAAATCTTTAGTCTATTTTGGACAATAAAATAAGAACACACAAGATTTCTAATAAGCAAGACCTAAAGAAGGTACTGATGGAGGAATGGAAAAAAATCACACCAGACATCACTCAAAAATTGGTGGATTCAATGCCAAGTAGACTCCAGGCTGTCATTAACGCTAAGGGATGTCATACTAAATATTAAAATCAACTTACTTTGTTTTTAGTTTGAACTTAAAGAGACTGTACGAAATAAGCTGTGACATGAATTTTCCTATTTTTTTCTTATTTTATTTTTTTATAGTGTCAAACACTAAAATTTTGAAAAAGTAAATTTTGGAAAATAAAAAACAAACCTTCCTTTCAAAAATGGCATTTATATTTTGTTCAAATTTTTGCTATATTAGGAATTACGACTGCAGCAATTTTTAAACTGTCACTGTACGAAATAAGCTGGGAGCCACTGTATGTATACAAGCATATTTTTTTTTTTTTTAATTTAATGTATAATTGTATTCTATCTACAACTAAAAGATATTTTACAAAATTTTTAATAATAACAATATTTATATAACACGAAAGTCGTGCTGCGTGAGTTCCCTTTGAAACATCGCTAGATGGTTCTTATTTCAATTTCAAGGTGTACAAAGATCAAGTGGAGTTTTTCTTTTCAGTCTTGGGAATATTTGTGGTCGTGATACAAGATATGAAGCTAGATAGTTGGAATGAGATCTTATCCGTTCAACGTATTTAGCAGCGGTGCTTTTGGATTCCTTCTAACTAGACCTTAACATAGTCCCGGTGAATTTGCGAATTCGAAATGTACCACGAAGTATTTGCTATCATTCGTACGGTCTTAAATTGGAATCTTTGCAATATTTCTATATTTGAATTTGAAGTTGTTTCCCACAATTGGATGTTGAAATATTTGGAACCAAACCGATTTCAGAACATATTTGTAAAGAATAATTTTATTTTCAGAGAAAGGTAGGAATGTCGGTTTAACATCCAAAACATATTTCTTAGTTGGATGCCAAGTGATTTCCTCTTGTTTAATATGTGTGTTTTCCACGTTAAACTTCTGTCTAGGTGAATTCCCAAGTATTTCGAAACAGTTGATTGTGGTAACACGATATTGTTTAGTTTAATTTCCGGACAAGTTCCTCTTCTTAAAGTGAAAGCTACATGTGTTGCCTTGAACTCATTTGCTTTTACACGACAACGCCTAAGCCAGAATAATATTTCATCGAGACTACTTCGTAGCATCGAAGAAGCAATTGTTGGGTTTGTTGATGGAGCTAAGATTGAGTGTCATCTACAAATGTCCCAGTGAAGATATGAGTTCTTTTTGGTAAGTCGTGCGTGAAGAGAGGATGCATATAGAGAGGTAATCATTAAAATTTGCATATGAATTAGGTGATGTGATTTTGTATGGGTATTTCTATATTTTTGTTGTTTCGTAATGGGATAGAAGAATGGATATTCTCGCGATGACGTTTTAAGGTCCTAACATAATATAATTTTAAAAAATATTATCAATTTTGTACAGCTGTTGGACTACATATTTCATACATCCAAAAAATAAATAATATTTGTAAAATAGCATTCTTTACATTGTTTAGAACTTGTTTTAATTATGGTATAAAAATAAAATATATAATTCATTAAAAACATTATAACATTAAACATTAAACATTATAGCCTTACAAGGAATTAAGGTCAAATGAAAAGTTTTTCAAATTCGTCTTTAACATTAATTGAAATTATGTTGATTTTTTTTAACATATATGTAAAAATTGTGATTTAGTGTATTTTGTTAAACTTAGTAACGTTAACAAAATGAGCAAACTGCCTATATTTTTGAACTAAAACAGCAGTTACATTAAACCGGTTTCGAAAAAACGGGTTTTTGCACTAATATTAATACAACTGCACAAATTTGTACAATAAGGCCGAAATAAAATTTTGGACATTATTGTAATTTATTCGACATTAATGCACGTAGCCGATTTTGCATTATATCTAGGTCTTCAGCTTATGCAATAGATTCAATAATTCATACATGGCGATGTCATAGCAAATGTAATAGAATCGGAGTTCTCTGGCCAGCGAATGCATAAAGAATCAATAATATTTGGAAACATTAAATAAAATGGTGTTACAGTGATTTTGATCTTTGCAAATGGTCTAGTGCAGCTTATAGATGTGGTCGTACATATGGTAGTACAATACAAATCAAATACAAAAATATTCGATTTATAGTTAAAACCTCGTTTTAGGTTGCTTGTGTCAGCAACCAGCAACTCAATTAGTTTTGAACCTATTCTTAATTTATTTATGATTTGGGCAATATCAGATCAGACCTAAAACCCACACTAGATCATTTGAAAAGTTCATTCGATTTCTCTTATGTACAACCGGGTAATCTCTGACAAAATGGTAAGTATAACATGTATAATTTTTAAAGTGTTTATAAAATCAATTCTATTTAATGTAAGAATTTAAAGAATTTAAATGAAATAATAATAATGGCCGGAAATTAATGTTTTTTGAGACGTAGCATGCGGTTATATTATTCACCAAATTACTTTGGTGAAAAGTGGCAATCTTATAAACCACTTGTGTTAAGTTTCAAGGCGCCACGTTGTTTAGTATTTTCTTTTTTTGAAGCCTTCGAAAGTTAACGACCTCAATGAATTTGTACACATGGAAAAAATTGGTCACCTTTATGTAATTCAATACTTTCATTTGAAAGGTCTCAGTCCAACGATTATTAAAGCCGTAATAAATCCTACTCTGGGGGAGTCTGTACCTTCGTTTACGACCATAAAATATTGGGTGGCAGAGGTTAAACGAGGTCGTACGTGCTGCCAAGACGAACACCGTAGTGGTCGACCAATTGAGGTGGCCACACGCTAGAAACGGTTAAGAAAATCCACAAAATGGTATTGGATGATCGCCGGCTGAAGGTGCCTGAGCTAGGTGAAATTGCAAGTATTTCAAAAAGTGGTATACATCGCATATTGACTGAAAAGTTGGAGATGAAAAAGCTATATGCAAGATGGGTGCCACATTTGCTTACAATAGAATAAAAACAAAGTCGTGAAGATGTTTCTATAGAGTGTTGGGCGATGTTTCATAGTAATAAAGCCGAGTTTTTGCGTCGATTCGTAACCATGGACGAGACATGAGTCCACCACTTCACACCTGAGACAAAGGAGCAGTCAAGTGAGTCATTTCCGTGTCTACATATAACACAGACTTATTAACATAAGAACAGTATAGGCGAACGATTCAAAAGTTGTATAAAAATAAAAGTATTTAATTTTCTAAAATTTCTTTTATTCGTTTCTAATGTCATTATTTATATATATTTACGTGATAAAAGCAGAAAAAACCCAGAAAATGAACTGTTCTTTGATTTTATCATTGTTATAAAACCTGTCGAACTGAACTTGTTATGTCAAATTCCAAAATGACTCGAATATATACATCTGGTAACCGTGCATTGAGTATGTCACACTTATTATGTCAGATGCCATAATAACGGAGTTCCGGCCGTACGTGATATTATTGATTTATGAGCTCTTGTAGTTACATAAGCAAAACTTGTGGATACGTTGTGTTATTATGTACAATAAGGACAGTATATGGCAATTTGTTAACCTTATTTGTTAACGGCATCTAAACGTTTCTTTTTTATTTTTTGTTGAGGGATACCCTCATTTATAATTTTCGTTTGTTGAAATATTCTGAGCGTGCCGTGTCGGTGTTCATTGGACGGTGTGATGTTGTGAAGTCTTAATTAAAAGTGATGTATATATATGTAACAAAGTAGCATCGGTATTCGGTTGCCCGCAGTCGGTAAGCAGTTGTCCTGAGTTGCGAGTCACCGGTAGGCAGTTGCGGGTAGTCGTCAGCGGTAAGCAGTTGAGCGCAGTCGTCACTCTTAAGACAGTCGTTACCAGTCGTCAACAGTTGTTACCAGTCGCCATTTGCCAAGTTGCGGTGTCCAATTATTTTAAATTTTGAACTTTTAACTGTCCAATTTATAACTTTAAAGCTTGCTATTTTTGACAATGAAGTACCAATTTCAATTAATTAGTAATACCATTTGTATTATTGCATATACTAAATAAAATACATTTCGAATGTGTTACATTTGGGGGCTCAACCGTGTCCAATCGCATTAAATTCAAAAACGTTTACATAACAAACTAGCAGTGTACAGTCGAATCGCCAAAAACTTTTAATGCAAGCTGCAGTTGCTAGCGGTAAAATCGTACGATCGTCCGCGTACAAAGAAAAAAAAAAGCCAGAGTGTGATTTGCCGTTAAAAACAACAAAAAAGTGAAACGATAACTGTATGCATTTACATATGCATGAAGTTAAGCAAGTAAAAAGTGAATATATACATAAGTGCAACATTGTTGGCGGGAAGAATAACACGCATAAGTAGGTGACGATAAAGAACCAACAACTAAGAAAAAACGTATATAAAGAAGAGCAAAGAGAAAAGAGTGAAGCGCAAAAAAAAAAAAAATCGAAGCGAGTCCGACTCGCCGCAATACAGCGTAAAAGCAAAAGTGGAAAAAGTAACATGCATAAATGAGTGCGGATAACGAACCAACAAACAATCGCGAAACGAACAAAGAAAAACATACAAGCAGAATCGAGAAAAGTGGAAAGAGAAAATATTGAAGTGCAAGAAGTGAAAAAACGTGAAGTCGAAGCGAGTCACATTCGCCACAACACAAGTGTAAAAAGCGAAAACGAGAAAAATAACATGCATAAATGAGTGACGATAACGAACAAACAAGCAATCGCGAAAACGAGCAAAGAAAAACGTATATAACAAGAGCGAAATCGAGAGAATCACGAAGAGAAAATATTGAAGTGAAAGAAAGTAAAAAAAACGAGAAGTCGAAGCGAATCAAATTCGCCGCAATATAGTGCGGAAGTGGAAAGTGTGGAATACAAAAAAAGTATTACCGAAAAAGCGTATAAAACAAGTGACAAAATTGCAACAAAAATGCCTTCAGACTCAGAATTGGGCGAATTGATAAAAGCACTTACATTAAAAATACAAGAAGACAAGGATAGAAACAAAAATGTGGTTACAGTGGACACGTTTGCAAAAATTCTTAGTGATTTCGATGGTGAAAAAATACCAGTGAAAAAATGGTTCGAAATATTTGAAGAAAACGCGGACGCGTATGAATTAAGTGACAAACAAATGTATGTGCATGCAAGAAACAAAATCACAGGTGTCGCAAAATCATTTATAGAAACAGAAAGTGTTTCCGACTATGAGCAGTTGAAAGCTAAACTAATTAAAGAATTCGAGCGCGAATACGACAGTTTTGAAATACATAAAATGCTAACTAAGACAAAAAAGAAAAATTCGGAATCGTTTTATGAATACGTTTTAAATATGAAACGTATCGCAGGCTTAGCTGATATTGAAGAGCGCGCAACTATACGTTACATAGTCGATGGCATAAATATAGCTGACAATTTCAAAATTAATTTGTACAATGCGAAATCTTTTAAACAACTACGGGAACAATACGAAATTTACGAACATATAATACAGCGTGAGACAGAAACACATAATAAAAGTAAACATAACGTAATGAGCAGAGCAGCATCTGATAAACAAAAACACTGTTTTAATTGTGGCTCGAAAGAACACAGAAGAAGTGAATGCAAGACGCTACCAAAGTGCTTTAAGTGTAACCAATTCGGACATATCGCAAAAAATTGTCACGCAAATAAATCCAGTGAAAAAAACGTTAATATAATTAGAAATCAAAAACGATTTAAAACAGTGTTGCTAAACGGTATCGAAATGAAGTGCTTAATAGACACCGGTGCCGACGTGTCTTTAATTCAAAAAGGCGTTTATAAAAAAAAGTTTAATGATTTAAAATTACGGCCAAGTTGCTCTGTATTGCTTGGACTTGGTAACATAAAAACAAAACCCTTAGGACTTATCAGTGGCGAGATAAGTGTTGATGAAATAAAGACTGAACACGAATTTCTAATAATTGAAGATGAAAAAATACAATGTGAAGCCATAATCGGACATGACTTCATAAGCAAATTTGTGTTGCATGCAGACGAAAACGGGTATGTGTTTGAAGACAACAAAGCCGAGCAATTGGGAAATGAGCAGATAGTCTATAACGTGACAGAAATTGACGTCGATTCAAGATACAGGAATGACGTCAACAATTTAATACAAGACTACAACGTTGCTAATGTAAGTGAGACATGTCCTATTTTTATGAAAATTATTCCCAATGAAAACATGAAGCCGTTTAGACATTCACCAAGTCGATTGTCGATTGAAGAGGAAAATGCAGTAAACGAGCAAGTAGAAGAATGGCTACAAAAAGATATAATAAGAAAGTCATTTTCCGATACAGCGAGCAGAGTCGTGGTAACTAAAAAGAAAAGCGGCGAGTATAGAATTTGCATCGATTTTCGCCAGTTGAACAAAATGGTTCTTAAAGATGGCTTTCCAGTGCCAATTATCGACGAGGTACTGCAGAAGTTACAAAAAGCAAAATATTTTACGGTAACAGATCTGCGAAATGGGTTTTTTCACGTACCAATAGAGGAAAGCAGCAAAAAATTTACAGCATTCGTAACGAAAAGGGGTATTTTTGAATTTAACAAAGCACCGTTCGGTTTTTGTAACTCGCCAGCTTGTTTCATTAGATATATAACTCATATTTTTCAACAATTAGTAAACGGCAATACGATGGAACTCTATGTAGATGACATAGTAGTTTTCGCAGAAACTGCAGAAGAATGTTTGAATAAATTAAAACGCGTGCTTCAGACGGCTGCGAAGTATGGCTTAGAATTTAACTGGAAGAAAAGCATATTTATGAAAACAAAAGTTGAGTTTCTTGGACATGTCATTGAGAATGAGACAATAACCCCCGCAAAAACAAAGTGCAACGCGGTACAAAAGTTCGCTGTACCAAAAAATTTAAAAGACGTGCAATCATTTCTAGGGCTAACTGGTTATTTTCGAAAGTTTGTCGAGGGATATGCCCAAATAGTTCGTCCCTTAACGGATCTATTAAAAAAAGACGTGCCTTTTAAAATAGATGTTGAGCAGATCAACGCGATAAATATCATTAAAAACAAATTATCCAGTGAACCATTACTCAGATTATACAACAGAGAGGCGGAAACGGAGGTGCACACCGACGCATCGAAGCATGGCTTTGGCGCAGCAATTATGCAAAAATACAATGGTCGTCTCCACCCAGTTTTATTTTGGAGCAAGAAAGCCTCAGTACAGGAAAGCAAGCAACATAGCTACATCCTAGAAGTAAAAGCAGCTTATTTGACCTTCAAAAAGTTTAGGCACTATTTGCTAGGCGTCAGTTTTAAGTTAGTCACAGATTGCGCAGCATTTAAACAAACGGTGGAAAAAAAGGACGTGCCCAGAGATGTCGCACAATGGATTATGTACATACAAGACTTTACCTACACAGTTGAACACAGAGCAGCAAACCAAATGAAACACGTCGATAGTTTGAGCAGATATCCTGTCAATGTCATGATGGTTCATTCCGAACTAACAACAAGGCTACGTAAGTTACAACAAAACGATGATCAAGTGAAAGCAATAATGGCAGCGCTTAAGATGGGGTCGTATGACAACTACAAGATAAAAGGTGGACTGGTCTACAAAAGCGTCGATGGCAATGATCTCCTCCTAGTACCACGATCCATGGAAAACGAAATTATTAAAAATGAACACGACAATGGTCATTTTTCAGTGGAAAAAACAGCTCATAGTATTAAACAACAATATTTCATTCCGCATTTGGAGAAAAAAGTAGAGCAGCGAATTCAAAATTGTATCCAGTGCATCATCCATAACAAGAAACTAGGCAAAAAAGAGGGCTACCTACAATGCATTGATAAAGGTGACGCACCACTGTGCACCTTACACGTTGATCACTTAGGCCCAATGGATATTACAACGAAACAATACAAATACATTTTCGCCATGATTGACGCATTTAGTAAGTTCGTGTGGCTTTTCCCGACCAAGACAACAAATGCAGATTTTTTTTTTTTTTTTTTTTTTTGTTAGCTTATTTTTTTTTATTGAATCTTTCTTAAATACGAGAAACTAACAATAAGTATTCAAATCTTACAAACTAAATAAAACTATGTGATATCCCCTACGTTCCATCACAATTTGGTGAGTCGCGAGATGTAGCAATTTTACAGCATATTCAGTGTGTCTTTTCTTTTTAATCGACGATGCCCCTTGCTCAGCAACAATTGCCTAGCAAGGGGATTCGGATGATTGTGTAATTTTTGAATGTAACTTCTGCAGTACATTGCAACTTCCTCAGAAATTGTGGATACATTTAAATCTCGATGGATGTTAACGTTCCTCATATACCAAGGCGCGTTTACAATAATTCGCAGACACTTGGATTGTATTCGCTGCAATTTTTCGATATTAGAGGGAGATGCGGTGCCCCAAAACTGAATACCATAAGTCCAGATTGGTTTCAGGATTGCTTTATATAATAGCACTTTGTATTCGAGATTCAACTTTGATCTTTTGTGTAACAGCCACCATAACTGATTCATTTTAAGCTTGACCTGAGTTTTCTTTGCCTCTATGTGATTTTTCCATGTCAGCCTTCTGTCGAGGTGAATACCCAAGTACTTTGTTGAGGAACATTGTGGAACTGATTGGCCATTAATTTTAAGTGGGGGACATGTATCTAGCCTTAGCGTGAAGGTTACATGTACGCTCTTTGATTCATTGACTTTTATACGCCATTTTGCTAGCCAGATTTCGAGAGAATCGACATGAGTCTGCAGGAGTTTAGTAGCTTCTATGGGGTTAGAGCGAGAGCACAATATTGCCGTATCATCAGCAAAGGTCGATATGAATGTATAGTTATTGTTGGGCATATCTGAAGTGTATAAGAGATACAGTAAGGGACCCAAAACGCTTCCTTGAGGAACGCCAGCGTGAATATCCAATGGATTTGTTGTGTAATCCTTGTGATGTACGAGAAATTGTCTTTTCGTGAGGTAGCTACTAAGCAATGAGGAGACATTTGCAGGCAGTAATAGTTTGAGTTTGTAAATAAGGCCATCGTGCCATACTTTATCGAAAGCTTGAGTGATATCAAGAAAGACAGCTGAGCAATACTTTTTTTCTTCAAAAGTGTTCCTTATCAGAGTTACAATGCGGTGGACTTGTTCTATTGTGCCGTGCTGTTTTCTAAATCCAAACTGATGTTGAGGAATCAGTTGGTTGAGATTAATAAATGGAGTTATATTCATGACAAGTAGCTTTTCGAATACTTTAGAAAGTAGAGGCAGGAGGCTGATAGGTCTGTACGATGCAACTTTTGTAGGGTCTTTTCCTGGTTTTGCTATCATAATAATTTTTGAAGTTTTCCAGCATTTGGGATAGTGTTTAATACGAAGGATAGCATTGAAAATGTGCATCAGATGAATTACTGAAGCCGGAGGTAGCTCTTTTATCATTTTACCGGTAATTTTATCTGGACCAGGTGATTTTTTTGGGTTTAAATCTTTATAAATTGCTTTGAATATGTCCTTTTTTTTAATTTTGAGCGTTATTGAGCAAGGTTGAGAAGTTAATTTTGGTAATGAGGACTGTGAAGAAGGTGGATTGGGTGTAAACACACTTTTTAGGTGGTTTGCAAAAGCCAAACCCTTCTCACAGTTGCTTCTAGCCCAATTACCGTCACTCAAACGGATGGGGGAATCAGTGAGAATTGGCCGATTTGATTTTTTTGCTGATTTCCACAAAGAGTAGTCTGACGCTTCACCAGGTGTTAATTTCGCTATGTGCTCTTCTAACTCTTTGTTGTTTTTATTTTTCAAGGCTTGCTTTAACTTTCGAGTGCAGTGCTGTAGCTGTGTTTTCAGATTCGGTGATCTGAATTCTTGCCATTGTCTTCGGAGTCTTCTTTTCTGTCTTACTAGCAATTCAATGTCTGCTGGTGTGTATTGGCTATATTTTGATTGCTTGCATCCCTTTGTGCAGGTGGCTGAGCTGAGAGCTAATGAGAGTAGCTGGTTGAATTTTTCGAGTGCTGAGTCTACATCGTGTCCATTTCTTAATACAGTACTCAGAGGAAGATGGGAATTTATATATTTCTTGAATTTTAACCAGTCTATTTTCTTTCTAACGCAATTGCCTTGGGGGCTTGGTGATTTTATAGATATTACCGTGGGTGAGTGGTCAGATGATAGATCATAATTACACTCTGTGGAGATATTTTCCATCTGCAAACCTTTGGCGACTCCAAAGTCTATGAGATCGGGTATTTTCCTCTTGTCCGTCGGCCAATATGTCGGTTGACCATTTGAAATAACATCGTAGCCATGGTTAGTGATGATTGAACATAGTCTTCTGCCTTTTGGAGTTATTAAGCGGGAGCCCCAGTGAGTGTGTTTGGCGTTGAAATCGCCAGCAACCAAGAATTTGCTACCAAGAGTTGAGAAAAATTCTTTATATTGTTGTTCGGTAATACTGTATCTTGGGGGACAGTATATCGCAGATATTACTAGCTTAGAGATGTATTCTTCCAGACATATAGATGTTGCTTGCAAGTAGACGCTACTGAAATCTTCGAGAACATGATGTTTTATTCTGCTTTTTATCAATATGGCAGTTCCACCGCGTGCCTTACCATGCGGATGATTTGTAGTGTACAGTTTGTAATATGGTATTTGGTAGCAATTTTTGTCAGTGAAATGGGTCTCAGATATCATCATTATGTCGATCTGGTTGGATTCAAGGAATTGAATTAGCTCCAAACGGTGCTGGCTTAAGCCGTTGGCGTTCCAGTGGCATATCTTGAGACAACTCATGGTCTGGATAGCAATGTTTGGAGTAACATCGATTGATTTTTCATCATTTCTTGCATCATTGTTTGCATTGAGTTCATGAATTGGTTCATATTCTGAATTAATGTTTGAAGCAAATGTTCAAGAGTACTTGGCTGTTGGGTTGGCAGTGAGTGTTTCTGCTCATTATTTACGTTACTTTGTTGGTGTAGGTTTTGTTTTAACACGCTAGCGTATGAATTGGTTTGATTCTTGTTTGGGATTGCAGAGAAGAATTGTGTTGCATCAATATTTTGTCTCTTACTTGAGTTGGCTATCTGAGTTTGCTCAACTGGTTGTTAGAGGTTGATTGTTAGCGGAGAAATTTAGCTTTAGGGTTGCATATACTGGGCAACCTCTATAATTTGCAGTGTGATTACCTCCACAATTGCTGCATTTTTTCATGCTAGCATCGTCTTTAGATTTTGGGCATATGTTTGATTTATGGAGATCTCCACAAATCACACAAACAGCTGGCAGGGTACAATATGTCTTAGTATGTCCATATTCTTGGCAGTTGCTGCACTGAGGAGGTCCAGTTCTCTTATGGGGTTCTTCGATTGTGATTTTGCGATGCAATAAATATCGAATTTTATATATGGGGTGTACCTCACCTTTTTTTAGGGGTTTTGTTTCAGGCTGAAGCTCAATACGATATAACGGTTGAGGTATATTGCTCTTGTTGAGAATGTTGAATACTGTTTTGGCTTGAAACCCTTCTTCCTGAAGGGCAAGTTTGATTTCGTTAATATCAACGTTGGGTTCGACGCCTTTGAGTACAACGATTAAGCCCTTACTACTTTTTAGCTGATATGTGTAGTAATTCTTTTTTACAGCATCAAATTCCGCTATTACTTTGCGATAATGAGTTTCGCTGTAGATTTGCACTTTTGTTTCCTCAATTTGGCCTTTGCGAATAGGAACAACATGGAAATTCTTTGGTCCTATAAGACTTGTAATTCTAGAAATCAACTTATCTGAGTTGCGTTCTCTCAAGAAAATGGGTGGGGGTTTGAAATTTTGAAATTTTGAAAATGCAGATGAAGTCATAAATAACCTTAAATTTTGGTCCACTACATTTGGGTTTCCAAGAAGAATCATCAGCGATCGAGGAACAGCGTTTACGTCGAAAGCATTCAGCGAATTTTGTATCGAAGCAGATATTGAACATGTGGTTACAACGACGGGAGTTCCATGCGGCAACGGCCAAGTCGAACGACTCAACAGAACGATTCTTGCAGTCATAAGTAAACTCTCGTCAGATGAGTCAGCGAAATGGTACAAGTATGTTGGGCAGGTACAGAAAACAATCAACGCCTGCGTCCACAGTACAACAAAATCAACACCTTTCGAAGTACTTCTCGGTATGAAAATGAGAGCAAAAGTCGACGACAGACTACTTGAAACATTAGAAGAAGAATTAGTAAATAGTTTCGACGAAGAACGACGGCAGTTAAGACAGGAGGTTAAACAACAAATACTGAAAGCGCAAGAAAACTACAAGAAGCAGCACGACAAAAAATGCAAAGGTTTGAGCGCATACAAAACGGGTGACCTAGTGGCGATTAAAAGGACCCAATTCGTAGCTGGAAAAAAACTTAAAAACGAATATTTGGGACCTTATGAAGTAACCAAAGTAAAAAGAGGAGGTCGTTACGACGTCATAAAGGCAGCTGAATTCGAAGGTCCAAATTCAACATCTACAAGTTCCGATTACATGAAGCTTTGGCGGCAATCAACAGAGGATGATGATCTAGTGTCATCCGGGTCAGATGACGGTCAGGAGGGCCGAATGTAACAAAGTAGCATCGGTATTCGGTTGCCCGCAGTCGGTAAGCAGTTGTCCTGAGTTGCGAGTCACCGGTAGGCAGTTGCGGGTAGTCGTCAGCGGTAAGCAGTTGAGCGCAGTCGTCACTCTTAAGACAGTCGTTACCAGTCGTCAACAGTTGTTACCAGTCGCCATTTGCCAAGTTGCGGTGTCCAATTATTTTAAATTTTGAACTTTTAACTGTCCAATTTATAACTTTAAAGCTTGCTATTTTTGACAATGAAGTACCAATTTCAATTAATTAGTAATACCATTTGTATTATTGCATATACTAAATAAAATACATTTCGAATGTGTTACATATATGTAAGTTGATATCGTTCTAATAACTCACAATTTTATTCGTGCGTCTATTAACAATACAATAAGAAAAACAGGACGCTGTGACAATATAACGTCCAAGTAGAATTTCATAATATGGAATACATATATGCGCCATTCTTTTTTTAAATCGCTTGGATTTGGCAAAAGAAAAATTTACATTTTTTAAATCAGCTGTAATTTGTTACAAATTCTTTACGTAAAATAAGTTTACTCGTGTATCGAGATTTCTCTCGGAACATTTTTTTAACGAAATACGTTTAGGTCAATGTTTTGAATGTCAAAATTTTGTCAATTTCTGTGTTACTTTAATCGCAATAACTCGGGTGCTACTGGTTCAATTTAGTTCGTTCTCCGTTTGATGGGTGGGTGCCGTAGCTCAGTGGTTAGTGCGTTGGACTTCAGATCTCTAGGTCGTGGGTTCAATCTCCGGCTGAAGCATCGAACAGATTTTCAGATTGATTTCAAATCGAAAAGATTTTTCTTTCGAACGATATCAACCTGCCGGCAAGAATTAGCAATTTTTCCGTCAGTAAATATTTGCTGGAAATGCTTCTTAAAAGAGCTCTGTGACAAAACTAAGTTAAAGTGATGTCACAAAGGTTCTGCCGTTCGGAACAGGCTAATATAAGTAGGTCCCTTCTAAATTTAACACGCACAACAGTATTGGAAGAGAAGCTCAGAATCAGCCTTTCCGGCCTAAGTGTGTCATCTCAGAGCGAGGGCAGCCACATAACCTAACCTAACCTAAATCCGTTGGATAAATAATTTTACATACTTTAATTCTTTTATATACTATAATTTTTTCGATTTAAAATACATGTATAAAAAATTGAATGAAAATTTCAAAAGGCTTTTCCTTGCCCATCCCTAGGGGTACATGACTTTTCGAACCGCACCAATCAACGCGCCATACATTTTTACAAAATGCAAAGTTGTCAAAATAATGGAGCAATTTTTTTAGATTTTATATACATTTTTGTTTACCGGGACCTATATGTGTATATGGTAAAATTTGCAAACTAACGAACACAGCATGCATAAACACATGTATGTACCATGCATCAATTTAAAATGCAATGTTTTACATTGCATAAGTCTATTCTAAATATTAAAAATTAAAAATTCTTATCCTTTAGCCCTTTTTACAACATTTTTAAGGCGTTTTTGTGGTAAGGGTTGTATGGGAGGGATGCTTTAAAATAAACCGATCACGTTCATTTTTAGTTCTTTTCTTGATTTATGCCCAGAAAGTTCGCATACGAAAAATTTAAGCCCTACGCCAACTCTTTCTAATTTTTTCCAAAATAAGTATGGGGCGACACCACTCTGTGGTCGTTTTATACAGTGAAGTATTTTACTCGCATTGGTTCACACACTCATCTACGCCTGCGTATTTGTTGTTGCTTTTGCTCTCGTTTCTTGAGGAAGAAAAATACTCAACAAATTTCTTATGTTCTATTTTGTCTCCCATATACAAAACAAATTCATGCGCAACAAGGCGGCTCGAGCTTGTATGGCGAAATGCCTGTCAAATCGTATAGGAGATACTGAACCAGAGATTCTAGGTTTATTTTTCCAAGATACCGCGAATCTGAAATCTATTTAAACCCCGTGTATATCCAAGAATATCAGTGGAACGACCCAGATTTCGTAAAGATTATAGAATAGAAAGAGCAGGGCGTACGTCGAGATTGGTAAGAAATGGCTAATGAGAGTCCAAAAGCAAAGGCATACTGGGAGCAAGAGTAAAGCCTGAACTTGAGAGATGAACGTTTATTCCGAGCATGAGAAAATAAAGATGTAAAAATCAAAAAAGATGCCAGTAGAGGGCATTTGGGCATCACTAAAACCGTCGAGAAAATAAAGATTTTATTGGGTTGAATGCCATGTCGCTGATTGGATTCGGAAGTGTGAACAATGTGCAATGGCAAAGATCCCACTAAGGAAAGTCGAGGTAAAATGGTCGAATACACCATGGGTGGTCCTTTTGAGTGAATTGCTGTGGACATAGCTGGACCATTTCCAACAAGCAACGCAGTGAACAAGTATGTTCTGGAAGTTATAGATTACTTCAGGAAATGGCCTAAAGTATACGCCATTCCAAATCAAGAAGCTAGTACAGTTGCAGATGTATTCGTCAACCAATGGATTACTCGTTTCGGTATACCGATGGAGTTACACTCAGACCAAGGTCGAAATTTCGAATCAGTTGTATTCCAAGAGATGTGCCGTATGTTGAGTATATAGAAAACTCGTACAACACCTTTGCATCCACAATCTGATGGCATGGTAGAACGATTTAACCGTACCTTGAAGGAATATTTGAAAAAGATCCTAGATAAATATAAAAACACTGGGATGTAGATATATCAATGTTCCCCATGACATATCGATGCTCACAACATGATACAACGGGTACTACACCAGCAATGGCAATATTTGGAAACGAGTTAAGACTGCCAGCTGATTCAAAATTTGGAGTCGCAACATCAACGAGATCAACCGAAGGTAATTACACTAGCGCAAAGCGGGAACAGTTGGATGAAGTACATCATTTCATCAGAGAGCGGTCGCAGATAATAAGCGATAAGATGAAGTCCAACTATGACTTGAGGGCAAATTCCAAAGGGTTCTATGAAGGAGAGTTTGCAATGCTTTATAATTCACAACTATAGAAAGGCCTGTCCCCTAAACTACAGACTCATTGGGAAGGACCATATGAGATAATAGCTGGAATAAAAGCATTGTTTAAAGTAGTGCACTTGGAGCGACTTGCGCCATATCGGGGGGAAGTATAAAGACCTTTTCGGGACGAACAAGGTTAAGAGGAGGGCAGTGTAACGAGTATCGATGGATATTACGAATAGCACTTGTAGCATATATACTATCTCCCTCTATACCGTGGAGTGTACAATGCGCTTCTCATGCTGTAACACCAACAGCTACAACATCAAAGCAAACAAATAACGGCCTTTCTACTGAAGTGCATGACGCAGTAGTTAAAGTAACTAGTGCGATGACTAATAAAGAACCAGTTGCTGTTCAAACTGGAATTGATCGCTACATTACTGTAGTAAAGCGAAAAAGAAGTCCACAAAATTCAAAACAAATGAATTCAACAAAAATTCAAAAGCAGAACACTGCCCCTATTAGTTCGGAAAATAGATACGCTTTGCTTTCAGGTGATGAAAGTGACGAAAATATTATCTCCAAGAAAAATTTTAAACCCCACCCATTTTCTTAAGAGAACGCAACTCAGATAAGTTGATTTCTAGAATTACAAGTCTTATAGGACCAAAGAATTTCCACGTTGTTCCTATTCGCAAAGGCCAAATTGAGGAAACGAAAGTGCAAATCTACAGCGAAACTCATTATCGCAAAGTAATTGCGGAATTTGATGCTGTAAAAAATAATTACTACACATATCAGCTAAAAAGTAGTAAGGGCTTAATCGTTGTACTCAAAGGCGTCGAACCCAACGTTGACATTAACGAAATCAAACTTGCCCTTCAGAAAGAAGGTTTTCAAGCCAAAACAGTATTCAACATTCTCAACAAGAGCAATATACCTCAACCGTTATATCGTATTGAGCTTCAGCCTGAAACAAAACCCCTAAAAAAAGGTGAAGTACACCCCATATATAAAATTCGATATTTATTGCATCGCAAAATCACAATCGAAGAACCCCATAAGAGAACTGGACCTCCTCAGTGCTGTAACTGTCAAGAATATGGACATACTAAGACATATTGTACCCTGCCAGCTGTTTGTGTGATTTGTGGAGATCTCCATAAATCAAACATATGCCCAAAATCTAAAGGTGATGCTAGCATGAAAAATGCAGCAATTGTGGAGGTAATCACACCGCAAATTATAGAGGCTGCCCAGTATATACAACCCTAAAGCTAAATTTCTCCGCTAGCAATCAACCTTTAAAACCAGTTGAGCAAACTCAGATAGCCAACTCAAGTAAGCGACAAAATATTGATGCAACACAATTCTTCTCTGCAATCCCAAACAAGAATCAAACCAATTCATACGCTAGCGTGTTAAAACAAAACCCACACCAACAAAGCAATGTAAATAATGAGCAGAAACACTCACTGCCCACCCAACAGCCAAGTACCCTTGAACATTTGCTTCAAACATTAATTCAGAATATGAACCAATTCATGAACTCAATGCAAACAATGATGCAAGAAATGATGAAAAATCAATCGATGTTACTCCAAACAGCTATCCATACAATGAGTTGTATCAAGATATGCCACTGGAACGCCAACGGCTTAAGCCAGCACCGTTTGGAGCTAATTCAATTCCTTGAATCCAGCCAAATCGACATAATGATGATATCTGAGACCCATTTCACTGACAAAAATTGCTACCAAATACTATATTACAAACTGTACACCACAAATCATCCGCATGGTAAGGCACGCGGAGGAACTGCCATATTGATAAAAAGCAGAATAAAACACCATGTTCTCGAAGATTTCAGTAGCGTCTACTTGCAAGCAACATCTATATGTCTGGAAGAATACATCTCTAAGCTAGTAATATCTGCGATATACTGTCCCCCAAGATACAGTATTACCGAACAGCAATATAAAGAATTTTTCTCAACTCTTGGTAGCAAATTCTTGGTTGCTGGCGATTTCAACGCCAAACACACTCACTGGGGCTCCCGCTTAATAACTCCAAAAGGCAGAAGACTATGTTCAATCATCACTAACCACGGCTACGATGTTATTTCAAATGGTCAACCGACATATTGGCCGACGGACAAGAGGAAAATGCCCGATCTCATAGACTTTGGAGTCGCCAAAGGTTTGCAGATGGAAAATATCTCC
This sequence comes from Megamerina dolium, assembly GCA_963854835.1. NCBI lineage: Eukaryota > Metazoa > Arthropoda > Insecta > Diptera > Megamerinidae > Megamerina > Megamerina dolium. Next base: position 51,946,591 of record OY978530.1, read on the forward strand.
ACAGAGTGTAATTATGATCTATCATCTGACCACTCACCCACTGTAATATCTATAAAATCACCAAGCCCCCAAGGCAATTGCGTTAGAAAGAAAATAGACTGGTTAAAATTCAAGAAATATATAAATTCCCATCTTCCTCTGAGTACTGTATTAAGAAATGGACACGATGTAGACTCAGCACTTGAAAAATTCAACCAGCTGCTCTCATTAGCTCTCAGCTCAGCCACCTGCACAAAGGTATGCAAGCAATCAAACTATAGCCCATACACACCAGCCGATATTGAATTGCTAGTAAGACAGAAAAGAAGACTCCGAAGACAATGGCAAGAATTCAGATCACAGAATCTGAAAACACAGCTACAGCACTGCACTCGAAAGTTAAAGCAAGCCTTAAAAAATAAAAGCAACAAAGAGTTAGAAAAGCACATAGCGAAATTAACACCTGGTGAAGCGTCAGACTACTCTTTGTGGAAATCAGCAAAAAACTCAAATCGGCCAATTCTCACTGATTCCGCCATCCGTTTGAGTGACGGTAATTGGGCTAGAAGCAACTGTGAGAAGGGTTTGGTTTTTGCAAACCACCTAAAAAGTGTGTTTACACCCAATCCACCCTCTTCACAGTCCTCATTACCAAAATTAACTTCTCAACCTTGCTCAATAACGCTCAAAATTAAAAAAAAGCACATATTCAAAGCAATTTATAAAGATTTAAACCCAAAAAAATCACCTGGTCCAGATAAAATTACCGGTAAAATGATAAAAGAGCTACCTCCGGGTTCAGTAATTCATCTGATGCATATTTTCAACGCTATCCTTCGTATTAAACACTATCCCAAATGCTGGAAAACTTCAAAAATTATTATGATAGCAAAACCAGGAAAATACCCTAGAAAAGACCCTATCAGCCTCCTGCCTCTACTTTCTAAAGTATTCGAAAAGCTACTTGTCATGAATATAACTCCATTTATTAATCTCAACCAACTGATTCCTCAACATCAGTTTGGATTTAGAAAACAGCACGGCACAATAGAACAAGTCCACCTCATTGTAACTCTGATAAGGAACACTTTTGAAGAAAAAAAGTATTGCTCAGCTGTCTTTCTTGATATCACTCAAGCTTTCGATAAAGTATGGCATGATGGCCTTATTTACAAACTCAAACTATTACTGCCTGCAAATATCTCCTCATTGCTCAGTAGCTACCTCACGAAAAGACAATTCCTAGTACATCACAAGGATTACACAACAAATCCATTGGATATTCACGATGGCGTTCCTCAAGGAAGCGTTTTGGGCCCCTTACTGTATCTCTTATACACTTCAGATATGCTCAACAATAACTATACATTCATATCGACCTTTGCTGATGATACGGCAATATTGTGCTCTCGCTCTAACCCCATAGAAGCTACTAAACTCCTGCAGACTCATGTCGATTCTCTCGAAATCTGGCTAGCAAAATGGCGTATAAAAGTCAATGAATCAAAGAGCGTACATGTAACCTTCACGCTAAGGCCAGATACATGTCCCCCATTTAAAATAAATGGCCAATCAGTACCACAATGTTCCTCAACAACGGACTTGTGTGTTCACCTCGACAGAAGGCTGACCTGGAAAAATCACATAGAGGCAAAGAAAACTCAGATCAAGCTTAAAATTAATCATTTATGGCGGCTGTTACACAAAAGATCAAAGTTGAATCTCGAATACAAAGTGCTATTATATAAAGCAATCTTGAAGCCAATTTGGACTTATGGTATTCAGTTTTGGGGCACCGTATCTCCCTCTAATATCGGAAAATTGCAGCGAATACAATCCAAGTGTCTGCGAATTATTGTAAACGCGCCTTGGTATATGAGGAACGTTAACATCCATCGAGATTTCAATGTACCCACAATTTCTGAGGAAGTTGCAATGCCTTGCAGAAGCTACATTCAAAAATTACACAATCATCCGAATCCCCTTGCTAGGCAATTGTTGTTGAGCACGGGGCATCGTCGATTAAAAAGAAAAGACACACTGAATATGCTGTGAAATTGCTATACCTCGCGACTCAACAAATTGTGATGGAACTTTGGGAATATCACATAATTTTATTTAGTTTGTAAGATTTGAATACTTATTGTTAGTTTCTAAGTAATTTTAGAAAGATCCAATAAAAAAGCTTGTTAAAAAAAAAAAAAAAACTTGTAGCATATAACGATGCTATCGATGTTGTTGGTACAGTATTGCATACTGTTATATGAGAGGAAGCGGATATACGCTATTGTGTTCCAGCTCTGGTTCGCCGGTAAGTGGGATGGGAACTTTTTTTCCTTTCACCTTGTCAATCTAGCAATTATAGCATAAAAAAATTCGCGTGTAGCGAGAAGAGGAAGATTAGAAATAGAGAAAAATAGATATGGATCTAGCGAGAAACAGAGAGAGAGAGAGAAAGATAGAAAGTTGATAATGTTTGCAACATTGGAAAATTAAAGGGATCACAAAATCAGCAATAGTGTGTGGCATGTCGTTATTGCAAGATGGTGTTGCAACTTATGTGCCCTCCCTTCCGTGATCCTTACGTCCTCGTAAAAAAATATTTATTTCATGGATCCCACCGACATCTCTACACCCCAATCTCCACTGCCGCACGGAAATCAAAAAGCATTATCGTTTAGAGATTTATGGAATCTGGTTTATTATTACAAAAAAAAAATTAAGTAGGAGTGTAAGAAATCATTGCATATTTTCTAAAAATATTGCACAAAACGCAGTTAAAACCTATTATACCTATTATATCATAAACGAACTATACAATAGAAAAAAAATTTATTTAGATAAGTATATAATTGTGTATACATGTAAATAATTGGAAAGAAAAAAAATTAATTACAACTTCAATTACACTTACTCACATATCACAGATTCAACGATGAGAGTACTTTCAGGTGCATCACTGAAACATAAATTTATATATAACATAAAAAAATTTTAATCACAATTTTTCTTGCACTTACTAAGCACATAACCAAAAATAGAACTCAGAAAATGAGAAATTTATTGGTAACAAAAACAAACAAAAAATACAAGACTGATTCTATATATGTATTAACGTTGGTGCAAAATGAGAAAAATTGGCCAATTCTGGTGGTGATATCACGGATGGATTCAGTTGCTGTACGTCGGGTACCTCGTATTCGTTGTGAAGGCGACACAAAAAAATGTGTTTCATAAATTAAAGCTCTTTCATGGCGTAACCTTGTTGTAATTTTCGCAAAAAAAAAATTTTTTACGTAGCGGTTTTTACAAACGTTGAACAAGTTGCTCTTTTTTTTTCTTTTCCCACTAACTAAGTTCTAACTGTACTTAATATCCTATCTTGTTACTTGTCAGGTACTTTTGCCGTTTTTCACGTTCTTATGTCCACGACGTACACGCCTGTTCTCGTTCACGATACTCAGCGACTGTCCCTACCTCCTCAAGTTTTTCTTAAAAGAAACCTCACTTTGCTTTGGTGATCAAGAATTTTACTGTATTTATTACTTCCAGTAGTGGTACTTATATTCTTCAAACATATCTATACATGTAGGTCTAAGTTGTAAACACATAACACGATTTTTCTTACCAATCACAGGTTTTCTTTTTTTTTTTCTTTAATAATTTTATTGTTGCCTTACGGTAGTTCAATATGACATTTCGCTATCTGCCACTAGATGGCCAAACACAATATTACCGTTGCCAAAGTAAATCAATGTGATCTTCAGTTCATGCCGCTAGATGGCCTTAGACGAAATGCAGACGAGTATAGGATGTGCACCTACCATCATTGTGGGCTATTATTTTTTTTTTATTAGAATATACTGGAAAGAAATAAGAAAAGCAACAATGTCACCATTCGCTACAAGCGCCTCTACACATTAATAATGGTAGCATCGAAACGAACCTCAACAAAAATAGGCGACAACTAGAGTAATCCAACGATAGAGAAAGAGAAGAAACTCGAATACAATAACGGAAGATTCTGGAGTGTTGCCACAGAGTATAAATAGAGCTAGTTGTTGACAAATGGAATCAATTAGATTTCGAAAGTGATAGAGGCAAGATAACACCATCAACTGATCGAGGAAGCATCACACGATGGCAAAATAAATGTTCCAATAATTATTGTGGCACTTAAAACCCCAAAGGGCTCATTGGCCGAGCTTCTCTTCCATTCCTGTTGTGCGTGTTAAATTTTGGACAGCTTTAGAAGGCACGTACTTATTTTAGCCGGTTCCGAACGGCAGAACCCTTGTGACACCACTTATTTTGAGATCTTTGTCACAGAGTTCTTTTAAAAGCATTTTCATGGCAAGTTGTCACTGTCGGAAGATTTGTCAATTGCTTGCCGACAGGTGGGTACCGTTCGAAAGAAAAATCTTTTCGATATTAAATTTGTTATGCAACAGCCGGAGATTGAACTACGACCTACTGATCAGAAGGCCAACACACTAACCACTGAGCCACGGCACCAATATATATATATATATATATATATATATATATATATATAGATATATATATATATATATATATATATATATATATATATATATATATATAGATATAGATATATAGATATATATCCCTTACTACTTCAAAAGCGTAGTTGTCAACAGTCACGTGCTGTCCAAGACGCCGGGACTCTTTGTTTGTTGACACTAGATACTTCGTCTTGCCCGCGTTCACCGTGAGACCCATCCGACGCGACTCTCTTTCCAACTCTGAGAATGCTGCACTGACTGCTCGCGTGTTTATGCCGATTATGTCAATATCGTCGGCATACGCTAACAGCATGACACTTTTGTTGAAGATAGTGCCATTATGTCGTAGATCAGCAGCTCGTATTATTTTCTCCATAATAAGATTGAAGAAGTCGCACGATAACGAATCACCTTGTCTGAAACCCCGTTCGGTATTAAACGGTGCGGAGAGGTCCTTCCCAATTTTCACTGCACAACGGGAGTTATGCAGTGTCATTCTACAAAGTCGAATGAGCTTTGCAGGAATACCGAACTCAGACATTGTTGCGTAGAAGTAATCCCTTACCGGACTGTCGAAAGCGGCTTTATAATCAACAAATAGGTGGTGTGTGTCGATCTGTTTTTCTTGGGTCTTCTCCAGGATTTGGCGCAGTGTAAAAATCTGGTCGATGGTGGATTTACCAGGTCTGAAGCCACAGTGATAAGGTCCAATCAGGTTGCTGAGCATAGGCTTCAACCTTTCACACAGTACGCTCGATAGAACCTTGTATGCGATGCTCAGGAGACTTATTCCACGGTAGGTGGCGCAAATTATGGGGTCTCCTTTTTTATGTACAGGGCAGAGAACACTGAGCCTCCAATCATCAAGCATGCTTTCATCCGACCATATTCTGCTTATGAGCTGGTGCATGCGGGTGAGCAGCTCATCGCCTCCGGTCTTAAACAACTCGGCAAGCAGGCCATCAGCACCTGCAGCTTTGTTGTTCTTCAGCCTTAAAATGGCCGTTTCAACCTCGTCATAGTCGGGTGGTGGAATATCAACACCATCACCTGTAATTGGGGTTATCGGGCAAACTCCTCCACTGGCGGAATTGTTCGTAGCACCGCCATTCAGTAACGTGGAGAAGTGTTCCCTCCATAGGCTCAGTACACTCTGGACATCCGTAACCAGATTCCCATTTCCATCACGACAAGAAGAGGCTCCGGGATTTAAACCTCCACTCAGGCGCTTGATCTTTTCAAAGAATTTTCGAGTCTCATTCTTGTCGGTACACATCTCTATCTCCTGACACTCAAGTCTTTCTTGTTCTCTTTTCTTGCGCCTGAAAAGACGTCTCTCTGCACTCCTTTTCTCTCTATACCGCTCCTTAACAGCTCGCGTTGCGCCTGCACGCAGGGTTTTTCTCTAGGCGGCGTCTTTCTCTGCGGTAGCGTCGCGACACTCCTGATCATACCACTCATTCCTCAGAGGCCGGTAGTAACCGATTACCTCCTCGGCAGCAGTAGTCATGGAGTGGGATATATGTGTCCACCGTGCGCATGTATCATCAAGTGGGGGAGTGTTCTGCATAACCAGATCCGATAGTCGAGTGGAAAATGCATCTGCTGTCTCTGGTGATCGCAGCTTACTGACGTCGAGCTTTCTCTGTGTGGGACTTCTGTTGTTATTTGCGACACATAGGCGTGTGCGCACCTTAGCTGCAACAAGGTAGTGATCCGAGTCGATGTTGGCACCACGGATCGATTTCACGTCCATCACACTGGAAGCATGCCTTCCGTCAATCACCACATGATCAATTTGGTTTCTTGTACGTTGATCTGGAGACAGCCATGTCGCTTTGTGGATGTCGAGATGCTGGAATCTGGTACCACCAATTACCATGTTTCGTGCTGCGGCGAAGTCGATCAGCCTCATTCCGTTATCGGAGGTGTTCTGGTGGAGGCTGAATTTTCCGACAGTTGGACCAAAGGTACCTTCCTTGCCCACCCTGGCATTAAAGTCGCCAAGCACGATTTTGATATCGTGGCGAGGGCAGCGGTCATAAGCTTCTTCGAGGCGCTGAAAGAAGCTCTCCTTGGTCACATTGTCCTTCTCATCCGTCGGAGCGTGGGCACATATAAGGCTGATAATGAAAAATTTTGCCTTGATACGGATTGTGACCAGCCGTTCGTTCACAGGCGTGAACTGTGAGACAAGATGTCGTAGTCTCTTGCTGACCAAAAATCCACATCCTAATTCGTGCCTTTCAGCATGGCAACTGTAGTAGATGTCACAGGACGCTCTTTTGGAGCAGCCCTGTCCTGTCCATCGCATTTCCTGGAGAGCGGTGATGTCAGCTCTGTATTTTTCGAGGACATCAACCAGCTGGATAGAGGCACCCTCCCTATAAAGAGATTGGACATTCCAGGTGCATATCCGTAAATCGTGGTCGTTTTTTCGTTTGCGGGGGTCATCAACAAAAGCGGTAGTCCTTATCCGAGACATATTTGTTTTTTTCATTGGGGGGGGTTTTTTATGTGGCGGGTCCTAAACCCAACGCACAACCTCTAACCGAGGAGATTTTCGCCACTCACTTCAGCCGCCTCCCAGCGGGTGCCAGGAAGACGTTGCCCGGTGGTCGCCACATGGAGGGCCCCCATTAATAATAATGAAAGCGCCATCACAGAGTAAGCAGAGCAAGCTATATGACTACCCCTCATTAACAAATAAAGGTATCATCACATAGCGCTCAGATCAAACTACATGACAGCCAGTGAGTTGACTTGCGATGAGTTCAACAAGGATTGCGCTAGCCCCACCCGGCTGAGGCAGTTAGACACGTTAACTTGCGAAAACACCACCAGACCACCATATATATGTATATATATATATGTATATATATATGTATATATATAAATATATACATTTATATATATATATATATATATATATATATATATATATATATATATATATATATATATATATATTTATATATATATATATATATATATATATATATATATATATATATATATATATATATATATATATATGAATTCCATTCCAAAAGAACTTGGCGGCCAATAACGAATTGATCAATTTTTTATTTCCGGTGACTGGAGTGAAGCGTATTCCATTCAGGGCGTGCTGTATGAACCGGGACGAGTGGTAATCTGAAGGCGTCAGGTATGGGATAAAAGGTAGGTAAAACTTTCCATCCGCTACTTCTTCTTCTTCTTCTTATGTGGCCATAACAACCGAATATCGATTTAGGCCGAAAATAACATGCTTCGCCAGCCATCTCTGTTCTTCGCTAGCTGGCGCCAGTTAGAAATTCCAAGCGCCCTCAGGTTCTCCAGTACTTGGTCTTTCCGCTACTAATAAGATAGTTTTTGGCCGGAATAGCAATGTGTGGTCGTGCGTTGACATGGTGAAAAAATTACCGACTCGTGTCTGATCGCATATTCCGGCCGTTTCTCGATCAATTCATTCTTCAACCGCATCAATTGTTGCCGGTACAGCTCTGCCGTAAGGGTTCGATCAGGTCTTCTAATGTCTCTAAATCCTTGTTTTCAAAATTTTTCGGCTGTCCAAAACGTTGTTGATTCAAATTACAAAAATTGTGGAAATAATCAAAATTTCAAAGTCCATTCACTCTAGCTCTATGTAGCCACCTTTTGCCTTCAGTATGTCCTTCAAACGGTTAAAAAATGAGTTGCATACTTCATGAATGTGATCTTCCGGTCTTTTGGCCCATTCCCGAAGAATGGCTTTCTTCAGCGCATCCATACCGGTATATTTTTTATTCCTCATCTTGCTCTCCAAAATGGCTCAGAGATGGAGTATTCCATCTGGCGAATTCGAAAGCCATTGTATTGACGAAATGAAGTGTGGAACATTATCTTTTAACCATTCTTGGTTCACAAGAGCTTTATGAGACCATTTACCATTTACCCGATAATAAGTCGCTTTGACTTTGACACCAGGCTCGACGAAAACGATTGGAGAGCGGTCATCGGCGGTCATGCCGTTACTTGAGATGAAAAAATTCTTCAGCTGGCCATTCGTAGTCTCATATTTTCGGAAGTGCGTTTGGTTAAGTAAATACGATCATTTTGAGAGTTTATAAACTGCTCAATAGGGAAATTCTTCTCATCAGAGAACACAATATTTGGAAATTCGCCACGTTCGTGCAAGCGTAACAACTCCTTTGCTCTTTCTAGTCTAACTATCTTCGGTGGAAGATGTGCCTTTTAGAAGCTCTAAATCCACTACGACGTGGATTTCGTTCAAGTCGAACCTTCACTTTCCGAACCATTTCAGGTGATGTTGATGTTTTTTTTCGTCCACCACCATAGCGTTTGGCAACACAGACTGTACCATTACAACGATTTATGCTACGATGCACAAACATTTTATGAACTTTGAGGTGTTTCAGCTCACGAACGCAATCACAATATTACGTTTGAGTTCCATTTCAAATAATTTTTGTTCTATAAAACTTAGACGCAAATGCTGCTGGTAGTTTGTGAACAATATAAACAGCTGCTATTGGTTTGAATTTTACGTAGTTGGCAATATCGGTTGAACAGATATACATGTGTGTAGTTGGTCACACTTCAATCGCCTAACCCTGTATATGTTTGACGTGAGTTCTTACTCACAGTATGGATGATTGTAATTACGTCACTGCTTGAAAATTTGTACTCGCCGCCTTTTATTCTATTTTATATAGGGCAACCAATTCGTGGTCTACTGCCATGGATTTTATTTAACCAATTTTGGACAACGTTCCACCCGTATATTCGGCAACTCTGATTTTTAAATTACTTCGAATTTCACTGGTAAATAATTGTTGACAAATTCGTGAGAAGAAAGCAGAACCAAGCAAACCATACAAAATGTAGAGTACAGCATGCCCAATGGATTGTCTAGATCCTTATCTGTAGAATGTAAATATTGCACTCGGAACACAATAGTCCTAGCAATAAATAAATTACGGAAACAAAATGAAATAGGATCGGACCGCTGGTTATTTTCTTTATCAAATCCAATTCAATGCAATCAGTAATAGGAATTCAATTTTTGACAATTTTTGTTTGTTAAAAGGATATGTAGCACCTCACAACACTTCAAAGCTTCAGTTTCCAAATTATACATTAACTTATTGATGAATGATAGTACTGCTCGTGGTTTCTTCAACTATATCTCTACTAATGCCCTCTGTGCCGTCAACTCTCTCTCCCCCACCCGTTACTCTAGTACAGCTGAACCTAGTTTACTTGATGTGTTCCTAATTTCTGATCCTCCTATATCATTACTTCATGATCACATATCTTTCCTTTCTAATCATGATTTAGCTTCTAGCACTGAATACATTTCGTATCGTAACTACAACTCAATTGACTATGCTTCTCTATTTGATGAGCTTATCGCAACGAGCTGAAATGGTTGTTGGATGCTTTATACAGTTGATAAGAAGCTTAAGTTCTTTTCGGACCTTATTTCCAGTTTCTTTGAAGGGTTTGTGCCTCTCAAAACTTTTGAAGTTTCTAATCAATCCTGCCCTTGTTTTAATAATCATGTATTATCACATATTAAAGTAAAGAACAAACTATATTCTAAATGGAGAAAAAATCGGACGGATTTTAACTGGGATGCTTATAAAATTGCTCGCAACAATGCTAATTTGGTAATTAGGAAATCTAAATCATGCTTTTTTGGTTCGAAGCTTTACTCCAGTCTCTCATCAAAGCAATTGTGGCGTAATATTCGGCAACTTAAAATAAAAAACAAAAATAACACTCAGTGTACTCTTGATCCAGAGGTGCTTAGCAAATTTTTCATAGCCTCAGAACAGAACAGAACATTACCTTCTCTAATTAATATTTGGGCAATCTATCTTTAATGTATTGATGTAGCGTTTGGTTTTGTACCTGTTGGCGAGGATGATGTGACTAGGAGAATTATGAGGATTGCTTCAAAAGCTGTTGGTATTGATGGTTTATTAAAATAATTCTTCCATATATTCTTCCATCTTTAGCCCATATTATAAATCATTGCTTTACAAGCTCTGACTTTCGTACTTCATGGAAGATTTGTGCCTACATGCATAACAACGGGCTTATGTCATGCCTTCAATCTTGATATCGTGCTGGTCACAGCTGCACCACTGCAATGCTAAAAATTATTGAAGACATACGTGTTCCTTATGATCAGGATAAATTAAGCAGGCTTTGTCTATTAGATTTCTCAAAGGCCTTTGACTCAGTATGCCATAGGTACCTCAGGGGTCAATTTGGGACCATTGCTTTTGTCCTTATTTGCTGATTTTATTCTACATGTTTGTAAGCATTCTACGATCCATGCCTACGCTGACGATATACAGCTATATATTCCTACAGAGGTTGATGATACGATCATAAAACTTAATGCTGACCTCCAGTCCATTAACTCGTGGGCAAAGAAAAACATGTTGGGTCTTAATCCTTTGAAATCCAAGGTATTGCCTATATCGAGGAAGAATATATGCTCTCTAGTTATTCAACCGATCTTAATTGGGAATTCGAAACTTGAACTTGTCGATACTGTCGTGAGCTTTGGATTTTCGTTTAACTCAAACCTAACGTGTTGTGACCACGAATACACTCCGTCTTCAGTTAGAGTTAGCTTGGTAAAGCAATTAGTAGTTCCCCACATTACATAGTTCAGTGTTGTTTATAGTAAATTGGATACCACATCGCAACCTAAACTTACACTAGCATTCAACAGTACGATCCGATATGCTTTTAGTCTGCATTTCTATGATCACATTTCTGACAAATCTACCGCTATTTCAGGAGTTGAATTAGCTGACTTTTTCGAAATCCTTAATATAATTTATCTTCAACGACTTATTATTTGCAAAACACCTTGGTATCTGTATGAGAAATTGCGATTTTTGCAATCTACATGACCCGCTCAACTCATTATCCCTAGGTTAACTCATTTGAATTCTATTCGTTTCCTCTTCGTCAACGCCATTAGACTATGGAAATCGCTTCCATCCGGGCACAAGCGAATCGTTCATGTTGGCAGTTTACGAAGCAATATCATCCGGCACTACACCTCTTCTTCTCTAACTACCTCTTCCTCTTCCTCTAACTTTTTATCTTCCTTAATTTTTTCTTTTTTTAATATTATCCTTAATTTTACCTTTAGTTAAGTTTCTTAGTGCAATATGTGTTAAGTTTCATTAGTATGTAAGATTTGTATTGTAATTGTTCTTTAAATTTAATGTACTATATAAGTATATGTTTTTTATGTACAGTTCTGCAGCTTTGATAATTATAATATTTTTTTTATTGAAACGTTACAAAACATAAATACATTTCATACAATTATACTTAGTTTAACAACTAACAAGTAATATTTTAATAGACAATAATTCATAAAATTTACAGAATGTTAGCTACAGGATCCTGTATACACAAGAAGATCTCAATCTTCTTGTGTATATTGCTTCATTGCAAAGCATTGAAGCTTCGGCATTGATGTGTTGTTTTAATCTTATAGCGTGTTTAGTAGAGAAGTATTTAATTGCGTAAGTGATTTGTCTCTGTGTAGGTCGTCGTTTCTTACATACCAAGGGCGAGGGGCGCCAACGATAGCTCGTAGCACTTTATTTTGAAAACGCTGAATGACCTCAACGCTAGAATTTGCAGTACATCCCCAAAGTTGGATTCCGTAGGTCCACACTGGTTTCAATATTTGATTGTAGATCAGATGTCATACCCAAATACTTAGCATTGTTAGCATATGGGACAGTGACTGAAAAGATATTAACTGGTATGTACGCAATTTTCTAGTTTGTAAAGTTAATTTGACTCGATTTTGTTTCGTTCAGTTTAATATTCCACATTCTGGTCCATTGAACAATCTCGTCAATAGATGCTTGTAATTTTGAAGTAGATTCATGCTCGTATATGCCAACAGATATTATGCACGTGTTATCTGCAAATGTGGCTAATTTGCTTGGTTTTGAGACTGGGAGATCAAAAGTGTATAATAAATACAGGACTGGTCCAAGTATGCTGGCTTGAGGACGCCGGCATTAATTTTCCTGATATTCTAATATGCTTGACCTTGTCTTATACGGAAATAGCGATCTTTTATATAAGATTCCAGTAGATCAGAAAACTGTATCGGAAGTAATGTTTTGACTTTATAAATCAACCCTTCGTACAAGACTTTATCGAATGCCTGTGCCATATCTAAAAATATTTCTGAGCAGACATTGTTTTTCTCCAAAGCTTCTTCTACGGTATGGACTATTCTATATACTTGGCCAATCATCGAATGTTGTTCTCTAAACCCAAATTGATGGTCAGGTATTAACTGTTTGAGTGTAATTATTGCTTTCAAACGCTTGGCAAATAAACTTTCAAATAGTTTTCACATTAATGGGAGCAGCGAAATTGGACGGTAGGAAGTTGCATCATTAGCATTTTTCCCTGGCTTTGCAATCATTATAATTTCGGATATTTTCCATTGCAATGGCACATAATTCAATTGAATACATGCATTCATTATCGTAGTTAGTTTATTTAATGCATTATTCGAGATATTTTTGAGAACATCGGCCGTTATTAAGTCAAATCCGGGGCTTTTCTTTGATTTTCGTTTGACAATTTCTGATCTTAGTTCCTCTTCAGTAAATAATGTAATTTTTTGAACCCTTAACAACTGAGGGCAGTGTAAAGTTATAATCATTTCTTTCATAAGGTTGAAAAATTTTTTCTAGGTGTTATACGAATACGTCGACTTTCTCTAAGTCGCTTTTTGCCGAAGCTTGGGGACTGCCTAATTGCTTTGTTGGAGGATTCTGACGGATTGGTCTCTTCATATTTGCTGTGGCTCGCCACAGGGAATAATCGGACCTTTTATCGGCTGAAAGTTTTTTATTTTTGAAACTTAATGTACTGTTTTTTTGTTTATGGATCCTATCTTTGGCCATATAATTATAATAATAATAATACACACTTATTTCGGTGTTTAATCATCTAATTTACTATTATTCGAGATTAATCAAAATATGTTGTTACGCTTTTATTTTGTGAGAGCTTAATTCTATTTGAATCAACCTTGTTCGATCTCTGGATTCTATTAATAATAATTGCAACACTTTATCTAATCAACTATTTACAATAACACTTTAATGTGCTTGCAATTTTTGCCTCTGATACTGTACCAATGATTGCGAGATCGGGATTTGACTGATTGCATTTGTCAACAACTGGCCCTATTTATAATCTGTGGCAACACTCCAGAATCTTTCTTTATCATAGTCGAGATTCTTCTCTTTCTTTCTCGTTGGCTTGTTCTGGTTATCGCTTATTTCTTTTTGTTGATATTCATTTCGATGCTGCCAATATTCGTGTCATTCACAATTAGTGATAAATAACTAAACATCGATAATAGTTACAATATATAGGCCCGTACGGTAATATGTATTATAATAGGGACGACGTAAAATTGGGGAATTTCAATACAATGATGACGAAGCAATAACAGCAGATTGCTTGTATTAAAAAAATATAAAATTCTCTAAACCTATTGAGCTCAATGGGGTGGGAATCACCTAGACACGTATGTGCCCCACAAGTAGGAATGGCACGATTAATCATTTGATTGAAATAATCGATTATTTTCATTCAAGCTCGTAAGTTTACGAGGTTTACGTGGTTTACGAGGCATTTAAGCGCTTAGATGTGAACCTCTAATAAATAATTATTATTTACATTAATATGCCTAATTTTATTTTACAATAGTTAAGGTCAATCTCACAGAAATGAGTTTTGATTTTTAAGTTTATTAAGATCCCAGATTTTAATTAATCTCCCAAAGGAGAATTTTAAATTTTGGCATCGTGTCTGCGACTCAACCATTGGGACACCTCTCCACCTTCTAGTCGGATGTGATCTTATTTCCAAGATATGAGAGAGGAACATAAGTCTAATGTGGCCCATAAACTTCTCAGGTGCCGTAAGCCTAACAGAACTGTTGTGAAAAGAAAAGAGGGCACAATAGACCCTTAGGTCGCAGTGCAAACCTCATATTATATTAATTTATACATTTTATGAAAGGAAATTTTCGGAGATAACCATTGTGCCAGTTAATATAACAATTTTAAAAAAATTGAAATTAATAAATTAATTGATTTTTTGAAGATAATTGCAATTAATTCCAAATATTTTTTTTTGTCTTGCGATTAATCATAAGACTAAAAATTAAAATTTTTTTTGCCAATTCGAGCCACAAGACCCTCTAAGTAAAATCAAAACGATTCCACCACTTTATTACCGTTTCCTTATGAGGATTATTTGAACGACCGCACCAAAATTCAAATACAATTAATATTCTATATATATATATATATATATATATATATATATATATATATATATATATATATATATATATAGATATAGATATATATATATATATATATATATATATATATATATATATATATATTGATTAAATAAATTGTTGTTGCACATAGTACAAAATAAGTATTGTAGTTATTATTGACAGAATCCGGGGTTTGATTCTAATAGAATTAAACATTCACAAAATAAGAACGTAACAGTATGGTATATACAATATATATGTACAATATATAGAATATATGTCATATAATATTAAAATTTTGATGCGGTCGTTAACATAATCCTCATGAGAGAAACGGTAATAAAGTGGTGGAATTGTCTTGTTGTTACTTAGAGGGTCTTCTGTCTAGAGATGGAAAAAACATTTTGAATCGATTAATTAATCATATTTCAAATAATCGCAAGACAAAAAAAAATTAGTGGAGTGGTGTCTCTATGGTCGAGTCACAGAGACGGTGAGAACATTTTAAATTCTCCTTTGGGAGATTGATTAGAAGCTCGTCGATAATCTTTTCGAGGAACACCAAGCATGTTTTCCAATGTAGTCCTCTTAGTACACGTTCCATCAAACGTTCTAAAGTAGCCGGCCCATTAAATAGGACAAATTGCATCACTGTGAATTGCCATAGATCATTGCCAATACTGAAAGCTGTTTTTTCTTTGTCACCAAGTTGCAATTGCCAGTATAATCGATTCTTGGCAGTGGATAGCTATTTTTTTTTGTGATATCCTTTAGCTTTCTATAATCTACACAGAATCGAATACTTCCACCCTTCTTCTTTACCAGCACAACTGGTGAACTCCATGGACTTAATGGTATTTGACGGATTGGTCTAGAATCGCCAGTGTCATTGTGTGAAATATCACAATGACACTGTTATGTAAGCACACCTGCCCATTCTTCCATCTGTGCTCTTAATTCCACTCTAGGAGTTCCTGATCTTCCATTTTTCATCGACGGATCCTTTTTACAATCTACTACCACAATAGCTTCCTGGCAATGACCACTCAACATTTCTTTCTTCACAGCTGTACGTGTATTAGTTAGATTCAGTATTCTCACTGATACCATTCCATTCTTATTAGGTTCCACTAATGTCTTTCCAAGTATGATATTCCTATTTTTTATTTGCCAATCTGTTTCCACTACCAACAACTTCCCTATCCCATCATTCACATTCATCTGTGCCCACAACGAAGTTCCCATGTCGAATTTCCAATAGATAGTCGCTTTTTAGTCTTACCCAGAATCTGTGCATCCTCACCCGATGCCGTACGTAACTTTATTCCAATTAAAAAGCTAAAACTCTTTACCAAGTCGCTCTTCAATATAGGATGTAATGCACCAATATCCAGAGTTAACATGAACTCAATATTGTTCAGTTTTCCATCGAAAGGCAAGTTGTTTGGCACACGCTGTAATTCCGAGATGTGAATGAAGGGCAAACCCATTGTTGGAGTCAGTTCACGCCCATGGAGAATTCGATTTTGATCGCTTTCGTCGTCGATGGCATTCACGCGTGTTATGCCTTGGTTTGTCGTAAATGAAGCCTTACCTGCAAATTTGTTTTTGCGTCGACTTGTTGACCTTTCTTCAGGGTGCAATACTGACTTGACTGCCTGACAGAATGCTTCAACCAAATCTGATGTTTCTGAATCTAGTCGGCGTACTCGTGCGATTGGTCAATACATGAAACCGGCGGCTTCGTACATCAAAGTGCTACTTTCTGTTTCGGTGGCATGTCTAGGGCAGCTTGGTCTCTCCGTCATGTACACCGTCACGCCTCTGTTTTTATTTTTTCAATGCATTCTTCCAAATTACCGGAGAACGCTAGATGACATAAGCGCTCAATATCGGAAGCGAATTCCTGACGGCTCTCATTTTTACGCGATCTTAATACCACTCAATGCAATTTCCTATCACATAAAGTGTTGTAAAAAGAAATCCATTATTTTTCCAATAGATGGCTTCAGTAATCTGTATCTCTGTTGTATAAGTGCGATCGGGTTACGCTAGATGGCGTTCGAAAGATAGGATTTCGTACTAAATAAACTTTTCAGGCAGTTTTGTGAATGCTTGACTCAGTATTGTTTGAGCACGCATCAAAAATGGACACCAGTAGAGAGAAAATACAGGAGAAAGCGCAATCCAGACGGCTGAAAATGTGAATAGTGTTTCTTTATGGTCCTGATACTGTAACAGCCAGTCACATGCAATTTTGGTTTCGTCGATTCCGTTCCGGTAATTTTTATGTCAAAGATGCACCACGCTCTGGAAGGCCAATTGTCGAAAATATCGATAAAATAATGCAAATCGTCGAGTCTGACCGTCATGTAAGCTTTGTTTCTATATTTTCCATATTTGCGCTGAAGCGTGTCCATCAGTGAATGGTAGCTACCACGAACTTTCTCTGGATCCATCGGCAACACTTCTGAGGCACTACTTTTTAATGCGACTACTAAAGCATCAATTCTGTTGCTATCATTCATTCTTTGAAGCTGCTGTCTCGAATTAAAGCTTGAAGATGTTGAATGGCGTGGTTCCATCAAATATTGGTGGCTTGATTGTACTCAATTTTTTAGTCACTGATGGGACTGGTCCGTTTATTTTTAGTTTATTAAGTTCACGCTTTAATTTCTAAAACTTTTTTTTAAGTCATCATGTATATCTACTCGTTTGTTCTTTCATCTTATCATGCAAATTATGCACATGTTCTTTCAGCTCTGTGATTTCTCATTAATGGCTCCAATTTTCTGAAATCTGAATATATATATATATATATATATATATATATATATATATATATATATATATATATATATATATATATATATATATATATATATATATATATATATATATATATATAAAAAATAAATATGTGGCACTTAAAGCCCCAAAGGGCTCATTGGCCGAGCTTCTCTTCCATTACTGTTGTGCGTCTTAAATTTTGGACAGTATTAGAAGGGACCTACTTATTTTAGCCGGTTCCGAACGGCAGAACACTTGTAACATCACTTTTTCTGAGCTTTGTCATAGAGTTCTTTTTAGAAGCTTTTTCATGGCAAGTTGTTACTGTCGGAAGAATTGCCAATTGCTTGCCGACTGGTGGGTACCGTTCGAAAGAAAAATATTTTCGATATTAAATTTGTTATGCATCAGCCGGGTATTGAACCACGACCTACAGATCTGTGTATTTGCAGATCTGCATTGCTCTTTGCAGGGTCAGAATATTCGAAATACAGCCGTAGCTTTATATACGGCGCTAGCCTCTATCTGACCAAGACCGCTAGTACGTGACTCTGTCACATCCTGCTTGCGGTGGCCCTGCTAATTAACAGAACACTACGGATCTAGACCTGGGAGTCGATAAAATCCTTCCCCCAATCCAGGGTGTTATGCGTTTCCGTGCCCACTGGTTAGTTCGCAGCCGGGGGACTATACTGGCTGTATTTTAATGGAGCCTCTCTGATACATGTCTGCCTCAGGGAGTAACTGGACTTTCCGGAGTATAGGGCTCTGCTTCGGACAACCTCCAAGTCCCTCCTAAATGATTAGGCCGCGATGCCTGATACGTCGGGTAAGTGGTCGTATATGAAATATGGAACACAAATTAAAAATTTCCTCGGATAATTCCGAAAATCCCAAAAGACCTCCCTTGGAGGGCAGGCCCACGT
This sequence comes from Megamerina dolium, assembly GCA_963854835.1. Classification (NCBI taxonomy): domain Eukaryota; kingdom Metazoa; phylum Arthropoda; class Insecta; order Diptera; family Megamerinidae; genus Megamerina; species Megamerina dolium. The sequence continues at coordinate 51,965,187 of OY978530.1, forward strand.
CCAAATCGGACACCACAGGGACTCGTCCCAAAATTGCAACTTCTTCGGGAAGCGTGGAGCATAAGATACTAAAATCAGGTTCCTCCGCTGTCCCTAAAGCACCTGTGCGCAGGAGCACATCAGTTTTGGCCACCAAACCACTGGAATCGAGAAAATCAGTGCAAGTAAGCAAAGGGTCTGTGACCACCATATCAGGACACGCTGCTGCTAAGACACTAACAAAGGCTGCGACTCCTGTTTCAGCAGCCACATCCCCTATGGACTTAGCTCCATCAACATCAGCTACTGCCTCTAATTTGAGGGCTCCCACTAAACCAATTTCAGACTTACTGAAAAGCTCGGTGACGTCCCTCTAACAGAATTCTCAGAGCGAGAAAGAGAATCTCTGGAGTGAGCAAAAGGCATTTTCGCTGAACACGAAAATGCCCGTTCTTCTGGACTTGCGTCCAAACGGCAACGCTCGCAAGAAGGGCAGCTGTCCAAGCCAAGAATGGTGAAAACTTCGGCTTCAGCCACATTTAATACCGAAGCGTGCTCCTTCAGTGACGTGGCAAAGGACCACCTTATCCTTGCCGTCATTGATAGGAACCATCAGAATGGAGCACTGCCATTCAGGCAATGGCGCCTAGTGGATATGAGTCTCCTAAGGATATACAGGGATATCCTGCGAGTAACCCTGGCCCAGTCGTTTGCTGCAGAGATGCCGGATGGCATCAAGGACGCATCAAACTAATCTTCAGCGATCGGCAGATCTCTTTAGAGAGGCCAAGGAGAACTCAAGACAGGTCGTTGTGATCTTAAATGAGCAATCCTTGGCACCTCTCGCCAAACAGAAAGGGGTGGTAAGCTATGGCTTCTCCCAAATCACCATGAAAGCCTATGAAAAAGACGAAAAAGTAGATCCAAAACCAGGGGATATGAAAGAAAGTTCGGCCCCGGTTGAGGACATGTCGTGTGACGGAGACAGCGATACGCTGTCAACGTCTGAGATAGTTGGCGACCTCTTCCGAAATGTGGAAGTTATTACAGCGGATGAGGACGATTTACTATGCTGTGACGTCGAGGACACCGATACGACGGTGACCGAGGCGTCTATATTAAATACTGCACCACTCTAAAATAGCTTCCACTGCTCTCGTCCTTCTGCTAAGCGATAAAGCGTAGGACATCTTTTTAATTAAGGAACAGTGGATCCTGGATGACTAGGTGTGCGGACTAAGCTCCCCAAATTATGGACTCTACTATGCTCAAAATACAGGTACGCCTCCATCATGTATTTTAGTAAAGAAATGCTACAAAGCATTCCTACTATCTGATTACAGCGACAAGGATACTGTGACCATCAATCAATCCCATATATATTGGCTGATGTCTGCGTACATGGCTCACGACAATACTGAACCCCCACCTCACCCTATAATAAGGAAGGCAGTTCGGGAGGCGGAGAAACGCGAGGCGAATCTGGTGATAGGAACAGATGCCAACGCACACCGTTATATCTGGGGCAGCTCAGACAACAACGAACGAGGTGAGTCACTTTTTGAATATATTATTAGTTCTAACTTGACTCTTGCAAACAGAACCGACTTTTATTACCTGGAACAGGGAGAAGGTTTTAGATATAACCATTACAAATGACTCTACGAACTGTCTAGTTAGGGAATGGAGGGTTGACAAAGAACACTCTTTCTCGGATCATAGGTATATTAGCTTCCGCCTTGATATAAGGCCACATAAGCAGATACCATTTTTAAATAGAAACGCACAAATTGGGATAAGTATAGGGCCACCCTGAATAAATCCCTCACTCACATGGTGCCCTCAAGCCTGCAAAATGAGGAGCAGCTTGATGCCGCTGTTCAACAAATTACAAAAGCTTGCAGGAAAGCTACTGCAGCATCCTGTCCAATGAGAAGGACTCCAAAAAAGAAGAGACCTCCGTGGTGGTCGGTAGAGATCATCACTGTAAGAAAGGAGTGTCGACATCAATTCAACCGAGCCAAAATCACTAATGAATGGAAACCCTGCGAGGGCCTGCGAGTGTTTAAAAAGGAGAGCAAAAAGATCATCATGGAATGACTTTTGCAGCAACATAGAGGAAATTTCAGAGGCAAACCGCCTACGAAAGATTCTCGCAACGAATCCAGTTACACCCAGTTTCATTATGAAGGGGGATGGTGATTGGACTACTTCAAGTCTGGAAATTCTTCGGGTACTAAGTGATACCCATTGTCCAGGCTGTTTGGAGGACAGCCCTGGCCGAACTCCCAGTTAATCCTAGTTAAGTTAATCCTAGTGGAATTATCTACGACGTCTCGTACAAAATAATCAATAAAACAAAGATTAATTGGGCGATAAGTGATTTTAAACCATTCAAGTCACCAGGACCTGATGGTATTATACCCGTGGAAATGCTGATGTGTGCGGATCTTCTAACACCTTGGTTGGAGGTAATCTTCTCTGCATGCCTAAGGCTATGCTATGTCTCCAAGATATGGCTACAAGTTAACGTGGTGTTTATACCTAAAGGCGGAAAAACGTCCCACTCAAAGTCAAGTGATTTCAGGCCTATAAGTCTATCATCCTATCTTTTATGGAACTTAACCATCAATGAAGTTCAAAGCGGTGGCTTATGCAGATGACGTGGCACTTGTGGCATCGCAAAATATTGAAATACACTCACCGAAGTGATGAACCATGCCTTATCAAGCTAGTCCTCTTTACTAGAAAGCATAAAATACCAATTTTTACCTTACCTAGAATTGGGAGAACTAGTCTAAAGCTAACTGAACAGGCGAAGTACTTGGGTATAACTTTAGATAGAAAACTAAGTTGGAAATCAAACACGGAAGAAAGGGTTTGCAAAGCAACAGCAGCACTCTATTCCTGTAAGAAAGCCATAGGTAAAAGATGGGGGATGAGTCCTACAATCCTGTCATGGCTATGCTCTGCGGTCGTCAGACCAATTATTTTTTACGATGTGATAGTCTGGTGGGAATCCTTAAATATGGAGGTACACAGACGACTAATAGGCAAGGTTCAAAGGACGTCTGTTGACAACAGGTGCCCTAAGAACCACCCCGTCAAAAGCACTCTACTCGCTATTGCATCTACTCCCCGTGGATTTATTTGGCAAGCAGAGAGCGCTTATATCAGCAATTAGGCTCAATATAGCTTCACGCTGGGCTCAACCAGGATACGGGCTTTCAAGGATCCTAGCGGAGAGCACTACAATTCCGAATGCCATCGACTATACTATCCCCATACCATGCTTTGACAAAAGATTCTCAACCCATATACCCTCAAGGGAAGAATGAAATAGGGGTACTGTCAACGAAACTGGAGTTCAATCTGTGCAATTGTACACAGATGGCTCCCAATTTGAGGGTAGGGTAGGAGGTGGCGTCTTTTCTGATTCCTTACGCGTTAAGCTCAAGTTCCGATTACCCGACTTTTGCAGTGTTGTGTTATTCAAGGCACACTCTACTGGGGAGTGCCTTTTTTACAGATACCACTGAGCTTGCACCCATAGATGTCTGGGACATTGCTTTATTCATTAGGAAATCCAATGGTTCCGCTTAACAGAGGAGATAGGATAGTAAGCATCAGAGATGCATGATGACACAATGCGCCAATTATTAGGCCTAAGTGCGCCCCCCTTTGGGGGGTGGCCGCATAACCTAAACTAACCTACATATAGGTCGCGGTAAACGAAAATGTATATGAAATCTTAAAAAATCGCTCCATCGTTTTGACAATTTTGTATTTTGTAAAAATGTATGGCGCGTTCATTGGTGTGGTCAAAAAAATTAATTTACCCTGGGGACGAGCATAAAAAAGCCGTTTGAAAAGTTTATTAAATGTTTTATACAATTATTTTTAATTGAAAAAATTATAGTATATGAATGAATTCAAGTGTGCGAAATTATCTATCCAACGGAAGTAGAACGAACTAAATTGGGCCAGTAGAACCCGTGATATTGCGACATAAGTGACACAGAAATTGACCAAACTTTCTCATTTTTCAAAATGTTGACCTGAGGGTATTTGGGCCGATTTTTTTTTTGTTGGTAACTGGTATCCGGTAAGATAAAGATAAGAAGATAAGTGATAGAGAGAAAAAAATAAATGATCCTTATTTTTTATACAATTGTTTTTTTTAACGGTCACTAATTCTGAATAGCACGAACAATGGTAGCATATTGTAGTTGTTATTTACAGAACCCAGTGATCGAATAGGTTTGATTCGAGTAGAATTAAACCTTCACAAAATAAGAGCATAACCAGTACCAGCTTAAAAAGTTGTTGGTAGAGATGAATCTGATGAATCTCAATCCAATTAATACACCTACAGTTAAGGAAAAGAATGATGATTGGTCATTGCCAGAAAGTCACTACCTTAGTTGATTGTGAAAGGGGTTCGTCGATGAAAAGTGGAATATAAGGAACTGTTATACTGTTATAATTAAAAGCACAGATGGAAGAATGGGTAGGTGTGCTTACGGAACAGCAAAAAGAGAAGGCCTTACAACTATTGGAGAAGTACAGTTCAATCTTTTCATCAAATGGAAAAACTGGTGGACGAACAACCATCGTAAAACATCACATTGACAGCGGTGATTTTAGTTCAATCCGGCCAGAACCACGACGAGTGCCATTAGCCAATAGAGATGAAGCCATTAAACTGATGACCGGTGTTATTGAAACATCAGCGAGTCCATAGAGTTCACCAGTTTTGCGGGTAAAGAAAAATGATGGAAGCACTCGATTCTGTGTGGCTTACAGAAAGCTAATTATATACCGAAAAAAGACAGCTCTCCAATGAAAAGAATTGATGACACTCTCGACACGTTATCTGGTGCGAAGTGGTTTTCAACTATATATCTGCAAGGCGGCTACTAAACCTAAAGCCTCGAAGGACTCGTTGGCCGAGCTTCTTTTCCATTATCGTTGGGCGTGTTAAATTTTGGACAGTATTAGAAGGGACCTACTTATTTTAGCCGGTTCCGAATGGCAGAATTCTTGTGACATCACTTTTTCTGGGTTTTGTCGCAAATTTCTTCTAGAAGCTTTTTCATGGATAATTGTTACTGCCGGAAGAATTGCCAATTGCTTGCCGACAGGTGGGTACCGTTCGAAAGAAAAATATTTTTGATATGAAATTTGTTATCCTTCAGTCAGGGATTGAACCCACGACCTACAGATCAGAAGGCGAACACAATAACCACTGAGTTACGGCACCTACGCCGCAAGTGGTATTTGGTGTTGGGCAAAGATTTAACGACCACCTGGAAAAGCTGAAAGAAGTATTTGAACGTATGCAATCAGCAGGGCTTAAATTGAATATCAAAAAATGTTCACATTGCAAGCGAGAAGTTAAGTATCTTGGCCATAAATTAACTACGAAAGGGTACATACCGACGAGGAAAAGGTAGAAGCAGTACAAGAATGGCCTATTCCGATGAATCATCACAGTTCAGAGAGAGTTACTCGCAATACTGAAATGTGACAAGAAATGGCTAATAAAAGTCCAAGGCATACTGGGCGCAGTGGCAAAGCCTGCACTTACGGGTGTCTATCCCGACCATGGGAAAGTGAAGATGGCAAAATCACTAATGATCTTCTAGTGATACTCAAAGCAAGAATAAACGAAATGATATCTGATTATAACAATGCTTCGAGTGGAGGGCACTTGGGCACCACAAAATCCGTCGGATAAATAAAGAAACGATTTTATTGGGTTGGATGCCAGAACCATGTCGCTGATTGGATTCGGAAGTGTGAGTATTGTGCAATGCAAAATGCACAAATACACCATAGGCGTTCCATTTGAGCGAATTGCTGTGGATATGGCTGGACCATTTTCAACAAATAATGCAGTCTGTTCTGGTATTATAGTTTACTTCAGTCACGAGTCTGAATCCCATTCTAAATCAAGAAGCTAGTACAGTTGCGGATGTATTTGTCAACCAACGGAGTACTCGATTTGGTGTACCGATAGAGTAACACTCAGACCAAGTTAGGACTTCCAACTGATTTAAAATTTGGAGTCGCAACATCAACGAGATCAACCGAAGGTAATTACACTAACGAAAAGCGGGAACAGTTGGATGAAGTACATCAGTTCATCAGAGAGCGGTCGCAGATGATAAGCGATAAGATAAAGGCCAGGTATGACTTGAAAGCAAATTCAAAAAAGTTCTATGAAGGTGAGCTTGCAATGCTTTATAATCCACAGCGAAAGAAAGGCCAATCCCCTAAACTACAGACTCATTGGGAAGGACCATATGAAATTATAGCAAAGATAAATGACGTAGTGTATCGTATTCAACGTGCCTGGAATAAAAAGGCAAAATTTAAAGTAGTGTACTTGGAGCAACTTGCTCCATATCAGTGGAAACATAGAAACTTGTTCGGGACGAACAAGGTTAAGAGGAGGGCAGTGTAACGAGTATCGATGGTTATTGTGAATAGCACTGATAATGGTATCATCGAAACGAATGTCAACAAAAATAGGCGACAACTAAAATAAGCCAACAACAAGCTTCTAAAATAAATATGTGGCACTTAAAGCCCCAAAGGGCTCATTGGCCGAGCTTCTCTTCCATTACTGTTGTGCGTCTTAAATTTTGGACAGTATTAGAAGGGACCTACTTATTTTAGCCGGTTCCGAACGGCAGAACACTTGTAACATCACTTTTTCTGAGCTTTGTCATAGAGTTCTTTTTAGAAGCTTTTTCATGGCAAGTTGTTACTGTCGGAAGAATTGCCAATTGCTTGCCGACTGGTGGGTACCGTTCGAAAGAAAAATATTTTCGATATTAAATTTGTTATGCATCAGCCGGGTATTGAACCACGACCTACAGATCTGTGTATTTGCAGATCTGCATTGCTCTTTGCAGGGTCAGAATATTCGAAATACAGCCGTAGCTTTATATACGGCGCTAGCCTCTATCTGACCAAGACCGCTAGTACGTGACTCTGTCACATCCTGCTTGCGGTGGCCCTGCTAATTAACAGAACACTACGGATCTAGACCTGGGAGTCGATAAAATCCTTCCCCCAATCCAGGGTGTTATGCGTTTCCGTGCCCACTGGTTAGTTCGCAGCCGGGGGACTATACTGGCTGTATTTTAATGGAGCCTCTCTGATACATGTCTGCCTCAGGGAGTAACTGGACTTTCCGGAGTATAGGGCTCTGCTTCGGACAACCTCCAAGTCCCTCCTAAATGATTAGGCCGCGATGCCTGATACGTCGGGTAAGTGGTCGTATATGAAATATGGAACACAAATTAAAAATTTCCTCGGATAATTCCGAAAATCCCAAAAGACCTCCCTTGGAGGGCAGGCCCACGTCCAAATCGGACACCACAGGGACTCGTCCCAAAATTGCAACTTCTTCGGGAAGCGTGGAGCATAAGATACTAAAATCAGGTTCCTCCGCTGTCCCTAAAGCACCTGTGCGCAGGAGCACATCAGTTTTGGCCACCAAACCACTGGAATCGAGAAAATCAGTGCAAGTAAGCAAAGGGTCTGTGACCACCATATCAGGACACGCTGCTGCTAAGACACTAACAAAGGCTGCGACTCCTGTTTCAGCAGCCACAACCCCTATGGACTTAGCTCCATCACCATCAGCTACTGCCTCTAATTTGAGGGCTCCCACTAAACCAATTTCAGACTTACTGAAAAGCTCGGTGACGTCCCTCTAACAGAATTCTCAGAGCGAGAAAGAGAATCTCTGGAGTGAGCAAAAGGCATTTTCGCTGAACACGAAAATGCCCGTTCTTCTGGACTTGCGTCCAAACGGCAACGCTCGCAAGAAGGGCAGCTGTCCAAGCCAAGAATGGTGAAAACTTCGGCTTCAGCCACATTTAATACCGAAGCGTGCTCCTTCAGTGACGTGGCAAAGGACCACCTTATCCTTGCCGTCATTGATAGGAACCATCAGAATGGAGCACTGCCATTCAGGCAATGGCGCCTAGTGGATATGAGTCTCCTAAGGATATACAGGGATATCCTGCGAGTAACCCTGGCCCAGTCGTTTGCTGCAGAGATGCCGGATGGCATCAAGGACGCATCAAACTAATCTTCAGCGATCGGCAGATCTCTTTAGAGAGGCCAAGGAGAACTCAAGACAGGTCGTTGTGATCTTAAATGAGCAATCCTTGGCACCTCTCGCCAAACAGAAAGGGGTGGTAAGCTATGGCTTCTCCCAAATCACCATGAAAGCCTATGAAAAAGACGAAAAAGTAGATCCAAAACCAGGGGATATGAAAGAAAGTTCGGCCCCGGTTGAGGACATGTCGTGTGACGGAGACAGCGATACGCTGTCAACGTCTGAGATAGTTGGCGACCTCTTCCGAAATGTGGAAGTTATTACAGCGGATGAGGACGATTTACTATGCTGTGACGTCGAGGACACCGATACGACGGTGACCGAGGCGTCTATATTAAATACTGCACCACTCTAAAATAGCTTCCACTGCTCTCGTCCTTCTGCTAAGCGATAAAGCGTAGGACATCTTTTTAATTAAGGAACAGTGGATCCTGGATGACTAGGTGTGCGGACTAAGCTCCCCAAATTATGGACTCTACTATGCTCAAAATACAGGTACGCCTCCATCATGTATTTTAGTAAAGAAATGCTACAAAGCATTCCTACTATCTGATTACAGCGACAAGGATACTGTGACCATCAATCAATCCCATATATATTGGCTGATGTCTGCGTACATGGCTCACGACAATACTGAACCCCCACCTCACCCTATAATAAGGAAGGCAGTTCGGGAGGCGGAGAAACGCGAGGCGAATCTGGTGATAGGAACAGATGCCAACGCACACCGTTATATCTGGGGCAGCTCAGACAACAACGAACGAGGTGAGTCACTTTTTGAATATATTATTAGTTCTAACTTGACTCTTGCAAACAGAACCGACTTTTATTACCTGGAACAGGGAGAAGGTTTTAGATATAACCATTACAAATGACTCTACGAACTGTCTAGTTAGGGAATGGAGGGTTGACAAAGAACACTCTTTCTCGGATCATAGGTATATTAGCTTCCGCCTTGATATAAGGCCACATAAGCAGATACCATTTTTAAATAGAAACGCACAAATTGGGATAAGTATAGGGCCACCCTGAATAAATCCCTCACTCACATGGTGCCCTCAAGCCTGCAAAATGAGGAGCAGCTTGATGCCGCTGTTCAACAAATTACAAAAGCTTGCAGGAAAGCTACTGCAGCATCCTGTCCAATGAGAAGGACTCCAAAAAAGAAGAGACCTCCGTGGTGGTCGGTAGAGATCATCACTGTAAGAAAGGAGTGTCGACATCAATTCAACCGAGCCAAAATCACTAATGAATGGAAACCCTGCGAGGGCCTGCGAGTGTTTAAAAAGGAGAGCAAAAAGATCATCATGGAATGACTTTTGCAGCAACATAGAGGAAATTTCAGAGGCAAACCGCCTACGAAAGATTCTCGCAACGAATCCAGTTACACCCAGTTTCATTATGAAGGGGGATGGTGATTGGACTACTTCAAGTCTGGAAATTCTTCGGGTACTAAGTGATACCCATTGTCCAGGCTGTTTGGAGGACAGCCCTGGCCGAACTCCCAGTTAATCCTAGTTAAGTTAATCCTAGTGGAATTATCTACGACGTCTCGTACAAAATAATCAATAAAACAAAGATTAATTGGGCGATAAGTGATTTTAAACCATTCAAGTCACCAGGACCTGATGGTATTATACCCGTGGAAATGCTGATGTGTGCGGATCTTCTAACACCTTGGTTGGAGGTAATCTTCTCTGCATGCCTAAGGCTATGCTATGTCTCCAAGATATGGCTACAAGTTAACGTGGTGTTTATCCCTAAAGGCGGAAAAACGTCCCACTCAAAGTCAAGTGATTTCAGGCCTATAAGTCTATCATCCTATCTTTTGTGGAACTTAACCATCAATGAAGTTCAAAGCGGTGGCTTATGCAGATGACGTGGCACTTGTGGCATCGCAAAATATTGAAATACACTCACCGAAGTGATGAACCATGCCTTATCAAGCTAGTCCTCTTTACTAGAAAGCATAAAATACCAATTTTTACCTTACCTAGAATTGGGAGAACTAGTCTAAAGCTAACTGAACAGGCGAAGTACTTGGGTATAACTTTAGATAGAAAACTAAGTTGGAAATCAAACACGGAAGAAAGGGTTTGCAAAGCAACAGCAGCACTCTATTCCTGTAAGAAAGCCATAGGTAAAAGATGGGGGATGAGTCCTACAATCCTGTCATGGCTATGCTCTGCGGTCGTCAGACCAATTATTTTTTACGATGTGATAGTCTGGTGGGAATCCTTAAATATGGAGGTACACAGACGACTAATAGGCAAGGTTCAAAGGACGTCTGTTGACAACAGGTGCCCTAAGAACCACCCCGTCAAAAGCACTCTACTCGCTATTGCATCTACTCCCCGTGGATTTATTTGGCAAGCAGAGAGCGCTTATATCAGCAATTAGGCTCAATATAGCTTCACGCTGGGCTCAACCAGGATACGGGCTTTCAAGGATCCTAGCGGAGAGCACTACAATTCCGAATGCCATCGACTATACTATCCCCATACCATGCTTTGACAAAAGATTCTCAACCCATATACCCTCAAGGGAAGAATGAAATAGGGGTACTGTCAACGAAACTGGAGTTCAATCTGTGCAATTGTACACAGATGGCTCCCAATTTGAGGGTAGGGTAGGAGGTGGCGTCTTTTCTGATTCCTTACGCGTTAAGCTCAAGTTCCGATTACCCGACTTTTGCAGTGTTGTGTTATTCAAGGCACACTCTACTGGGGAGTGCCTTTTTTACAGATACCACTGAGCTTGCACCCATAGATGTCTGGGACATTGCTTTATTCATTAGGAAATCCAATGGTTCCGCTTAACAGAGGAGATAGGATAGTAAGCATCAGAGATGCATGATGACACAATGCGCCAATTATTAGGCCTAAGTGCGCCCCCCTTTGGGGGGTGGCCGCATAACCTAAACTAACCTACATATAGGTCGCGGTAAACGAAAATGTATATGAAATCTTAAAAAATCGCTCCATCGTTTTGACAATTTTGTATTTTGTAAAAATGTATGGCGCGTTCATTGGTGTGGTCAAAAAAATTAATTTACCCTGGGGACGAGCATAAAAAAGCCGTTTGAAAAGTTTATTAAATGTTTTATACAATTATTTTTAATTGAAAAAATTATAGTATATGAATGAATTCAAGTGTGCGAAATTATCTATCCAACGGAAGTAGAACGAACTAAATTGGGCCAGTAGAACCCGTGATATTGCGACATAAGTGACACAGAAATTGACCAAACTTTCTCATTTTTCAAAATGTTGACCTGAGGGTATTTGGGCCGATTTTTTTTTTGTTGGTAACTGGTATCCGGTAAGATAAAGATAAGAAGATAAGTGATAGAGAGAAAAAAATAAATGATCCTTATTTTTTATACAATTGTTTTTTTTAACGGTCACTAATTCTGAATAGCACGAACAATGGTAGCATATTGTAGTTGTTATTTACAGAACCCAGTGATCGAATAGGTTTGATTCGAGTAGAATTAAACCTTCACAAAATAAGAGCATAACCAGTACCAGCTTAAAAAGTTGTTGGTAGAGATGAATCTGATGAATCTCAATCCAATTAATACACCTACAGTTAAGGAAAAGAATGATGATTGGTCATTGCCAGAAAGTCACTACCTTAGTTGATTGTGAAAGGGGTTCGTCGATGAAAAGTGGAATATAAGGAACTGTTATACTGTTATAATTAAAAGCACAGATGGAAGAATGGGTAGGTGTGCTTACGGAACAGCAAAAAGAGAAGGCCTTACAACTATTGGAGAAGTACAGTTCAATCTTTTCATCAAATGGAAAAACTGGTGGACGAACAACCATCGTAAAACATCACATTGACAGCGGTGATTTTAGTTCAATCCGGCCAGAACCACGACGAGTGCCATTAGCCAATAGAGATGAAGCCATTAAACTGATGACCGGTGTTATTGAAACATCAGCGAGTCCATAGAGTTCACCAGTTTTGCGGGTAAAGAAAAATGATGGAAGCACTCGATTCTGTGTGGCTTACAGAAAGCTAATTATATACCGAAAAAAGACAGCTCTCCAATGAAAAGAATTGATGACACTCTCGACACGTTATCTGGTGCGAAGTGGTTTTCAACTATATATCTGCAAGGCGGCTACTAAACCTAAAGCCTCGAAGGACTCGTTGGCCGAGCTTCTTTTCCATTATCGTTGGGCGTGTTAAATTTTGGACAGTATTAGAAGGGACCTACTTATTTTAGCCGGTTCCGAATGGCAGAATTCTTGTGACATCACTTTTTCTGGGTTTTGTCGCAAATTTCTTCTAGAAGCTTTTTCATGGATAATTGTTACTGCCGGAAGAATTGCCAATTGCTTGCCGACAGGTGGGTACCGTTCGAAAGAAAAATATTTTTGATATGAAATTTGTTATCCTTCAGTCAGGGATTGAACCCACGACCTACAGATCAGAAGGCGAACACAATAACCACTGAGTTACGGCACCTACGCCGCAAGTGGTATTTGGTGTTGGGCAAAGATTTAACGACCATCTGGAAAAGCTGAAAGAAGTATTTGAACGTATGCAATCAGCAGGGCTTAAATTGAATATCAAAAAATGTTCACATTGCAAGCGAGAAGTTAAGTATCTTGGCCATAAATTAACTACGAAAGGGTACATACCGACGAGGAAAAGGTAGAAGCAGTACAAGAATGGCCTATTCCGATGAATCATCACAGTTCAGAGAGAGTTACTCGCAATACTGAAATGTGACAAGAAATGGCTAATAAAAGTCCAAGGCATACTGGGCGCAGTGGCAAAGCCTGCACTTACGGGTGTCTATCCCGACCATGGGAAAGTGAAGATGGCAAAATCACTAATGATCTTCTAGTGATACTCAAAGCAAGAATAAACGAAATGATATCTGATTATAACAATGCTTCGAGTGGAGGGCACTTGGGCACCACAAAATCCGTCGGATAAATAAAGAAACGATTTTATTGGGTTGGATGCCAGAACCATGTCGCTGATTGGATTCGGAAGTGTGAGTATTGTGCAATGCAAAATGCACAAATACACCATAGGCGTTCCATTTGAGCGAATTGCTGTGGATATGGCTGGACCATTTTCAACAAATAATGCAGTCTGTTCTGGTATTATAGTTTACTTCAGTCACGAGTCTGAATCCCATTCTAAATCAAGAAGCTAGTACAGTTGCGGATGTATTTGTCAACCAACGGAGTACTCGATTTGGTGTACCGATAGAGTAACACTCAGACCAAGTTAGGACTTCCAACTGATTTAAAATTTGGAGTCGCAACATCAACGAGATCAACCGAAGGTAATTACACTAACGAAAAGCGGGAACAGTTGGATGAAGTACATCAGTTCATCAGAGAGCGGTCGCAGATGATAAGCGATAAGATAAAGGCCAGGTATGACTTGAAAGCAAATTCAAAAAAGTTCTATGAAGGTGAGCTTGCAATGCTTTATAATCCACAGCGAAAGAAAGGCCAATCCCCTAAACTACAGACTCATTGGGAAGGACCATATGAAATTATAGCAAAGATAAATGACGTAGTGTATCGTATTCAACGTGCCTGGAATAAAAAGGCAAAATTTAAAGTAGTGTACTTGGAGCAACTTGCTCCATATCAGTGGAAACATAGAAACTTGTTCGGGACGAACAAGGTTAAGAGGAGGGCAGTGTAACGAGTATCGATGGTTATTGTGAATAGCACTGATAATGGTAGCATCGAAACGAATGTCAACAAAAATAGGCGACAACTAAAATAAGCCAACAAGAGAGAAAGATAAGAAACTCGAATACAATAACGGAAGATTCTGGAGTGTTGCCACAGAGTATAAATAGGGCTAGTTGTTGACAAATGGAATTAATTCAATTTCGAAAGTGATAGAGGCAAGATAACACCATAAACTGACAGAAGCAACATCACACGATAGCAAAATGAGTGTTGCAATTATTATATTAAACTTTCGCAAAATAAGAACGTAGAAATATGGTATATACAATATATATATATATATATATATATATATATATATATATATATATATATATATATTTATATATATATATATATATATATATATATATATATATATATATATTAATATATATATATATATATATATATATATATATATAAATATATTTATATATATATATATATATTTATTTATATATATATATATATATATATATATATATATATATGTATGTATATATATATATATATATATATATATATGTATATATATATATATATTTATTTATATATATATATATATATATATATATATATATATATATATATATATATATATATATATAGAATATTAATTGTTATTGAATTTTGGTGCGGTCGTTCAAATAATCCTCATAAGGGAAACGGTAATAAAGTGGTGGAATCGTTTTGATTTTACTTAGAGGGTCTTGTGGCTAGAATTGGCAAAAAAATTTTTAATTTTTAGTCTTATGATTAATCGCAAGACAAAAAAAAATATTTGGAATTAATTGCAATTATTTTCAAAAAATCAATTAATATGTTAATTTCAATTTTTTTAAAATTGTTATATTAACTGCCACAATGGTTATCTCCGAAAATTTCCTTTCATAAAATGTATAAATTAATATAATATGAGGTTTGCACTGCGACCTAAGGGTCTATTGTGCCCTCTTTTCCTTTCACAGCACTTCTGTTAGGGTTACGGCAACTGAGAAGTTTATGGGCCACATTAGGCTTATGTTCCTCTCTTATATCTTGGAAATAACATCACATTCGACTAGAAGGTGGAGAGGTGTCCCAATGGTTGAGTCACAGACACATACGTGTCTAGGTGATTCCCACCCCATTGAGCTCAATAAGTTTAGGGAACCCTATATTTTTTCGAATACAAGCAATCTGCTTGTATCTGCTTAGTCATCGTTGTATTGAAATTTCCCCATATTTCCGTCTTCCCTATTATAATACACATTACCATACTTTTAGTGATATATCCATTCCATCGGTAAGTTTTTTTTGTGCTCCTCTTAAGGTAATTGAAGGATATTTTAAAGAACTAGCAACTGCCCTATCCTCCCGACTAACGTTTTTGTGTCTTCGGACTAATTAGCTAAGCTATCGTATCTCGTTCCCCGATTCAAAAAGACGAAATTTGCTTTATAAGCAAAAACGGTAAGTGCATAAAAATAGAAAAAGAAAAGGTGCAAATCGGAAAGAGAAATTGTGTGGGAAAATATATTTGGAACATGGTCGGAATATAGAATTTATCTTGTACAATTACTTGTTTATTTTGGAAAATATATTGCTTTATTTTTATTTTGCAATTGTAAATTGAGATTAAGTAATTTTTATTCAATATTATCTTTCTGTCATCACAATTCTGGATAGCTGTTTCATTTGCATTTTTAACTGCAAAAGTCTCTTCGTCCATTGTTAGGATTTCGAATTTGTTATTAAACTTCAGTATACAATTTTGGTAGTAAATACAATTTTGGCTTTCTTTTAAATTTTTTAAATCTGTTTCTTCTTCGTAAGTGTATATAACATTATCTATTTCTAAAACATGTTCAGGTTTTACATTTATTTCCATGAATTTTTTATTTGGTATTGGTATTATAGCTTTCATATAAGTTTTAATTAGACTTGTTGGTATTTTATTGGCAATAATTAACATAGATTTTTTATATTCCATTATGTCTAGTTTTAAGAATTTTAGTTTATAAAAATCAATGTTGTAACGTTCTATTTCTTGTCGTCAGTAAAGTGTGTAAAGTTGTATGTTTAGCTGCTCATACAAGGCAATAGTATTTGATTGAGTCTATTTTCTAAAAATTTAATTTTTTGCATTTAGTCCAGATGCAAGAGATATTTTACGAACTCGTTGTTCTTAATTTTAACTTGTTAGAAAGCGTTTATTATTTTCATTCTGTCTTCTTCTACGTTCCTCTTTAGTAAAACTAGAGTGTCATTGAAATGTTGGTTTATTTGGATTATTTTATTTACTGTCGTGATAGCGTTATGATTGTTGACGTCCGTAATCCGCAAGTGTTCTAAAATTTCCTGACGGTCATCGTCGTTCATAGTACCGAACAGCCACTTATACGTTGTTTCGAATATGTTCAATAAGCCTCGCTTCTGCCTAATATTCCCTAATGAAGGAGTTATTCATTTAACTTTTGATTTAAGTATTTTTAAAACTTTATATAACAAGTCTTTATTAATAATGTCTAAATTCTGAATATTTGACTCAATTCATGAAATTATTTCACAAATTTCATTTGGATCTATTATATGTATTATTGTCATGGTTACATTGATTATTTCTACATCCCTTAGTCTAATTTGAGTGTAGCCGGTTTTCTCCATATTTTTGCTAACTTGCAATGTTCCTAGAGTTTCTGTTATGAGTACCATCAGCATTATCACGAATATTGGTGCCTGCAAATTTATATGATCTTTTTATATTTGATGTGTGAACTTTTTTCAATTTTTTTTTATAAACTTAGGTTCCTCTTTATGCCTAACATTTCTATAATTGTTAATTAAACCTTCAATTCGGTTTTCTGTATAGTGTTCTCGGTTTTGGTTTTGATTAGAAATTGCTTTAATTTTTGCTTTCTCTATTCGTTCTTTGATTAGTCTATGATCAATTTTATTATTTTGAACATCTTGTGGTGTAGCTTTTATAGTACTATGGTAGGAATTATTATAGAATTTTATAGCCATACACTTTTGAGTTGTCATTGGGAGCTTTTCTTCTAAATTTAATGTCCTGATACATTCGGTAAGTGTGCCTTTCAATTTTATTGCATGGTATTCTATATTCAGAGCGGAAAGAAAATTTCGAACATTTAACGAGTTAAATTCGTTATCAAAAACGAATTTTTTTATTTCTATCCAGTAAGTGGAAACATGTGGCATGTTTTGAAAATTTATCTATAAAAATTATAAACGATTGTTTACTGTTAACTTAAGTGTCTATATCAATATTTTCATTCACTGTGTTAGGTGTTTCTTTGTGTTGAAATTTGGATTTGATAGGATTTCGGTCATATTTCCCTCCTTTGGAGATATCACAATTATTGATTATTTCGTGTATTTTAATTTTTAATTGGGAGTGATAAATCTTATGCTTCATTCCCACAAAAGTCGGGATAATTTCAGAGTGTCCTATCTCATTTTTATGGAAAAATGTGATCTGCCTTTTTAGTTGATCATCGTCTTGTATGTCTTTGGAAAAATAGCTGCATTTGATGAAATTTTCGTAATATTGGAGTATGTTCTAATTAAAATTTGTTGCAATTTATTGAACTCATGATCATTGAGTTCAGAGTATATTGCGACTTTTCCTCTCTCGATGTGCCTTCGGACTATATTGATAACGTTTCAGAAATGATATCCTGCTTATCATTAAAGACTCATTTGTTGTTAAAAATATTTATTGCTTCAGTTTTCTTACTATCTACTAAAATTTTTTGTTTTTTTAAACGATTTACAACCGTATCAAAGATTGCGAAATGATCATTAGCATTTTCCATCTGGGACTGAATAGTTTCGCCTTCTGCTGATTCATTGTGGTTAGTATAATTTACTCTTAACATTAAATTATCTTCTTGGGTGCAGTTAGTGTAGAGTCCAAGCGATTCTGACTCCTCCCCATTGTTCATTAGGTCATATTCACCTTCACTTTGATAGTAATGTTCCTTAATAATTGCATTTTCTCTGAAGTCCGCTGGTGGTATTTTCGATTCTATAGTATTGTTATATTTTCCTTTTGAATCTTCCTCGGTTAAATAATTTATTTCATTACTTTTTGTGTTTAATCTGCAATCTTGTTGCCTTTCCCTTTTATATATTCAGGTTTGAAGTCATTTACACCTAACTCTATAAGCCACCTTTGCAACTTTGGATTGATATCTTTGCCGGCATATTTGGAGAATATTCATTTCAATGGTTGATGGTCACTTACGTGATCGAATTCCCTACCAAAAAGGTAAGAACGAACGTATTTTACACCCCACACTATTGCTAACAGCTGAAATCCCACATACCGGCTGTTTGGGATAGCGCCATCGTTAAACTTCCAAAAAAGGGTGATCTGCGCGACTGTGGCAACTGGAGAGGAATAACCTTGCTCAATTTAATGTACAAAATTCCAGCAACACTTATGCAGAATAGACTCCAGTGCGTTGAGAAAGATTTTAGGAACGAACAGGCTGGATTTTGCCCGAAACGTAGCTGTGGTGACCAGGCAAACACACTTCGTATCATCGTCGAGCAATCGATTGAATGGCGCTCCCTATTATACATGTTGTTCGTCGACTTCAAGAAGGCATTCGACTCACTTAAGCGTAATTCCATATGGATGGCTTTGAATAGAAAAGGTGTTCCCCTGAAGCTGATCCGCCTCATAATGGCGCTATACAAGAACTCTGAGCTGTCGGTTCTGCACAAGGGCAACATCAGTGATTCGTTCACCACCAACGCTGGAGTACGGCAGGGCTGCCCTCTCTTCCCGCTCCTCTTCGCCATTGGGCAGGATGACGTCATGACCAGCCTCACCCAGCATAAGAGAACTGGCATTCTGTGCCGATGACATTTGTCTCCTCTCGCACAAATTCTCCGATATGGAAGCGAAGGGGAACAGCTTAGTCGCGCTGGCACGAACCATACTGATCCAGATTAAACGCAGGAAGTGGCGCTGGATTGGCCACACGCTAAGAAAGCAGCCAGATAGCGATAATAACAGGCGTGCTGCTCTCTGAGAGCAGCACCGTATCAATATATCTTAAAAAAGGTTCAATACCTAAACTAATCTTAAAAGAACAACTCACTACAGCCATACTACCGAAATTCTATTCTAACACAAACACCCCAGTCAGATGCATTGACAACTAGACACTCAACGCCGACGCTGTTCAACCCGACTGCAGCACCGCACTTAAGATCTGGGAATACCCGCGTAGAGCTGGGTAGTCCCTGAACTCGGAATTGCTCGCGTACGGTTCCTGGATAGTCGCGATGCTGCAACTGTGAGCGAGCATCGCCGCACCTAACTCACACATAACGGGGAAAGACCCTTAGCAATTTAGGTGAAATAGCTTCACAGAAATTAATGTCTGGCATTGGCACGAACAACAATTGCCGCATACACACTACAATCCAGTAACATCATCAGATGATCAGCTGGCTTGCCCTTGAAGGCGAGTTGCGACAATGCATTGCATTGCGGCAAGATGCCGCACGATGCCCCTGCTGCCCGCACCGAAGACAGACACCCTCCAGACTCTCTCACCTTACAGTCAGCCCCACGATGGTCAAAACCCATACACCTGAAGCAGCCTGGCATCAGGACGGATGGACGCACCGTAAAGGAGAACCACTTAATGTAACAGCGGCCGTTCGTCAGGAGGTTCGACACCACCGCATCAGATCCCTATAAAACGACGTTCACTGCCGCACCGTCACTCTTCCAGGGTGAGCTCACCAGCTTCACATCCTGCCTTGAAGTTCACCTCGTAGAGCTCCTGCATGAAAATGTTAGAAGTGATGTCGGGATGAACTCCCTGGACAACAAATCGCGTGCCTCGCTTCTCATTCACACTTACACTAACCCCAATTCCTCGATCTTACGTTCTTCGCCACATGGTCACGCTCCCCGCCCTTAACGGGACGCACATCATTCACCCTGACTTTTGGAGTGGGACCAACCTCGTCTACCACTTTCCTGACTACCTCGTCCGATGTTTGATTTTTGCTCGTTACGACGAGCGACCACGTCTCAACCGGCTTGGACACAAGCGGTGTCGGCAAGCCCGTACAGGCGGCAGGGGCGCGCGAGAATACGGCTAAGGCGCAGCCTCAGTAGCTCCGAGACACTCCTTATAAACTTTAAGCTGGCCTTTTAATTCAGCATTTTCAACCATGAGGTGCATGAGATGCGCCTGGTATTTCCCAACATATTTTAAAACACTAACGACAGCTCCCACTTACCTTCGCCACTCATAAGTATTTCGTTAATTGTGGCGCTTAGTGCTTTCAATGCTGCCGGATCGTCACCATTCACTGTACTTCCGCTTGTCTTTAGTTTTTTAGTTTTACGCGGCGCGGTCGCGAGAAAGGGGTTGATCTCGTCCTCCGACGAGCCAACCGTCTGCACTTCAGCACCCGTGTTCATATTCGACTCAGATGGAGCCTGCGAGTCACTGCCACTTCGCGCACAACCCCTCTTTCTAGGTGGCATTGCCACAAAGTACACCAAGTTTCACAAGGGCTTAACGTAGCACGACACAAGACACTGAGACAGGGGAATAACAACAGTTACAGAAGTCACAGAGTTTTACACAAAAGTCTATATGATACTCCCCGAATTATTCGGAGCGCTAGGGCTTCCACAATACAAGGACTAGTCAAGGTGAACTTCCGCGAATAATATGGTGCTCCGCTAACAATAACAGAGCATTAACAACTAAGTAAAGACGGAGCGCTAGGGTTTCCGCAAACAAATGTCACACGAAAGTCAAACTCCGCGAATTTGTGTGGCTCCGCTGGTGGACGAACAACTCTCGTGAAACATCACATTAAAACTGGTGATTCTAGATTAAGCCGTCAAGCACCACTATGCACAAAGCACCGTTTATGAAGCCAATAAACTGATTACAGATATGCAGAAACAAGGTGTTATTGAACCATCAGCAAGTCCAGGATGGAAGTACTCGATTCTGTGTGGATTACAGAAAACTAAATGATATCACGAAAAATATAGCTATCCACTGCCAAGAATCAATCACACTCTGGACACGGTATGTGGTGCTAAGTGGATTTCAAATCTTGGTGGTTACTGGCAAGTTGATCTTGGTGGGGAAGACAAAGAGAAAACAGCTTTCAGTATGTGCGATGGTCTATGGCAATTTACAGTAATGCCATTTGGTATATATAATGCGCTAGTTATTATATAGGAACGTGTATTCAGAGGACTACACTGGAAACCCTTTTTAGTACATTCCGATGACGTTCTCGTGATGGCAGATAATTTACCGACCACCTGGAAAAGTTGAAAGAAGTACTTGAGCGTATACAATCAGCAGGGCTTAAACTGGATTCGAAAAAGTGTTCACTGTTCAGGCAAGAAGTTAAATATCTTGGTCATAAAGTAACCACGGAAGGGGTACATACCGACGAGGAGAAGGTAGCAGCAGTACAAGAATGGCCTCTTCATCTTCACGAGTTAAGAAGCTTCCTAGGCTTATGTACTTACTATAGACGATATGTTCCTGGATTAGCAAACATCGCCAGCAGTCTGCATGAGTTAACAAGAAAGAACAAACCATTTGTGTGGGTCGAGGAACAACAAAAAGCATTCGAACAGCTGAAAGAAATACTCTGCTCACCACCAGTATTAGCGTATCATGTACCTGGTCAAAAGTTTGTGTTGGACACAGAGTGTGGCTATGGAATAGGTGGTGTGCTCTCTCAGATGATGGGTGAGATGATGGGTGAGAAAAAGTAATAGCATACTACAGTAAAATCCTGTCAAAGCCAGAAATAAACTACTGTGTCACTCGAAGAGAGTTGCTCGCAATACTTGAATGTGTAAAGTATTTCCATAAATATTTGTACGGTCAGTCATTTCATATGCGAACTGACTGATTATAGAATAGAAAGAGCAGGGCGTATGCCCAGATTGGCAAGAAATAGCTAATGAGAGTCCAAAAGCAAAAACATACTATTGGCATACTTGAGAGATGGATGTCTATTCCGAGCATGGGAAAGTGAAGATGGAAAAATCGCTAATGATCTTCTAGTGGTACCCAAGGCTAGAATAAATGAAGTGATAGCTGAGTAGCACAATGCTTCCAGTGGAGGGCATTTGGCCCATTCCAAATCAAGAAGCTAGTACGGTTGCCGATATATTCGTCAACCAATGGAATTTGGTGTATATGACAATCAAAAAATTGTTTGTCGCTAACGCCCATATAAGGCGTGGCTCAAGATCAATGTTCGCATTTGCGATTGAAACCGCTCAATAAATTCGCAATTGGGTATCAAAAGAAGGGTATTTTTAATACTTCTTCAGTGATATATAGATTTATAGCCTATTTTAAAAGTTATGATAAGAAAAAATTGAACAATTTTTTTTTTTTGAAAGCCGATTTTTTTCGAAAATAATCACTATTGACCTATAAAAAATTTTAAACCATATTCAAGGCCATATAATTTCCTTTCCAATGATGTATTAAAGATATTTAAAAAATATTTAATATTTTTTTATATTCATACTTGTTATTATTATTATTATTATTATTATTATTATTATTATTATTATTATTATTAATGCTATGCTATGATGCTATGAAGCACCACGACCTGAAGATCTTTTGTGCAGCCTATTCCCTAACTAGATCTCAAGACTATTTATAAATCTTGTCACTGCTGTGGGATTGATTTTAACTAGGTCCCTGGGAACTATGAATCCGTTGCCTAGGTAGTATAGTCTGCGTCCAGCCACAGCTGGGCAATTGCAAAGAACGTGTTCTGCTGTTTCCTGCTCTTCAAGACAGAGTCGACAAGATCATTGTTTACCACACCCATTTTCATCATGTCATAATTAAGTTTACAATGACCTGTTAGTAGTTCAGTGTACAGTTTGATGTCTTTTTTGCTGAAGTTCAAGATAGTATCTACCTTAATATGTTCAGGGTCAATGAATCTTTTCGACTGCCGCATGCCTGTTATGGCTCTCCAGTAATCGGTTAGACTACTTTTTTCCTTTTCACATATTAAGTTGTTCATGAAACTACTGTTTACCCCGCGGAAGGGTTCTGGGCCTATGAAAGGAGTGTATGCGCCCTTTTTGGCCAGAAAATCTGCCATTTCATTTCCTGCATGCCCCTCGTGTCCCGGTATCCATATTAGAGTCACAGAGTTCCTACTTGCTAGGGTATTGAGAAGTTCAAACCATTCCCAAACCAACTTAGATTGGAACGAGAAATTCATTAGTGATTTAAGAGCTGCCTGACTGTCCGATAGAATGCATTTGTTGTTTTCTCGAGTGCCACTACGTAAACATTCTGAGACAGATAGCCTTAAGGCGTGAACCTCCGCCTGAAAAATGGAAGCTATTTTTCCCATTGCAATTTCCTTCCGGAAATTTGGCCCTTAATTCCCGCTCCTGCACTGTCGTCTTCCATTTTGGACCCATCAGTGTACCATAGCTATGAGCCCTGTTCTAGAAATATTTCGTTGTTTCTCCACGCTGAGCGATCGTGAATAATCACTTCGAAGAGTTTGGAGAATATAAATTTTTTATCCATCCTGTCAAAGAACGTGAGGCCCGGTGAATTCCAGACTACGTCTACAATCTTAATGTGCCTTTTTAGGTTAACTTCTTTCAGGTGAATAGAGTTCGAAAGCCTTATGGCTGCACTGGCTGCTGTCCTCTTAACCACAAGATGTAGAGGATTGAGCCCTGTGATTATTCCTAAATCTGCTGTTTGGCTAGTTCTCATCGCTCCCGTTACACTCAAACATTCTATTCGATGAATCCTGTTACAGATCATCTGAGTCCCAATTTGATTTACCTTCGGTCACCATGCCAGAGAAGCATAGGTAGAGTTCGCAAACTATCGATGGTTTCACACTATCGTGGCTATCGATAGTTTTAGACGGACTATCGATGGTTTTCGATAGTATTTATATTTATTTTCATTAGCACCATTGCTGTCTATTTCGTTTTATCTGGACAACTTGGCAACATTGTAAAAAGCGTTAACCCCAGAAAACCTGGCAACACTGAGCCAAACTAAGAAAGTGCGCGAAATTGTTTTGTTTGCTATCATATTCCCGACAAATTGTTAATAAAAAAAAAATGGACACGTTTTTGAGCAAAGCTGTAAAAGGTAAAAACTTTATAGTCCTATGAATGTCTCTACTATATAAATAACATTGTATATCGAAATAGGTCAGACCTGCACTGAAACTGCCTCTATTGAAGTTGCCTCTACTGAAGAAACTTCCAGTGAAGCTGAATTAAACACATGCAGTTGGGTAGTGTTAGACAATAATAATATAATAAGTACTCCTGGAAAGCGAAGTAAAAAAGGCCTATCAAAAGTGTGGAAATATTTCAAAAAATCTGGTGATGCAAAACTTGCCAAATGTCTGCAATGTGGCAAGGAGTATAAAACGAGTGGAAACACAAGTAATTTACTTGACCACTTAAAGCGCTTTCATCCAAATCTGGAGCAAGAGGAAGAAGAAAACCTGGCTAATAATAGCCGGCAATCCAGTCTTCGGTATGTTTAAACTTTTTTTAAATATACTAGTGAAAGTTTTACATTGCCTTTTCCTTCATAGATCACTCGATTCGTACTTTAAACGTGCCATGCATTACGACAATAATTCGCAAAGAAAAAAAGACATAGATTCAGCTTTGGTTGGGCTGGTGGCACAAGATTTTCAGGCTTTTAACATTGTGTCAAATACAGGATTTCGACATTTCGTAAATATTCTGGATCCTAGATATGTGATACCGAGTGCCAATCACTTACGTGATAAGTATTTCAAAGATCATTACAAAGATTTAAAGCAAATGCTGAAAAATATGCTGCTTGATATTTCTCATGTCGCTCTAACAACTGATGGTTGGACATCAGCGGCAAATGAGGGTTTCATAACTATTACATGTCATTTTATTGATAAAAACTTCGAGTTGCGCTCCGGAGTTTTATCTACGGACAAATTAGAGGATGTGACCAATCATAAAAAAAAAATTTAGCTAGTACAATTAAAAATGTTATGTCTGAGTGGGATATTACTAACAAAGTATATTGTATTGTTACCGACAACGCTCCTGTCATGAAAAAAGCTTGCGAATTGTTGCAAAAAAAGCATTTGCCATGTTTTGCGCATACTATAAACTTAATTGTTCAGGATAGTTTAAATCAGAACCATGAACTTTCAAACATTTTAAAAAAATGTAAGAATATAGTTGCATTTTTTAAAAGTAGCACGATAGCTTATGAAAAATTTAAGCTGGCGCAAAACAACGAAAACCCTTACAGTTTACTACAAGAGACACCAACGCGTTGGAACATCACTTTTTTTATGATCAAACGCATATTGCTTACAAAGGATGTTATTGCTCAAGTGCTTTTAGAAACCAAAAAAGCTCCTCCACCAATTGGAGCGGATGAAATTTCTGTTCTTTCAGAGGTAGAAAGTGTATTAAAAATATTTCAGGATGCAACAGATCAGGTATTAAAAATATAATAGCCGTATTCACAGTCTGATGTATTTATATACAATCTGTGTATTTTTGATAAATTTTAAATTTTTTATTTTGATTTCGTATGAAAAAATGTCAAAAAGTTATCAAAATTTATCAAAAATACAGAATAAAAGACCACGTGAATACCCAGAAAGTTTCTCTTACAAAGGTATCATGCATTCAACTTAATGTATATTTCAGATTTCTGGAAGTCAATATGTTACGAGTTCTTTGATGATCCCCTTGGCGTATGGGTTAACACAAAAGCTAGACTATATGGAAGCTTCATTAACAACATTTGAAGCAAACCAGTTATGCAAAGCTATGAAGTTTGGCATTGCAAAAAGGCTATCTCCATATGAGTCGAGAACGCCATCACGAATGGCTACATTGCTTGACCCTCGTTTCAAAAAAGAAGGCTTTGAATCACTTTTGAATGCACAACAAGCTGCAGTTTGCTTGGAACACGAAGTAACGTTCATGTGTTCAAAAATAAACAGCACTATGGGCTGCTCTCCGAATGACAGTACCAGTTCGACGTCATTGCTTGACTTTATAGACAAACGCATATCAGGGAAAGTAAAAAATCCACGCACAGATGCCATCATAATGTTGAGACAATATTATGAAAGAGCAAACATTAAGAAAGAGGCGGATCCACTTCTCTTTTGGAAAGTATAATAATTGTTTAGTTATAAGTACAAAGTATAAATAATCATATGACGAATTTCAATTCAAGATTTCAAGTGACGACTTAATTGCAATAAAGGATTGCGTGATCAAATATTTCTGTATCCCAGCGACTTCTGTTGAATCGGAGCGCATTTTTAGCAAGTGTGGCAGAATTGTTATGGACCGGCGAACGCGTTTAAAATCAAAAAATTTAAATATGTTAATATTTTGTAATAAAAATCAATGGCTCAGCAAAGCAAAAATATAAAGAATGGAAAATAATGCTTTCTCGTTTAATTTCATTTGCATTTAGAAAGAAACGAGCATATATTGTTCTGATATGTTGATTTTACATATTTACATAAATACTATCGAAAACTATCGATAGTTTATCGATGGTTAGTAAAAAACTATCGCCCACTATCGATGGCCGCGACTATCGATGGTTTGCGAACACTAAGCATAGGTGATCACTGGTACTATTATAGTTTGTAAGACCACGAAATCATTTAAGGTCGTAGTCCCCATGTTTTACCATACAACCTTTGGCAAGCGAAGGTAGCCCTCAGGGCTTTGTTCGTGATGTATGATAAATGGTTGTTCCAAGTAAGAGTTTTATCCAGGATTACTCCCAAATATTTTATCTCCTCATAGAGTGTTAGTTCTGTTTCATCTAACTTCAAGATCCCTAAATTCAACTTCCTCCTCTCTTGACACCAATCTTGTGTGATGTCAAGAGCTAGTTGCATACGCTCAGTAATGGTAGAGTCAAATTTGCCTCTAACCATAATTATTAAGTCATCTGTAAAGCCCTGAAATTCGTATCCGAGATCATCGAGAGTTTGTAAAAGCTCGTCAATGACCAATAACCATAGGAGCGGCGATAAAACGCCTCCTTGAGGACAACACTTGGTTGACTTGACAATTAATTTTTCTGTCCTCATTTCGTAAATTAATGTCCTGTTTTTCAGCATATTAAGAACCCATGTTATTATCAGTCTATGAATTTGCTTCCTGACCATATCTTCCTCAATAGACCTGAAAGTAGCAAGTCGCAGCTCTTTTCGGAAGCTTCAGTTATTGTTTTTTCAAGTTTCCTGACCTCGAGGTCCAGTTGTTGAGAATTGTTAATTCTCTCAGTTAGGCACCCTAAATTTTGCTCTAAGTAGAAGCTATACAGCGACGAATTGGTCTTCCTAGCATTTCTAATTTCGAAGATGTCTTCAACTTCCCCTCTTAGGTCAAAACGTATATAACAATGATCCGACAAGGATACTTCATCTAACACCCTTTAGTTAGATATTAGATATAAATGCACTGGATAGAGTGAGATCTAGCACCTCCCCCGTGATTGCATTTACAAAAGTTGGTTCAGTAGTAGTAGTAATGAAATGAAAAAGTGGCTTACCTCGAGTGTTTGTGTCTGTGCTTCCCCATGCCGTATGATGTGCATTTGCGTCGCAACATATCACCCATTGAAGATTCCGAATGAGGCAGTAAGCCATGAGCTGCTGGAGCTCCTGGGATACCGCCTCCTCTGAATTCGTCACCAGGAAGGTACATGGAGGCCAGTATGATTGTTCTTCATCCTCTGGCACTGGGCACTTCTGCTTGTACCAGATCACGTTGTAAAAGCTCTGAAATTGGAAAAAATTTAATATTTTTGTTGATAAGTAACGCTGCCTTGCGTCGGTCAGCATTTCTTCGTAGATCAACTTACATGTTTTTGTCTGTAGACCATTTATTTGTCTATTTGCTGCCCATGGTTCTTGGATGGCCACAAAGTCCAGACAATAACACCATAACACTAAATCTGTATGAGGGTGCTATTGCCCGGTGGAGATTTATTTGGAGACATTTAAGCTGCCTCCAATTGCCAGATTGCATTCGAGTTGGAGCCTGGGACATTATTTCCCAGACTGGCCCCTTCGGACCTTACCACCTTTCAAGGTTTTGCAAGGTTTCTCTGGCCTCAGGATCCTTGCGTTCCCATTTTCTGAGTCGATCAGAGAGCAGAGAGGGTTTTGGACTCCGGGCACTGGTGTTGCCTTTCTCTGCTATCGGTGCTGGAAACCGTTTTCGACTTTCGGCTATTTGCTTGCGCACGAGCCCGCGCCGAGGTCAAAGGTTGCTCTTCAGCAACATTCTGGACTTTTGCCCCGTTACCCTTAAGTCTGGGTCCTAGCTGAGCACTGCCAAAGCCATAAAGACTTTGTTGCCCAGCTTTTCGACCACTTCCGAAGACTGTGGCTCCAGGGCCACCGCTAGCTCGACAAGGTCACCTTTGTGAAGCCTGTTTAGCACCCTCCATTCGCTAACACAAATGTCCGAGTTCTGTGACTCAATCTGCCCCAGAATTCGGTCATTTTGCCACGATACTGAGCCAGGGAAGTATCCGACAAAGATTTTGGCCTTCGGCACTTCTGCCTCGTCCACAACCATTAAATCGGCTCCTTTCCATGGCTTCAGGGCTGGTACCATCTCTTTCAACCAGGCCACAGTTTCATCGTCCAGACAGTTAATAGTTAACCATCCGGGCTTAAAACCATAGCCTGCAAAGTGGGGCTTCACCGGGCCACCGCGAGACTCGTAGACCCTGTCGATGATGCATTTCTGCACCTTGCCAATTTCCTCAGTGGACCATATGCCCTCCGGGAAATTGTTTGGGATAACCCCGACCTTCTTGAAGCTGACAACTGGTGCCTGGTGCCCCCTCCAGCTGATAGTGGACTGTACTTTCAGTGACGTTTGGACCAAATTCCCCCTCGTTCTCTGAAATTTTTAGGCTTTTGCCCTCGTTTTGCACCTTTAAAGGTTTGCAGTCCATATTTTGTTTTTCAAATTTAGAATCCATAAGATCTGATATTTGATTGAAACTTGCATTTTGGTCACCCATGGGTGCCCCCAATGGGAAAGCAAATTGAAACCGTAGGTTCGCCAGACCTTGTACGGAGTTCGTTATTATGTTTGACTCCACCCCGTCAAGCAAGTTCGCAGGCATAGCTGTTTAATTTTAGGGGGTTATTTTAGGTCATTTATGAATCGGTCCATCCCACAGACTGTCAAGACTAGGCCTTAACAGTTTGTAGCATGAGCGGACTCAGCCTTGGGAGTTTTCCATCTGCCCCGCACGAATCTTCGGCAACCCAAATCCACCAGAGACATGACCGTACTGAAAATGAGCTACTGGTCAGAAATAATAGCCGCACTTCTCCTAAGGGCGGACCAATTTGCTAGTGTCTAGGCAGGTGACCTGTTTACTCCCCGAGATGCTATAAAAGCCATTTGGACTGCTAGCAAGCTTTTAACGACTGACCAGGAATCGTAGTAAACTACTTTCAACCTGTGCGTCGTCGATTATAAATGTGTTAATAGCCTTAGACATAGTTGCCTATTAACTAATTACTTGTATTCTCATATTTATGGGTGAAGAATACGGTGCAAGAATTTATAATAAACGAATTGGGCACTTCGCGTGACACGGACATAACTTGGTCAAGCTTTTGTCGGCAAGTACCGTATGACGGAATGGTCACTAAAGTCCAAAAAATTGGCGAAATAGGAAAAACTGTAGAAATCGACGAAAGTAAGTTCTTGAGGCGGAATTACCATCGGGGTCTTGCAGTTGACGGGCAGTGGGTGCTTGGAGGTATAGAGAGAGGTAGCAACCTCTGCTTTTTTGTCTCTGTGGAGAGGATACGACATAATGGCACTATCTTCAACAAAAGTGTCATGCTGTTAGCGTATGCCGACGATATTGACATAATCGGCATGAACACGCGAGCAGTCAGTGCAGCATTCTCAGAGTTGGAAAGAGAGTCGCGTCGGATGGGTCTCACGGTGAACGAGGGCAAGACGAAGTATCTAGTGTCAACAAACAAAGAGTCCCGGCGTCTTGGACAGCACGTCACTGTTGACAACTACGCTTTTGAAGTAGTAAGGGACTTTGTCTATCTTGGAACCAGCATTAACAGCAGTAATGACGTCAGCTTGGAGATCATGCGTAGGATAACTCTTGCTAACAGGTGTTACTTTGGGCTGAGTAAGCAATTGAAAAGTCGAGCCCTCTCTCGAAGAACGAAAGCTACACTCTACAAGTCTCTCATCATGCCTGTCCTAACATATGGCGCTGAAGCCTGGACAATTTCCACCTCGGATGAGCGAATGATTGGAGTTTTCGAGAGAAAAGTCCTACGCAAGATCTTTGGACCTATTTGCGTTGGTGGCGAGTACCGAATAAGGTACAACCATGAGCTGTACGAGCTGTATGCCGATATTGACATAGTAAAGCGCATCAAAATCCAGCGGCTGCGCTGGCTAGGTCATGTCGAGCGAATGGAAGAACACGCTCCAGCTAAGAAGGTGTTATATTCGGAACCCGCTGGAGGACGACGCAAAAGAGGAAGACCAAACCTCCGGTGGAAAGACCAAGTACTGGAGAACCTGACGGCGCTTGGAATTTCTAACTGAAGCTCACCCGCATGCACCAGCTCATAAGCAGAATATGGTCGGATGAAAGCATGCCTGATGATTGGAGGCTCAGTGTTCTCTGTCCTGTACATAAAAAAGGAGACCCCACAATTTGCGCCAACTACCGTGGAATAAGTCTCCTGAGCATCGCATACAAGGTTCTATCGAGCGTACTGTGTGAAAGGTTGAAGCCTATGCTCAGCAACCTGATTGGACCTTATCAGTGTGACTTCAGACCTGGTAAATCCACCATCGACCAGATTTTCACACTGCGCCAAATCCTGGAGAAGACCCAAGAAAAACAGATCGACACACACCACCTATTTGTTGATTATAAAGCCGCTTTCGACAGTCCGGTAAGGGATTACCTCTACGCAACAATGTCTGAGTTCGGTATTCCTGCAAAGCTCATTCGACTTTGTAGAATGACACTGCATAACTCCCGTTGTGCAGTGAAAATTGGGAAGGACCTCTCCGCACCGTTTAATACCGAACGGGGTTTCAGACAAGGTGATCGTTATCGTGCGACTTCTTCAATCTTATTATGGAGAAAATAATACGAGCTGCTGATCTACGACATAATGGCACTATCTTCAACAAAAGTGTCATGCTGTTAGCGTATGCCGACGATATTGACATAATCGGCATGAACACGCGAGCAGTCAGTGCAGCATTCTCAGAGTTGGAAAGAGAGTCGCGTCGAATGGGTCTCACGGTGAACGAGGGCAAGACGAAGTATCTAGTGTCAACAAACAAAGAGTCCCGGCGTCTTGGACAGCACGTCACTGTTGACAACTACGCTTTTGAAGTAGTAAGGGACTTTGTCTATTTTGGAACCAGCATTAACAGCAGTAATGACGTCAGCTTGGAGATCATGCGTAGGATAACTCTTGCTAACAGGTGTTACTTTGGGCTGAGTAAGCAATTGAAAAGTCGAGCCCTCTCTCGAAGAACGAAAGCTACACTCTACAAGTCTCTCATCATGCCTGTCCTAACATATGGCGCTGAAGCCTGGACAATTTCCACCTCGGATGAGCGAATGATTGGAGTTTTCGAGAGAAAAGTCCTACGCAAGATCTTTGGACCTATTTGCGTTGGTGGCGAGTACCGAATAAGGTACAACCATGAGCTGTACGAGCTGTATGCCGATATTGACATAGTAAAGCGCATCAAAATCCAGCGGCTGCGCTGGCTAGGTCATGTCGAGCGAATGGAAGAACACGCTCCAGCTAAGAAGGTGTTATATTCGGAACCCGCTGGAGGACGACGCAAAAGAGGAAGACCAAACCTCCGGTGGAAAGACCAAGTACTGGAGAACCTGACGGCGCTTGGAATTTCTAACTGGCGCCAGCTAACGAAGAACAGAGATGGCTGGCGAAGCATGTTATTTTCGGCCTAAATCGATATTCGGTTGTTATGGCCACATAAGTAAGTAAGTAAGGAGAGGAGAGATAAGGAAACTCTGCTCTCTATACTCAATTACTGAATTCATCCCGGCACACCTATTGTGTCTGATTTTTGGAGGGTATAATTAAATTTAATTTTTCACTTAGTCAATTAATAAAAGCTTTATATTTAAGGCTTACGACTATTTAGCAGAGGAGGGTCTTGTACTATTTAAAGTAAACCACTCTATAAACTACAGAGAAGCAGAAACTCTGCAGCACACCAACACAATTGAAGGGCTATGAAGACATGTGAAGCACTCAATGCCCTCATATTACAGAAGTAAGCGCCACTTCAAAGGGTGTTTGGACAAATGCATGCTTCTAAAATATTCCAAGCATAGCAATATTGATGTGTTTAAGCATTTTTTCAAGATGGTTGGAGCGCTATATAATCCGCTACAGCCGACTTTTGCTGAATTTACAAATGTAGAAGAAGCCTCTTCTTGTCGTGATGGAAATGGGAATCTGGTTACAGATGTCCAGAGTGTACTGAGCCTATGGAGGGAACACTTCTCCACGTTACTGAATGGCGATGCTACGAACAATTCCGCCAGTAGAGGAGATTGCCCGATAACCCTAATTATAGATGATGGTGTTGATGTTCCACCACCCGACTATGACGAGGTTGAAACTGCCATTTTAAGGCTGAAGAACAACAAAGCTGCAGGTGCTGATGGCCTGCCTGCCGAGTTGTTTAAGACCGGAGGCGATGAGCTGCTCACCCGCATGCACCAGCTCATAAGCAGAATATGGTCGGATGAAAGCATGCCTGATGATTGGAGGCTCAGTGTTCTCTGTCCTGTACATAAAAAAGGAGACCCCACAATTTGCGCCAACTACCGTGGAATAAGTCTCCTGAGCATCGCATACAAGGTTCTATCGAGCGTACTGTGTGAAAGGTTGAAGCCTATGCTCAGCAACCTGATTGGACCTTATCAGTGTGGCTTCAGACCTGGTAAATCCACCATCGACCAGATTTTCACACTGCGCCAAATCCTGGAGAAGACCCAAGAAAAACAGATCGACACACACCACCTATTTGTTGATTATAAAGCCGCTTTCGACAGTCCGGTAAGGGATTACCTCTACGCAACAATGTCTGAGTTCGGTATTCCTGCAAAGCT
Source organism: Megamerina dolium (assembly GCA_963854835.1). Lineage (NCBI taxonomy): Eukaryota > Metazoa > Arthropoda > Insecta > Diptera > Megamerinidae > Megamerina > Megamerina dolium. The sequence goes on from OY978530.1 coordinate 51,998,288, forward strand.
CATTCGACTTTGTAGAATGACACTGCATAACTCCCGTTGTGCAGTGAAAATTGGGAAGGACCTCTCCGCACCGTTTAATACCGAACGGGGTTTCAGACAAGGTGATCGTTATCGTGCGACTTCTTCAATCTTATTATGGAGAAAATAATACGAGCTGCTGATCTACGACATAATGGCACTATCTTCAACAAAAGTGTCATGCTGTTAGCGTATGCCGACGATATTGACATAATCGGCATGAACACGCGAGCAGTCAGTGCAGCATTCTCAGAGTTGGAAAGAGAGTCGCGTCGAATGGGTCTCACGGTGAACGAGGGCAAGACGAAGTATCTAGTGTCAACAAACAAAGAGTCCCGGCGTCTTGGACAGCACGTCACTGTTGACAACTACGCTTTTGAAGTAGTAAGGGACTTTGTCTATCTTGGAACCAGCATTAACAGCAGTAATGACGTCGGCTTGGAGATCATGCGTAGGATAACTCTTGCTAACAGGTGTTACTTTGGGCTGAGTAAGCAATTGAGAAGTCGAGCCCTCTCTCGAAGAACGAAAGCTACACTCTACAAGTCTCTCATCATGCCTGTCCTAACATATGGCGCTGAAGCCTGGACAATTTCCATCTCGGATGAGCGAATGATTGGAGTTTTCGAGGGAAAAGTCCTACGCAAGATCTTTGGACCTATTTGCGTTGGTGGCGAGTACCGAATAAGGTACAACCATGAGCTGTACGAGCTGTATGCCGATATTGACATAGTAAAGCGCATCAAAATCCAGCGGCTGCGCTGGCTAGGTCATGTCGAGCGAATGGAAGAACACGCTCCAGCTAAGAAGGTGTTATATTCGGAACCCGCTGGAGGACGGCGCAGAAGAGGAAGACCAAACCTCCGGTGGAAAGACCAAGTACTGGAGAACCTGACGGCGCTTGGAATTTCTAACTGGCGCCAGCTAGCGAAGAACAGAGATGGCTGGCGAAGCATGTTATTTTCGGCCTAAATCGATATTCGGTTGTTATGGCCACATAAGTAAGTAAGTAAGTAAGTAGAAGAATATGAAATTAAAGTAGACTAAAAAAAATAATTACTTACTAAAAAGACTTTTTTGTGAAATCTTGATGGTCGCGAAGCTAGTGTCGGGGCTATAAAAGTTTTTTTTTTCTCCTGGCCGAAAACCGGCTATTAAGAAAAAATTTTATCCGAAAATACTAATGGTCACAAAGCCGGCGTCGGGCTTATAAGGGTTATTTTTCAAGAAAAGCTTTTATCCAAAAATACTGATGGTCGCGAAACTAAGTTTGAAGACATTCAGGTAATTCTATCGAACGCCATCCTTTTTGAAAAAATTTCATGAAGTATCAACGAAAAAAAAATTTTAAAAATATATAAGCAGACCTAGAGTATGTTTTTAAGTCCAATATTCATAAGGACGTTTAACAAAGTTCCTACCTGATTGGATTTCAAAAGAGTTTTGGGTATAAAAAATTCCCCAAGATGCTTTTTTCTTGCGTGCATTAGTGCTTGGCATATTCTTAGCACATGTTTCGCAGTTTCATTTTTCTCCCTGCAGGATCAGCAGGTTTCATCCGAAAAGATTGCCAGTTTCGTTAGGTGATAATTCAACCTATAGTGTCCTTACAGGTTAATACAGGTTAATACGTTCCTTAAATCTCTTTAGGTTGTAAGTCCCTAAAAGTCACTTGGAATGGGACAAACCAGGTAAGTTTACCCAGTATGATTGTCTTTCTGATTCTTCTTTCTTTTTGATGAGTACTGACAAGGCTCCCTTGCTAGACCACAGAAGAGTTCTGGGTCTACAAAAGGGGTTGCCGCAACCTCGCGAGCTTATCTGCCAATTGGTTCCCTCCAACCCCAATGTGTTCTGGAAACCAAAAGATCCACACCTGATTACATTCACCGAGTTTATTCTGCTTGTCAAGACAACCCAACACCAGTCTTGATTTCAAATGGTTAGAGTTGAGTGCCTTGATAGATCACTGGCTGTCTGTCAGGATTGCAATCCTCCAATTCCGATATTCACGTATGATGTTGAAGTACGAACACCTGTCAATCGCTTATACTTCCGCTTGAAAGACAATAGCATTAATTCCTAAAGGCTCCGAGTATTTTAACTCCGAGCCAACCACTCCTGCTCCGGCCCCTTCTTCAGTTAAATAACCGTCCGTTAAATATGTTATTATGGTTTGGTTTATCCCATATGTTTTAGATATACCTTTCCATTTGCTTTTGTTACTGAGTTTAGTTATGAATCACTTAGTAAAAATTAACTCCGGATACATTGAGTCCCTCGGCATTGCGACTTCAGGATATTGTGTTCTAGAATATCATATTTCTTGCGCTTCATTAAACTACCTGGCCCTCTATTCACAGCGATCATTCTTAGGATAGCCCTCTTCGCTTTGGACTGGATATAAATATTTACCAGTGCTGAAGCTACACTGATAAGGTCCAATCAGATTGCTGAGCATACGCTTCAACCTTTCACACAGTACGCTCGATAGAACCTTGTATGCGATTCTAAGAAGACTTATTTCACGGTATTTGGTACAAATTGGTATCATTTCTGATACCAATGCTGATCATACCACTCATTCCTCAGAGGCCGGTAGTAATCGATTACTATTCGGCAGCAAAAATCATGGAGCGGGACATACCTTCTGTCAAATAAGTACCCGGAAATTTGAAATAAAATACAAACAACTTATCAATCATCTAAATTTATTATATCCCCTTCAAAATACGCCCCTTCTGAAGCAATACACTTCTTCCAACGAACAATCCAATCATCGAAACACTTTTTAAAGCTATATTCCGGGATGGCCTTCAGTTCTCGTTGCGAATTAGTTTTGATGTCTTCAATGCTCTCAAAACGGGTTCCACGAAGTGGTAATTTGAGTTTTGGAAACAGGAAAAAGTCACACGGGGCCATATCTGGAGAGTACGGTGGTTGTTCGGTGATATTTGTTGAATTTTTGTTCAAAAACTCGTTCACAATGATCGCTTTGTGCGCTGGTGCATTATCGTGGTGCAAAATCCAACTGTTGTTCCGCCACAAATCTGGTCTTTTGCGACGAACATTCTCTCTCAACGCCTCATAACGCCAAAATAATATTCTTTATTGACGGTTTGGCCCTCCCGTAAGAATTCCGAATGAACAACACCACGAATATCGAAGAAAACGGTCAGCATCACCTTGATTTTGGATTTGCTTTGGCGCGGTTTTTTCGGTTTCGGCTCATTTTTGGCGCGCCATTCCGATGATTGTTGACTTGTTTGCATGTCGTACTCGAAAACTCATGTCTCGTCACCAGTTATGATGCGTTCGATGAACGTTGGATCGGAATTTACGCGTTCAAGCATGTCTTCAGCCACCTTACTGCGATACACTTTTTGAAGAAAATTCAGATCTTTTGGCACCAATCCCGCTGCGACTTTCCGCATACCCAAAACATCAACCAAAATATGACGAGCGGTCTCATGAGATATGTTCATTTCTTGGGCTATCTCTCGCAAACTATAATGAAGAGTTTCGAGCACCATTTCCTTTATTTTGTCGACGTTTTCTTCAGTTGAAGAGGTCGAAGGCCGTCCTGAACTTGGCAAATCGTTCACTTCTTCTCGCCCCTCTTTGAACGATTTATACCAATCGTAAACTTGAGTTTTCGACATGGTTGAATCACCAAATGTTTTTTTCAACATTTCCAATGTTTTGGCACCAGAAATTTCGTTTGAAACACAAAATTTCACACAAACTCTTTGTTCGATATTTTTATCCATAATAAAAATCGCAACGCACACAGAAGGTTGACTTGTTCCTAATGACGCCGTAACCAAACTAAATGACACATAGCAATAAAAATTCACAGAATAGTGGCTGACAGTTGTGCCAACCTGGGAAAAAATTTTTTTTGAAATATTCTCAGAGGGAAAATTAAAAATGAGAATTTCCGGTTACTTATTTGACAGAATGTATGTGTCCATGTATATGAAAGAAGCTGATATATAAGGCTGATGTTAAAAAAGTTTGCTCGTTCATAGGCGTGAAATGTGAGACAAGGTGTCGCAGTCTCTTGCTGACCAAAAATCCGCGTCCTAATTCGTTCCCTTCAGCATGGCAACTGTAGTATATCACAGGACACTCTTTTGGAGCAGCCCTGTCCCATATGTAGTTGGTCCCAAGCCCAATGCACAACCTCTAACCGAGGAAGTTTTTAGCCGTTCACATTATCCCCCTCTTAGCGGCAGCCAGGAAGACTTTGCCCGGTGGTCGCCAGCCGGTAACGTCCAGTGAGTTGACTTGTAAGGTTCAACAAAGATTGCGTTAGACCCACGCGGTTGAAGCAGTTAAACACGTTACCTTGCGAAAACACGACCAGACTACCAGTTTATACACATTTCATAATACTACATCCAATTATCAATTAAACTAATAAGTAAATTTTATTTGGGGAAAAATATTTTTTCAAAATAAGATATTAACCACTATGTAAATCAAGCGGGATGCTAAGGGGTAGTGACGCGAGCATATAGCCTCTCCTATCCAATTGTCAATCTCACCTATACGTAGGTGCATCCTGTCGATAACATAAGAGGTACCCGTGCCGAGAGCTGAATGACTGGTAGTGTTTAAAGAACCAAGTCGTTAACAGTCCCCTCCGATACCCAGGCAAGGTTGGTTGCATTAAGTGCATTACCCTGGTATACTGGCTCTGCTGGGATGGACCCTACTTTCCAGTTAACTAGTGGGAATCAAAACGGAGAACATACAGCATAAACAAACAAAAAAAAAGAGGAAGAAAGGAGAGCGCTCTGAGAGGGCTTTCGGAGGACGAGCTTTTGGCCAGTAGTCAGGAGAGCGTCAAAACCAAGGATGACAAGGTGCCGGACATAGCACCCCTGTCACCGATCCAAACATACCATCTACGTCCAACAAAGGGAGCACACCAGCCATAGTGGCCCACAAGAAGTCGAAGAAATCATCCGGCACCCTACTGAAAGCAAAATCAGAAGCAAGAAAGATCGGTCACAAGACGTGACGGATCACCCCACGAAGAGAGGCAAGTCGGCCAAGCAGGGGGCTCCTTCCGCTGTCCAGCGTCATCGAAGCAATCCTATAGTCAGGTGGTCAGAGCCCTCCTCCAGGTTGCTATTGTTGATGTGAAGAGCAATAATGGAAGGCCAGTATTGGCAATGTGGAACTCCATTTACGGACGGCTATCTGAGATGGTCGTCGAACACCTCTTGGAGAAACAGAATCCAGTTCCTGCCTTTAACTGAGAGGAGATTTGTCGCGGCTGTAGAGTGTTCAAATACGCGGACGGATTCTCGAGGGAATTTCTGAGTAAATGCGGAACTAAGATTAGTAGTGCAATGGGATGGTCTTTCGCTGAAGATCATGCCGGCTACAGAGAATCCCAAGAGGCCTCAGGCGCGTATTTGGTTGCCCAAATGGAGATGAAATTGGTCGAGTTGAAGCTCATCCAATGTTTGAAGCTGAAAACCCAGGTGTTCCGATGGACAACTGGTCAGTCATTAAGATCGAAGTGCAGCAGCGCAACAGCAAGCTAGTCCTTCTGCTCATCTGAAATGAATTCCTGGGAGCAGTCAAGGAGAGAGAACATAAACTTTGGTTTGTCATCAGGAGGATAAAATGAAGGTGTTACCGGCCTTGGTGGCACCGGATGACAACCTGCAAGAGGTTGATTATGCTAAGAAGCTCCTAGAGGGGCTCAAGCTGGCCGAACTGACCGGAAAAGGTGCCTCGTCATCAACCGAGCTAGATGAAAGTGCGCCGCAAATCAGAAAAAAGTAGATGCTGAGGGTGGCGCAGATTGACTTGCAGCTTGCCAAAACAGCCTCGGACAACCTCATAATCCTTCTCAGAGAGGAGGACATCGACATCTGCTTCATATAGGAACCGTGGATATGGAGCTCAAAGATTATGGGTCTGCACACCAGGGACTGCAACCTTTTTTATACACATGGGGAAGGTAAGTCGAGGGTTTGTATCCTTGTAAGGAATACAATTAATGCTTCCTTTCTACCTAATTTTAGTTCTTACGATGTCATAGTGGTCAAGATTGAGTCGCAAAGCGGTCGTAGTCTCACGATCGCTTCTGCGTACATAGCACATGACTATTCAGCGCCTACCGAGAAGGTCCAATAACTGATCAGCAATACCACAACCAGCAAAGAGGATGCTCTATTGGGCTGCGACGCCAACGCCAGACATGCTATGTGGGGAAGCAGCTAAACAAATGAGCGAGGTGAGTCTCTTTTCAATTTTATAATGGATAGTTTCGCAACGAATCTCCCTGTCGGATCATCGAATGATCTCCTCTTTGATCTAGGCTGGGAGAGGGAGATTAGACCACCACACAAAAACCCCAAACGAACATCTTGGAATCTATTTGACAAGGTAGTTACCGATAGACTTCGTAGAAATAGAACAACCATCGAGTTCCGAGACAATCTGAAAGACCGAGTCAAGTCTCCAGAAAAAAGTTTTCAGGTGGCGTATAAAGTTGCCTGCCCTATATTGAGGAGTACTGAGCGACCTGAGGTCCAAGCTCAGAAGGATCTTTAATGATTGCTATGCAACGGGTAATTTTCAGGAGTATAGGGATTCCCTGAGGGAATATAAAAACTATACGGACTGCAAAGACAAAATCTTGGTGGGACTCGGCAAAATCCTTTCAAAATATCATTTAAATAAAACCTTTATAAAGCGCGCCGATGGCACTTGGGTGGAATCGGCGGCCGAAACTTCAGATATTCTCATAGACACCCACTTTCCAGACAGTCCTGAAGAGGCAAAGCAAGGAAGTGAATTGGTACAGCAGAAAGTACCATGGCGCTGCTTGATAAAATCACGACCGAGGAGAAAATAGGTTGGACAATTAAAAATTTCTTACCGTTCAAATACCGGGGGTAGACGGAATGCTTCCTAAAATGATGCAGAACCCTCAGAAATCTTTGGTCAAGGAGCTAAAGGAGATCTTCGGTGCTTGTATTCGCTACAAACATATTCCGACTACATGGAGGAGCACAAGTGTGGCTTTCATCCCTAAATCAGGTAGAAGAGTACATGAATTGTTTAAGGGCTTTAAGCCAATAAGCCTTATGTCATAGAGAGAGAATCTTAGACTTACATATACGGGAGCTTCTAGATGTGCAATCTCTCTACAGTGCAACACTCTTACTTGAGAGGGAGGTTAACAGAAACTGCGCTACATGAGGTGGTAGATGGCGTCAAGGCAGATGCGATTTGTTGGATCTCATCCCTACTTCTTAACTGCGTAATAACAGCTGAGATAGGGGGTGCTAGACGTAGCAAGCGGGTACGTAGGAGCACACCACAGGGGGGCGTGTTGTACCCCTGCTTTGGCTCATAACCATAAACGATATCCTGGTGGAACTTAACGCAAATGGAGTTAAGATTTTAGCGTACGCTGATGATGTGGCGATCCTGGTCTCGGGTACCTTCCCTTCCGTGATGAGTGAAATCATGGAAAGAACATTAGTAAAACTAAGTAGATGGGCACAAGAATGTGGCCTTAGGTTGAATCCGGATAAGACGGAGTTACTACTCTTTACGAGGAAGTACAAACCACCTACCTTCAGACTACCAACATTAGAGGGACAACAACTACCCTTATCGAACAGTACCAAGTATCTGGGACTGACTATAGACTGCAAACTGAATTGGAAAACATGCATCGAGGAGAGAGTATGGAAGGCCTGCATCGCTTTCAGTGCTTGCAAATATGCTTGTACTCTCGATGTACCAACCGGTGGTGAGACCGGTGCTGACCTATGGCTCTGTAGTGTGGTGGAAAGCTCTTCGGAAGAACTATAACACCAATAAACTGCGGAAAGTTCAGCGCACTGCGTGCGTTGGTGCCACTCAACAAGGACACAGTAGTATCCTTAGAAATGTACCTATAGATATAGTCGAGAACAGGACGGACTTTTGCCCTCGCAAACTAACATTTGAGAGTGGCATCAAGGCAGTATTTCCAAGTAGGAATGAGTGGAAGAATGGAAGAAGGTGGGATCCTGATCGGTAGAGATACCTAAATTGTGACTGATGGATCCGAATGGAATGGAATGGATGGACTCTGGAGTTGAAGTAGGAATCTATTCGGAGTCCTTAGAAATATCAACGTCCATAAAACTCCCTTCTTACTGCAGTGTGTTCCAGGCGGAGGTATACGCGATTCTGCAAGCATGCGAATTGCTGCAGCAGAGGAACATATCTGTAAAGGCAACAATTCTCTCCGACAGTCAGGAAGCTATAAAGGCGTTAGCCGCACTAACTGTTAGCTCAAAGCTGGTCGGGGAATGTAAACAAATAATAACCTCACTAACTGCCAACCTCGAAATATCAGTTATATGGGTTCCAGGACACAAGGGAATCGCAGGCAACGAGAATGCTGATGAGCTAGCCCGTAGGGGCTCATCTGCAGACAATGAACAAACAACCAATCCTGATGTGGGAGTTCCCCTAGCCGAAACCAAGTTGATTATTCAAAAATATTACCTAAACAAAGCGCAACGGAAATGGACAGCACCACAACCTGCGCAATTTCAAAGGCCACTGTGCCAGACTACAATGAGAAGAGGACAAGGGGCTTCTGAGTAGACCTAGGGCCGTCATACACAAATTAATAGCAGTATGCACAGGCCACTAGGCCATTGGTACACATGCAGAGAAAATGGGTATTCCATACAACGACCTTTGCAGAAGCTGTAATGACACAGCTGCTAAGGATACGGTGGAGCATTTCTTGTGTAAATGCCCGTCCTTAGCCAGAAACCGATTAACATCCTTAGGTAGCCCTTCTTAGATAACCTAAGACAGTTATCTAAAATAGAGATCTCCCATATCCTTCAATTTATAAACAATTCCGGAGAGTGGTAACATAGCACTCAGTAGGTCTTAGCGAGATTTATTGGTCAAAACGGCATTCTGTTTGCTACTTGAGCGACTAGGGACGCATCCATTTTACCTACCTACCTCTTTAGCCTTCTTGTTAGGGTTGCTCCATCGTTAAGTATGGAAACTTCATTGCTTACGTGTGTTTGCTTTCATCGCTAAGACTCTATCCAAGTCCTCGTTACGCACGTACCAACTCACATTAACTATGCCTCTGATTACCTTATTTTGAAGTCGCTGTATAACATAGATATTAGTTTTGGCAGTGGAACCCCACAATTATATACCATACCGGGTTTAGGACTTGGTTGTAAATGCACATTTTATTTTGCGTTGACTACTCGAATTTCTGCCAATAAATTATCTCGAATTTCTGCCAATAAATTATAGAGTTTTAGTAGTTTTATAATAAGTTCTACTGGTATAATTTTAATATGGTCTTTCCATTTAAGTTTTGCAACAGGGTCATTCCTAGGTACTTGGCCTTACCGGCGTAGAGCACATTCGCTGCATGTATTTTAAATGGCTTATACGATATGTTTTTATTAGTAAAATACACATGAATAGATTTTTACTCATTTAACTTTACTTTCCACTTCTCGATCCAGTCAACAATCTCGTCGATTGAGCTTTGTAGTTTTGCGGTGGACTCGTTTTCATCCGATTCAGTTAGGATATACATATCGTCAGCAAACGTAGCAACTTTGCATCTTTTTAGTATAAGCAGATCTGAGATGTACAGCAGGTAGAGAACCGGTCCTAGTATACTGCCTTTCAGAACGCCTGCCATTTTTTCTTTAATTTCTGTTTTACTCTGAAGTACCTATTTGTTATATGTGATTCGAGAATCCCAGAATACTGTAGTGGTAATAGTCTATTTAGTGTATAGAGCAACGCTTTGTGCCAGACTTTGCCAAATGCTTGAGCAACATCAATGAACATTGCCGAATTATGTGTCCATATCTATGTTTTTTTTTTTTAATCGGAGGGAGAATCTTCAAAAGATACAGTCATCTCCGACGGCATGAACAAGTCATACTTCCCGCTATAAGTACACCTCATGCGGAACCACGCGCAGTCAGTACGATCTTACTATGCTGGACTTGCGAAACAGTACGCCTACGCACTAAACCCTTAACCGTGACTTCTATAGCTAGTTATCAGAGCGGCGGAACCGCCGTTAAGCATTACGTCGGAGCCATTAGCCTATTAAGGCTATTCACTCTGGACAGTACTCACTCACGCTCCTTCATTGTACTCATGAAGGGCTGCCTCTGACCACACCTGCATCTGTGACCACACCAACCTCGATTGTAACATATGGCCCACGATGTTGTTGGGTATCATCCTTTCATCAATAAGTTCCTCGATGGCTGCTTTCTCCGCATCAAATCTCCGGCAGAAGAAAAAGCCGACACTACCGCAAGACGAGCATTCAGCGGCATTTTTATAGCCGAACCTGAGGAGGTACTTCCTGTAACACCTGTGATCGGTTCAAAACTGCGTCAGGTAGTAGTCAGTCTCACTGCGACTTCTCTCAACCCAGGTTTGGATCTTCTTGATGAACCTGTGCGTCCACCTCCCTAAACTTCGGCGTCCCAAAGCTGCTGCCATTCATCCAGGCTCGCCTGCCTATCCTCTTTTCTTTCGTTAGATGTCTGTGCAGACTGTTGGTTCTGCTATAGATTCTGTGCAGCTCTGATGCCATTATATGCGGTGACATGGTGCCAGATGTAACACCTGCAATCTCGTGCGACACTGTTCTAAAGGCGCATATGACCCTCACAGCGCTGAGTTTGTGGACTTCTTTCGCCTTCTTGGCATAAGTCTTTTGGCGTAGGGCTTCCCACTATATTGGCACCGTATACAGTAGTACGGACTTGCTAACTTTAGCCAGGAGTGTCCTCCTGCTCTCACTGGGGCCACCAATATTGGCCATGATTCTTGACAGAGCCGCTGTCACCGTGGACGCCCTATCACAAGCTTTTTTATATGTGGCTTGAAATTTAATCTCGCATCGATCATCACGTCTTAGAGCACGTTCCACAGCAATGGAGGCACTCCACCTGTCACAACGTCCTCCTGGGTCCTTTGTCAGTGTCGTACAACAGCAACCTGTCACAGACATAGCTACCGTTAATATTCCGCTTGCGTCGATTGTGAACCGAATTCGTCTGAAGCAAAATTGTTTCTTAGACAGGACTGGCGATTCCCCTACTAGGTCTTGCTCCAAACGAGTGGAGCAACCTCTCCAGGGTTTTTCCCATCATGTCGATCATGCAGAGTGGCCGATACGCTCGCCCGCCGGTTTGTTCGGCTTCAGAAGTAGGACCAGCCACTGTTTCTTCCACATTTTCGCGAAAACTGCTTCGTTGAAGCACCTCGTGAAGAGCTCCGCAAACGACTTCGTATTGTGAGTGATGGCAATCTTCGGCGCCTTTTTCGGAATACTATCAAGACCAGGCGCCTTTGTGTTGCCGAACCTCATAGCCGCTTGGATGATCTCCAGCTCGTCGATCGTCACCGATTTTTCTGCTACGGGTATCTCCGGAATTGGCTGGTTGTCCAGCTCCTGTTCCGAGAACAGTGTTTTCACCGTCCTTTCTAAGAGAATAGGACAAGTTGGAGCTTGGCCTCTAACTCCTCTGAACTTTGTCATGACTACCTTGTAAGCATCGCCCCACAGGTTTTCATAGGCCTTTCCGCCCAGTACTTTGAAACATGAAGTTTTACTCCTTTTAATCGCATTTTTGAGTCTCGCATACTCGTAAGTTCTTTGGCTTCTCTGAAAGATACGTTTCGCTTTGTGACATTCGTTTCACAGTGTATCGATCTCCTCGTTCCACCAGTAGACGGGCTTTCTATAGGGGTTTTCCCCTTTTCTGCACATGGCGGCGACACGGGCTTTGTTTACCTATTTAACCAGCATTACGGCTAGCTGATTGACGTCACTCAAACTATTTGGGTATTTGTCTAGCATGAGCCGGAAAACATCCTCATCAAGCGTTTCGACTTTCCACACCTTCTACGATTTTTGTGGTCTCTCTTAAGTCTGTGCGCTTCCGAATTCTACCATTATATCAAGGTGGTCGCTATGACAATAGAAATTTCACACCTGCCAGTTTGCCGATCGCACAAGTGCGCAACTTTCGAGCGTGATGTCGATGACTGATCCACGTCCATTCTTCTCGAAAGTATTTATTCTATCGGTATTGAGCAACAGCGCATCTAGTAGAGAACACGCTTGGAGCAGGGTATTACCCCGTTGGTTTATGTAATTGCTGCTCTCTTTCACGGCCCACATGTTGAAGCCTCCTGCTATTACGTTTGTCGTAGTATAAACTGTATCTCGCACCAGCTCATCCAAAGCTCCCTCAAATTTACCTTGTGCCACACTGGGTAGAATATAGCAACTATAGAACTGGCGCCTTCTTCCTGGGGTCTTGCGTCTTCCGCTTTGTCTGCGTCCAACCAGCTTCTGCTCTATCCTTAGTCGGGCTGCCCTTTATTTTCATGGTCACCTTTGCCAACGGTTTCTGCGCTTTTTCTCGTGTGGTCTTATTCTTCTTCGGAGGTGTTCTTCGACTCAGCTGCTCATCTTCAGGAAGCCTCTTTGGTGTGGAGTCCGTCGAAATCAGCAGTTGAGTGCAATATGCCTGGCCTTCCTCCTGTGAGCTTCCTTTTGAGTTTGAGCGTGGAGACTTGCTAGCGAGTTGAGTAGCTCCCACATCTCGAAATTAATGGATGGTAGGCGCATCATTTCCATCAGCCTCTTGATGGTGTCTCAAAGCTCTGCCATAGCATCACCATTTGACTGCATCGTTTCGGCGGTCGCCTTGCTGTCCTGTAGTGCTGGTGGTGACGAACTAGCTTTGGTGGGCTTCTCCACCGTGAGCTCCTTTGGTGACGGGATGAGTCTCGACGCCCGCCTAGATGGGTCAGCGGCCTTGTCATCCCCGCACGGGATCAACGTCCTCCTCCACTTCAGGCGCCTTGCCGCTTCCGTCACTACGGTCGTTAGTCTCTCTACCCATAGTGGCGCCATAGATGTTGCTGCTGTTGTAGTTTATTGTTGTTGTTCTCTTTGTACTGTCCATACTTCTGTGTAACCAGCGCATCCTGTGCAGAGGGGCGGGCCGAAATACACAGGACTGTGTATACCCCCGAAGAACACTGCCCTTACCCCAGTTCCCTGAGGCCTGTCAAAATTTTAAAAATTAGCAGCATCTGACATGGTGAACAGATGTGTTGTATTGTATTCACTTTTCTTTTATATCGTATGAGTAAAACCCCTCTGTGTTGTCAGATCTCTTCCATAAGTCCCTGACCCAAATCAAATTTTTTTTGTGTTTGTACTATCAATTTTGATAGACGAGATGACATCGCCTTTCATGACAGCAGTTTTTAAAAATGTTTTTCAGATTATTAGTCATATGCACGATCGGTCTCTAATAATATGTATTTGAAAGCGTTTGTTTATTTATAATTAACGAAGACTCCCAACGAGCCCACTTATCCGCCCAACCGACCGAGGGCCACGTTCGCATAACGTACGGAACTGGTGACCGATCAACAACACCCAAGCTGAACGCGAAGCTGAAGTGGCAAGTGACTATAAAGGGAGTACAATTACAGCGACAGATTTATACAATCAACAAAATACAAAACAAACAAAAATATAACTAAAAGGCTGAAACTAAAATAAAACTGCCTAAAAATTAAAACTAATAACGTAGTATTTATTTCAAATAGAATAAAAAAGCGGTTTTTAGGGCATAAGAAGGAATGTGATAATCAACACATGCTCATGCTTTGTGACGAAACAAACATTTAACATCACTCTTCTATTTTCAAGTGTTGGCATTCACAATTAGTGATGAATAACCAACCATCGATACTCGTTACAATACCATCTAGAACAACAATATTTCGAACATATTCTAACGAGTATCGATGGTTGGTTACTCATCACTATTGTAAATGACACTATTATGAGTGACATGAATATATATAGAACAAGCCAACGAGAACGAAAGAGTAGAATTTCGACTACGAAAAAGAAAGATTATGGAGTGTTGCCACATTGTATAGATTGTATAGTATCAGAGGCTGAAATTGCAAGTACATTAAAGTGTTATGGTAAATAGTTGATTAGATAAAGTCTTGCAATTATTATTAACAGAATCCAGAGATCGAACAAGGTTGATTCAAATAAAATTAAACGTTCATAAAAAAAAACGTAACAATTGGTGTCAGAAGTGGGATTCTGTAAAGATGGTGAAAATTGACCAAACAAAAGTGGACCAGATTAAAAAGCTGTTGTTAGAGATGAATCTATCGTCATCAGGTGCAAAAACGGAACTGCTGGTGAGGCTAAGGTAAGCCATGAAGGCTAAGGTAAGCCATGAAGGCTAAGGATATTAATGTAAAAGCTGATATACATGCAGTTGTGCACGCTGAGGAAGAGAGCAAAATAGATTCGAATGGTCAACTAATGAAATTCATGAAATCCATTATGCAACAACAGCAGCAGGAACTGCAAGGAATTAATGCGAAGTTACAAGAATATTCGGCTGAATTGCGTATGGAAATTGGAGAACATTCGGCTCGCCAAGAAGACGTCATCGAGAATCTGCAAAAAGAAATTGATCTCAGATTTTAGGAAATGTCTGGTTCCATTAATAACAAGGTCACAGAACTGGAAGAACAAGTGGATGAGTTGGATGATATTCTGGAGGAACATATCGACAACTGGGAAGATACGTTTAAGAAATTAGAGCACAAACTCGATCAACTAAAAATAAACGAACCATATACACCAGTGATTAAAGAAACATGTAAAATCAAGCTAAAGCCGCAGACATTTGATGGAACCACAACATTCAACATCTTCAAACTTCAGTTCGAGATGAGAGCTTTGAAGAATCAATGGGACGATAGTGACGAGACCGCTGCTTTAATAGTGGCATTAAAAGGTAATGCGTCAGCAGTCTTGCAGATTGTTCCAGAGAATGGTCGTGGTTGCTACCAATCACTGATGGACACACTCCAGCACAAATATGGTAACGAATATAACAGTGAAGTGCATCAAGTGAAATTAAGATCGCGAGTACAAAGCAGTAACGAGAATCTTCAGGATTTCGCTATAGATATTGAGCGCTTATGTCGTCTAGCGTTTTCCGGTAATTCGGAAGAGCTCGTAGAAAAATTAAAAATAAAGTCATAAAGGCATAAAGTTATTGCCATCAATCGAATATGAAGCCTAAAGGAAGAACAAGGAATCAACGCAAAATAAATTTGCCGGTAAGTGCTTCATATGCTACAGAAAAAGACACATAGCGCGTAATTCCTGTCGACCACGCAACCAACAAAGATCGAATTCACCAGGACAACGAAAGGAAGATCATGATGTTAGTCACCGTAGTAAAGCTAATACTCCATCTCGTCGTACTTGCACCTGGATAGTAAGCATTGTTCTCGGATAAGAAACCAGAATCACATTGTCAATCTACGACTTATGAATGCCGGAAGAGTCATGGCCCACCGAATGAGTTCAAGAAGATGAATGGAACCCAGATCTCGCAAAGATTATGAAATACAAAGAGCAGGGCGTACGTCCAGATTGGCAAGAAATGGCTAATGAGAGTCCAATAGCAAAGGCATTTACGAGACAGATGATTATTCCGAGAATGGGAAACTGAAGAGGGAAAAATCACTAATGATCTTCTAGTGGTACCCAATGTAAGAATATATGAAGTGATAGCTGAGTATCACAATGCTTCCAGTGGAAGGCATTTGGACAGCACCAAAACCGTCGAGAAAACAAAGAAACGAAGTGCAGGCAATGTGCAATGGCCAAAGGACCCAATAAGAAAAGTGGAGGTAAGATGCACCAATACACTGTTGGTGCTCCATTTGAGCGAATTGCTATGGACATAGCTGGACCATTTCCAATAAGCAACGCAGGAAACAAGTATGTTCTGGTGGTTCAGTAAATGACCTGAAGTATACCCCATTCCAAATCAAGAAGCTAGTACAGTTGCAGATGCATTCGCCAAATAATGGATTACTCGTTTTGCTGTACCGATAGAGTTACACTCAGACCAAGGTCGAATTTTCGAATCAGTTGTATTCCAAGAGATGTTCCGTATGTTGGGTATATATAAAACTCGTACAACACCACATCCACAATCTGATGGCATGGTAGAACGATTTAACCGTACCTTGAAGGAATATTTGAAAAAGATCCTAGATAAATATAAAAAAGACTGGGATGTACATATATCAATGTTCCCCATGGCATATCGATGCTCACAACATGATACAACGGCTACTACACCAGCAATGGCAATATTTGGAAATGAGTTAAGACTGCCAGCTGATTCAAAATTTGGAGTCGCATCATCAACGAGATCAACCGAAGGTAATTACACTAGCGCAAAGCGGAAACAGTTAGATGAAGTACATCAGTTCATCAGGGTTCTATGAAGGAGAGTTTGCATTGCTTTATTATTCACAACTAAAGGCCTGTCCCCTAAATTATAGACTCATGGGGAAGGATCATATGGGATTATAGCAAGGATAAATGACGTAGTGTATCGTATTCAACGTGCTTGGAAAAAAGAGCAAAGTTTAATGTAGTGTACTTGGAGCAACTTGCTCCATATCAGTGGAAACATAGAAACTTGTTCGGGACGAACAACGTTAAGAGGAGGGCAGTGTAACGAGTATCGATGGTTATTGTGAATAGCACTGATAATGGTAGCATCGAAACGAATGTCAACAAAAATAGGCGACAACTAAAATAAGCCAACAAGAGAGAAAGATAAGAAACTCGAATACAATAACGGAAGATTCTGGAGTGTTGCCACAGAGTATAAATAGGGCCAGTTGTTGACAAATGAATTCAATCAAATCCTGAAAGTGGTCGCGCAAACATTGGTACAGTATCAGAGGCAAATTTGCAAGTTTATTAAAGAGTTATTGTAAATAGTTGATTGTAAATAGAGTTTATTAAATAAAATGTTGCTGTTTATAGTTGTACAAAATCTTGTATGTTTGTGATTCCTGATAAATAATAAAACGCATTAAATAATTAAAACGCAAAGGGATAAATATAACACATAGAAAATTTAAAGAGAGGAGCAAAGCTTTAAAAAGTAACTTCTATGAAAGTAGCATTTTAGAATCAATAAAGTTTTTTATTTCAAATAAGAGAATGCTGAGTAATTTTTACATTCAATCAAGAATACGGAGAAAATTTAAAACATGTCACAATGGATTCTCTTTTGCCGTTGCAGCTGGTGACGCCGATAGAAATAGATCTATTGTCGCAAATAGTCGTCGGACGAAGTTCGTGGTTAGCTGTGATTGTTCGCTTTCCTATATACATCAGTGTATAACATTCGCGTCGAAATACTCGTCTCTCGCCGGTGTTGTGCTTACAGTATTAGTCCTATATTTTCTATCAAATTAAATGATCGCAAAAGTAAGTGAGTGTCGAAACGAGTATCGGACATTTATAGTCGAAGCATTTATTATTTATAGTTTAAGCAAGTTGATCGGTGAGCACAAACTATTTACTATTTTAAGTGTTGAGCGTGAATAAATATTTTTAAAACACCGCTTAAAGTTCTCTGATGAAAACCATATTTGACATATAAATTATTTCTGAAGAGGAAAATTATTTTACAAGAAACGAGCCACGCATAATTTATAACGTAGGTCCAATTTTAATACTGCCAAGATTATTAGAACAGTTGTCATACAGACTTATAATGAAAGTGAATACATATTTACTAGTTGAGAGTTTAATAAAAGATGGGCATTTCACGCCCACTATTATACATATACAACCTTAACCATTTTACCCATTGACATTTATGATATTTTAAATTTTTATAATCTGAAATTATACCCAAAAACTGCTTAAACGATGGCCACGGAAAGCTTTTATATATATTGCATATAAGTGTGCAGGGTATTACTCGGTCGGACCGGCCAACTTTAAGGCCATTTTTTTATAAATGTCCTTAAAAAATGTTATGGGCTGTGGCAACACTGTAGGATTTACAGAAGATTCATGTTATTAAGGAATTAGTGAAACTGAATTAAAAGAGAAATATTGCCGCGCGACATAAATTCATATCACAAATGAATTTATGTGGTATCAGTTGAAAATGAATTATTATCGCGTGGCGATAATTAATTTTCCAAAATTAACGATGTGTATGTGAAAGAGATGCCGGTGAGCTCATACCTTGGTTGAGTTTTACTTATGTGATTTTCCTGCTACTTGAATTACCGACTACTTCTTGCGTTCTAATAAAATTAAAGTTATTTAAGTTTATTCGTTCTTTTTAAGTAAGAAAATAATAAATAATAAAAAATAAATATAAAAATCTACTTGTCGATGTTTTTGGGGTTGTTGATGTTTTCGGGTAACGTCATTTTCCGTCATCATCTTTTCCGATTGCAAACTATAGCTATAGACAATTGATGGCAAATCTTGCTGTTGTTGCCGTTGTTGCTGTTAATATTCTTCCATTTGTTCTGCTTTAGTTGTTGTTGTTATTGATACGGTTGAGATGATGGTGCTACTGCTACTTGCCGTTGTTGTTCTATTCGCAGTAGCACACTTTTGATTCATTTCTAAATTGCACATTTCCCAATGCTTGTGTCGCACAATCTACTGCGGCTTATTGCGTTTCGTCGTTCATATCAGCATTTTTAATAATTGCTTTACGGTCAGACATTTTGTTATATTTGTTGTTCGTTTATGATTTTCCGAATAGTTAAGCCTTTCGTTGCTGGCTAATACCATTATTCAAAGTATATGTAAATCAAATCTGATTTATTTAATTATTTTCATTATCGAGAGAAACCAATTTAGGTTTTTATTGACACGCACGTAAATTGCAAGACAATTGTTTTCCATGTACATTGCCTTGCAAAAAAGAAAAAACACTCGAGATATATACACGCGTTTATGTGTATTATTTATTATAAAAAACACTACACTAATTTTAATTATACTTTTAATTAGACTAGTACGTACTATAACGATAGAAAAATATATACAAAAAAAAGAAAAAAGGCGAGCACTGTTCATATCGTTCGAGAAAAAATATATAAGTAGCAAAAAAAGAAGAACAAGAATAACCGTATGTCGTGCTGAAAATCGATTAAAAACAGAGATGCACTCGCCTTCTATAAAGGTGGCACCAAAATTAAGACAGTACGCGCGGTGTAATTTTCTAAAAATGTATTAAATGTGTAAATGTATTAAATGTGTAATTTTCTGGCGTAGACAAACGACGTTAATTAATTTTTTGAGCAAATTATCTTATTTTTGCGAATTATTTCGCCCATACAAAAAACCGCGACAGTAATTCATTTTACACACCACGACGATAATTCACGCGACGTTAATTTGGGACACCGCAAAATTTCAGCCAAATCGAAGACCATGTCGCAAGAAATCACCACTTTTTGTTATATTTAATATGGAAGGGCTTTATACGTTATTGTACTTAGTACTACTATAGTACTAATTAGAGTTAAGATTCAGCAATTAAAAAAAGGATCAAATCTACCTTTGTGTTCTATTGTAGAAAGACGTTGGCTTGTTGTCGACAACGCACAATATGTTTTTTTGAGTCGATCCCCTAGGAAAGATGTAAATGGCGCAGTGGCGTGGAATAATTCTGAAGAATTGTTAGAACCGAAAAACAAAACAAACAAAAAATAATATAAAATTTTGTGAAAGTGGAAAAACTTTCTAACAGTGTTTAAAATGATTTTTATTTCGAACGGTACCCACCGGTTGGCAAACAATTGGCAATTATTTGTACTTTTACATGCACATTCCATACTTTGCTTAAATTTTGAATGGCGTCAAGTAAATTTATTGACATACGAGGCTTCTTTTCCTACATTTGTGTTGAAATATTCATAAAAATCTGTTTTCTGTAGTGCTGTTTTAGGTTATGGATAATATCTTAGTCCATTGGCTGTAATAATGAGATCATGTTGGGAGTGAGATGAGCAAGCTCTATATTTTTTAATTGACTATCTTTGACGTTCTTGTCATTTTAAGTAAAATTTGCTTTTTTGTCGAGATCCAGAGATTTTATGCCTTTGAAGCATCGCAGATTTTTTGATTGCCCAATAACAAGTAATATAAGCTTCTCCGTCTATGTCATATTACAAGCCACCATGACAGCTATTCGTTCTTTGCCTTTTTCCACCAAAGCATTTTTCATTTTTAAATGCAAGTGTTTTATTTGGTAAGCACTTGAAAAATACACCAGTCTCATCAGCATTAAAGATGTCGTTTTTGTCATACATGTGTATCAAATTCGGCAACTCTTTCGCCAACCTTTCATCACGAACTTGTATGTTCGCGTCAGCACTTTCACCACATAATGTTTTTTCAACAATACCGTGCCGGTTTTTGAACTTATCCAGACATCCTACAGTAGATTCAAACTCTAAGTGTCCCTATACTTACGCTAATTCTTTGGCATTTTTACTCATAAGCGGTCCGGATACAGGAAGGTTTCTTTCGCGTGTACTTACTGTCCATTTCAGATTGGCCTCATCAACATCTTCCTAAAGACAGGTGCGAATCCTTTTGCGTTTAGAACTCAATTGTTCACTGTCTGCCTTTGGTTTTCAAAATTATTGAAAGATTGTTTGAAGGAATTCAAAACTACGTGGCAATTTCTTGTTTCTTTTTAACGCCCTTTCCTCACTGATTGTCAAAAATTTTTGCTTCAGCGAATGGAATTTCCCTTCAACATTTTGCTTGCTATCAGCCTCTACATTAACTGCAAACCAAAAACTGATGTAAACATTACTAGTGCTGACATTCTTCCCCTAAATACATTTTTGTATTTGTTTTGGTGAGAAAATAAAATCGAAATAGAATTCGTTATAGGGAGATTAAAAACGCATGAGAATTCGAAATTATGGGCGTAGAAAAAAGACGAAGTATAGAAAAATTCGCTATAAGGGAATTCGTTATAATGAGACGAAAGCATACTGAAAATTGAATGAAATTGCAGTGCTCTGGAAATTAGTTCGTTATAAGGAAAACTTTGTTGTACAGAAGTTTGTAATAAAGAAGTTCGACTGTAAATAATATTTTGCACAAAAGGTAACCTCACAATGAAAAAACAACAGTGATCGAACGAAGTGATGTACAATATCAACAAAAGCAATTACTTTAAAATCAGTAATATATATCAGAAGACGGATGTTTTCCAATATATAATAAAAAAAAATGTCGAATGAATAAAAAATTTTATTTAAATAATAAATTTTACTTGAATTTTATTCAAACAATTAAAAATCAAATGAGAAAAAAAATTTGATAACATAGGAAAACACGTCTGTCTATACAGAACAAGAGCGCGAACAACTTACTTACTTACTTACTTATGTGGCCATAACAACCGAATATCGATTAAGGCCGAAAATAACTTGCTTCGCCAGCCATCTCTGTTCTTCGCTAGCTGGCGCCAGTTAGAAATTCCAAGCGCCGTCAGGTTCTCCAGTACTTGGTCTTTCCACCGGAGGTTTGGTCTTCCTCTTTTGCGTCGTCCTCCAGCGGGTTCTGAATATAACACCTTCTTAGCTGGAGCGTGTTCTTCCATTCGCTCGACATGACCTAGCCAGCGCAGCCGCTGGATTTTGATGCGCTTTACTATGTCAATATCGGCATACAGCTCATACAGCTCATGGTTGTACCTTATTCGGTACTCGCCACCAACGCAAATAGGTCCAAAGATCTTGCGTAGGACTTTTCTCTCGAAAACCCCAAGCATTCGCTCATCCGAGGTGGAAATTGTCCAGGCTTCAGCGCCATATGTTAGGACAGGCATGATGAGAGCCTTGTAGAGTGTAGTTTTCGTTCTTCGAGAGAGGGCTCGACTTCTCAATTGCTTACTCAGCCCAAAGTAACACCTGTTAGCAAGAGTTATCCTACGCATGATCTCCAAGCTGACGTCATTACTGCTGTTAATGCTGGTTCCAAGATAGACAAAGTCCCTTACTACTTCAAAAGCGTAGTTGTCAACAGTGACGTGCTGTCCAAGACGCCGGGATTCTTTGTTTGTTGACACTAGATACTTCGTCTTGCCCTCGTTCACCATGAGACCCAACCGACGCGACTCTCTTTCCAACTCTGAGAATGCTGCACTGACTGCTCGCGTGTTCATGCCGATTATGTCAATATCGTCGGCATACGCTAACAGCATGACACTTTTGTTGAAGATAGTGCCATTATGTCGTAGATCAGCAGCTCGTATTATTTTCTCCATAATAAGATTGAAGAAGTCGCAAGATAACGAATCACCTTGTCTGAAACCCCGTTCGGTATTAAACGGTGCGGAGAGGTCCTTCCCAATTTTCACTGCACAACGGTAGTTATGCAGTGTCATTCTACAAAGTCGAATGAGCTTTGCAGGAATACCGAACTCAGACATTGTTGCGTAGAGGTAATCCCTTACCGGACTGTCGAAAGCGGCTTTATAATCAACAAATAGGTGGTGTGTGTCGATCTGTTTTTCTTGGGTCTTCTCCAGGATTTGGCGCAGTGTGAAAATCTGGTCGATGGTGGATTTACCAGGTCTGAAGCGACACTGATAAGGTCCAATCAGGTTGCTGAGCATAGGCTTCAACCTTTCACACAGTACGCTCGATAGAACCTTGTATGCGATGCTCAGGAGACTTATTCCACGGTAGTTGGCGCAAATTGTTGGGTCACCTTTTTATGTACAGGACAGAGAACACTGAGCCTCCAATCATCAGACATGCTTTCATCCGACCATATTCTGGTTATAAGCTGGTGCATGCAGGCAAGCAGCTCATCGCCTCCGGTCTTAAACAACTCGGCAGGCAGGCCATCAGCACCTGCAGCTTTGTTGTTCTTCAGCCTTAAAATGGCCGTTTCAACCTCGTCATAGTCATGTGGTGGAACATCAAAACCATCATCTGTAATTGGGGTTATCGGGCAATCTCCTCCACTGGCGGAATTGTTCGTAGCATCGCCATTCAGTAACGTGGAGAAGTGTTCTCTCCATAGGCTCAGTACACTCTGGACATCTGTAACCAGATTCCCATTTCCATCACGACAAGAAGAGGCTCCGGGATTTAAACCTCCACTCAGGCGCTTGATATTTTCGAAGAATTTTCGAGTCTCATTCTTGTCGGTACACATCTCTATCTCCTCACACTCGCGTCTCTCCAACTCCCTCTTCTTGCGCCTGAAAAGACGTCTCTCTGCACTCCTTTTCTCTCTGTACCGCTCCTTAACAGCTCGCGTTGCGCCTCCATGCAGGGTTTTTCTGTAGGAGGCGTCTTTCTATGCGATAGCGTCGCGACACTCCTGATCATACCACTCATTCCTCAGAGGCCGGTAGTAACCGATTACCTCCTCGGCAGCAGTAGTCATGGAGTGGGATATATGTGTCCACCGTGCGCATGTATCATCAAGTGGGGGAGTGTTCTGCATAAGCAGATCCGATAGTCGAGTGGAGCGAGCAACACTTGAGTATAAAATCTACTAATTTGTTGTATTTGCGATAGTCGGAAATTTGATTGACTCTATTGCTTACTAGAACTTGAACTAAAAAGTTTGCATGTTTCGCTAAACAAAATGCTACATATTCACGCTTTGACAATTATTTTTATTTTAATTTAATTTTTCAATTTTGCAGAAAATCAGTGTTGTCATAAGAAACATGTTATGTATAACTTTGAATTCTGAATTATTTCCAATTATCAAAATATTAAGTCGATTGAATCGTTGGTTTCTGGCCCCACGTTGGGCGCCATCATTATTATGTGGGGTTAATCTACGACTTGTTTAAACCACCAAAATATGCCCATTATTATCAATCTAAATGACATCAATACATCCGCATGTTATTTCAGTCCTCGTCCATGTACATCCATATCTGCAAGTAAATACACCCACATACATATGCACTCGTTGCAACACACACACCACAGGCAGGCTTTTATTTTATTTGGGCGCCATTATTGTTCATCCATTATAATTCACCCACAGTGGCCTTGCACCAGCTGGCTGCGGTACTCAGGGCGTGGTCCTCAACCCGCCACTGAGAGGCAATGGATGAACAATAATGCCCACCATCATTGTGGACATGGCTACTCAAACCAATAGCAAACCAGAAACAAAATCACAACCACATACATAAATATCAACAACACGGCATATCCCCTTATCGTCACACTCAACCTGGCATGCCTATTGTGTGCTCCCTCCCTTCCTGGATTAACCACTCACGCCTACAAAACCGTGGACAATCCCCACTAAGTAAAGGAAACGAGAGTTCACCTACATCCATTTCCATTTTGTGACTACCCCTAATGTGGGAATTTTAAGCACTCATACTTTTACCAACAACAATATTAATTAAACATTATAAAATATATTTGAATTTATTACAAAAAAAAGTTACAGGCAGGCAATTTAACCTAGGGTTGATATTATATGATATTATTATGCACAATTTGTTAATATCAGTTATGGGGGAATGCCTCTACTTACACCAATTACTGTGAAAGCACCAAAAAAGAAAAGAAAAATTAAACGGTTATTAACGGTTCCGATGGAAACCGTAATTTTCTTCTAACGGAATTTTCCGCTATACCAAAAATTATATCGATTTATATATATCTATAAAAATAATCAAAAAAAAAAATATAATAAATAACGAAAAACAATATTTGCTGCAAATGGAAACTTAAATCCTTAATACAAAATTACAAAAAAGACCACCGCTCAACTGAACCTCATGCAAACGCTACGTTATTTTTTCCTACAACCAACAATGATCCAGCGGACTACCGGTTTGTGCCGAAGTAAGACGATATTTTCCTGTCATCAAACGGTGAGTATCGCACACACTCGCAATTCTACACCCTAATTCAAATTAACCTATGTGTACAAAGCGATTTACACGATAGTACAGAAATAGTATTAACAAATTCTATTATTAAAATAACCAAAGCTTTTGTCAACATACTATTATTGCACTATTATTAGTGCTATAATAGTTTTAGTTATTTTCATCACATAATTTGCTTATATATTTTTTCTTTTTCTTCTTTGCTTTACAGCATGCATCATCTCAACATACATCAATCAGAGACATATCAACCGATGACTGATGTCAGACCACACGGAACACGGCTGAGTGAGTGGCGAAAATCTCCTCGGTTAGAGGTTATGCGTTGGGATTGGGACCCGCCACATAAAAAATCTCCCCAATGAAAATGTCGTGATGGAAATGGGAATCTGGTTACAGATGTCCAGAGTGTACTGAGCGTATGGAGGGAACACTTCTCTGCGTTACTGAATGGCGATGCTACGAACA
Source organism: Megamerina dolium (assembly GCA_963854835.1). Classification (NCBI taxonomy): domain Eukaryota; kingdom Metazoa; phylum Arthropoda; class Insecta; order Diptera; family Megamerinidae; genus Megamerina; species Megamerina dolium. The sequence continues at coordinate 52,023,646 of OY978530.1, forward strand.
ATTCCGCCAGTGGAGGAGATTGCCCGATAACCGCAATTACAGATGATGGTGTTGATGTTCCACCACCCGACTACGACGAGGTTGAAACGGCCATTTTAAGGTTGAAGAACAACAAAGCTGCAGGTGCTGATGGCCTGCTTGCCGAGTTGTTTAAGACCGGAGGTGATGAGCTGCTCGCCTGCATGTACCAGGTCATAAGCAGAATATGGTCGGATGAAAGCATGCCTGATGATTGGAGGCTCAGTGTTCTCTGTCCTGTACATAAAAAAGGATACCCCACAATTTGCGCCAACTACCGTGGAATAAGTCTCCTGAGCATCGCATACAAGTTTCTATCGTGCGTACTGTGTGAAAGGTAGCTCAGGTACCTGATTGGACCGTATCAGTGTGGCTTCAGACCTGGTAAATCCACTATCGACCAGATTTTTACACTGCGCCAAATCCTGGAGAAAACCCAAGAAAAACAGATCGACACACACCACCTATTTGTTGATTATAAAGCCGCTTTCGACAGTCCGGTAAGGGATTACCTCTACGCAACAATGTCTGAATTCCGTATTCCTGCAAAGCTCATTCGACTTTGTAGAATGACACTGCATAACTCCCGTTGTACAGTGAAAATTGGGAAGGACCTCTCCGCACCGTTTAATACCGAACGGGGTTTCATACAAGGTGATTCGTAATCGTGCGACTCTTCAATCTTATTATGGAGAAAATAATACGAGCTGCTGATCTACGACATAATGGCACTATCTTCAACAAAAGTCTCATGCTGTTAGCGTATGCCGACGATATTGACATAATCGGCATAAACACGCGAGCAGTCAGTGCAGCATTCTCAGAGTTGGAAAGAGAGTCGCGTCGGATGGGTCTTACGGTAAACGAGGGCAAGACGAAGTATCTAGTGTCAACAAACAAAGACTCCCGGCGTCTTGGACAGCACGTCACTGTTGACAACTACGCTTTTGAAGTAGTAGGGGACATTGTCTAACTTGGAACCAGCATCAACAACTGTAATGCCGTCAGCCTGGAGATCATGCTTAGGATAACTCTTGCTAACAGGTGTTACTTTGGGCTGAGTGAGCAATTGAGAAGTCGAGCCCTCTCTCGAAGAACGAAAACTACACTCTACAAGTCTCTCATCATGCCTGTCCTAACATATGGCGCTGAATCCTGGACAATTTCCACCTCAGATGAGCGAATGCTTGGAGTTTTCGAGAGAAAAGTCCTACGCAAGATCTTTGGACCTATTTGCGTTGGTGGCGAGTACCGAATAAGGTACAACCATGAGCTGTACGAGCTGTATGCCGATATTGACATAGTAAATCGCATCAAAATCCAGCGGCTGCGCTGGCTAGGTCATGTCGAGCGAATGGAATAACACGCTCCAGCTAAGAAGATGTTATATTCAGAACCCGCTGGAGGACGACGCAAAAGAGGAAGACGAAACCTCCGGTGGAAGGACCAAGTGCTGGAGAACCTGACGTCGCTTGGAATTTCTAATTCGCGCCAGCTAGCAAAGAACAGAGATGGCTGGCGAAGCATGTTATTTTCGGCCTAAATCGATATTCGGTTGTTATGGCCACATAAGTAAGTATGTAAGTGGGATTCATGCAATCGTATAAAAGCCGCGTAAGCCACGTACAGTGGCTCACAGCTTATTTCGTACAGTGTATATATTTTTATGTACATGGCTGTAACATCGAAACTAAAAAACTTATCAATAAGTTTTGAATGTAGATGTCTATGTATGTGTTTAGTAAACCTAATAAGAAAACGGGGAACCCCAAAAATTGTTCTTTTTGTCATGCAAGAGAGAAAAACTATTGATCAGCTGATTTTCAGCTCACATCTTATTTCGTACACAAACTTCAATGTAAGTAAGTTTCATTCTGCCGCGCAGTTACAAAGTTTTTTTGAATTGTATGAGTTTTTGGACCTTTTTAACTATTATAACAATTTTTATTATTATTATTTTAAATAGTTAAAGTGCTGTAAATTAAACATTTAGCGTTATGGGTCGTCGTACAACGATGGAACAGCGTAAACTGGTAATTAACCATTTTAGGAAAGGTCAGAGTGTGCGAAAAATTGCTGAAATGACAAATTTAAGTGCCTCAACTGTCCAATACATCATTCAACGCTTCGTTCACGAAAATCGGTTGGAGAACAAGGGCAGAGAAGCACCTAATAAGATTTTCAACGCTTCAGACGAGCGTTATATTGTACGAAAAATTAAGAAAAATCCAAAGTTATCCGCTCCGAAGTTGGCTGCAGAGGTTCAGCGTGAAATAGGAAAATCATCCAGTGCTGAAACTGTCCGACGTGTGCTGCGCAATCATGACTTGAACGGTCGAGTAGCCCGAAAGAAACCATTCATTTCGAAAATGAATATACAACGCCGACTTGACTTCGCCAAAGAGCATATTATTAATACTCCTGCGTTCTGGAATACCGTTATTTTCGCGGATGAGTCTAAGTTTAATATTTTTGGCTCGGACGGAATGTCATATGTTTGGCGTAAAGCGAATACCGAGCTAAACAAGGAGAACCTTAAGCCCACAGTGAAGCATGGTGGCGGTAGCGTGATGGTTTGGGCCTGTATGTCAGCAGCCGGAGTAGGTGAATTGGTTTTTATTGAGGAAACAATGGACAAAATGAAGTACCTCGAGATTCTGAAAAACAATTTACTTCAAAGTGCAGACAAACTGGGTTTGCGGGAAGAATTTCGGTACTACCAAGATAATGACCCAAAACATAAATCTGGGATTGTGCAATCTTGGCTTATTTGGAACTGCCCACACTTGATGTCTCCACCACCACAGTCACCTGACATGAATGTGATTGAAAATCTTTGGTCTATTTTGGACAATAAAATAAGAACACACAAGATTTCTAATAAGCAAGACCTAAAGAAGGTACTGATGGAAGAATGGAAAAAAATCACACCAGACATCACTCAAAAATTGGTGGATTCAATGCCAAATAGACTCCAGGCTGTCATTAACGCTAAGGGATGTCAACTAAATATTAAAATCAACTTACTTTGTTTTTAGTTTGAACTTAAAGAGACTGTACGAAATAAGCTGTGACATGAATTTTCCTATTTTTTTCTTATTTTATTTTTTTATAGTGTCAAACACTAAAATTTTGAAAAAGTAAATTTTGGAAAATAAAAAACAAACCTTCCTTTCTAAAATGGCATTTATATTTTGTTCAAATTTTTGCTATACTAGGAATTACGACTGCAGCAATTTTTAAACTGTCACTGTACGAAATAAGCTGGGAGCCACTGTATACCTTATAAAATTATACGCTCGTAAATCAGCTGTCATATATTTGTATGAAAAAGATTTTGCGCGCCTCGTAAAAGTTTAAGCGATGATTTCATCGTGTAAGTGACTAGATAAAATTATACGGTTTGTAATGCAACTCTGTTGAACACGCTTTGGTTCTGTAATACGTTAAATTATTGGAGAATTCCCTTAAGCAGGCCACGCACTGACAATAAGTCGAAACGATCGGTTGAAATTTATTTCGCCACACTCTGTGGATTTGTTGACGATTTTAATTAAACATTGTTCGCCGCCGAGTTAACATGGAATATATGTATGTACACTTCACAGTCTCAAAAGAAATTATAAATATCATATACTTCGCACACGCACAACTGATTACAAAGTTGACAAAATCTTTGTCAGCTTTCTATCGGTTTGCAAACCACACCGCACACATATTAATCTGTTGAAAATTCAGCAGATCGTTTCGAATTGTTATCAGTGTGTGGCCTGATTTCATTTATATTAAGGATAATTACTTTCATTTCTCTCAAAAAGCGTTATCACTAATTTTTATTTTTTGCCTTTCTGCTAATTTTCAGCATTTTTTATTTTGTTATTGTTAACAATAATCAGCTGATTGACTTACTGCCTTTACACGATGACTTGTTTGGTACGCTCATATAACAATGTGTATAAGCGATATAAAATTATACTATTTATATTGTTATACGATTACATGAACGCCAACTTCATAAAAAGCATCTCCTTTACATATGTTGTATTGATTAAACCCATATAGTCATAGATCCACCTCAAAATGGGAAAGATGAGGGGTCACTCTGTAATGCGTTCCGTAAAGTCAAATCCGTTTCGGAAACCACATCGCACTCTGTAATTCGTTCTCATCAGTAAGTATTACAAACCATATACATATTCCATTTTATTATAACTAGACATGCACTGAGTTTCGACTCAATTTTTGCGTTTTCGTGTTGTCTAAAATGAAATTCGAAAACAGCTGATTTTGGTTATTGTTGAAACGTTAAATGCGTTGGAGTTCATTGGATACTTCATGATAAAAAAGTGAGAAGTTTATTAAAAGAGCTTAAATATTTTAACAATAAATTTAATAAAAAAAAACAAATGGCGTTGTTAGCTTTAATTCAGACTTCAAATAAGTACTCCATTTAAGCCATTAGGCGTCGCGAATTAATTCGCGGTGTAATTATTTCCAGTAGCATGTATTATTCCGTCAATTTCACTTTGTATTCAACTTGCGTGTACACTTCGATTTTTAGCAGACGGCGGTTTCCAAAAGGCTGTGGTAAAGGAGTGATGTAGCATTGGGAAGAAGCACTGTCTGAAAATTTTTTAAACGAGTCCTTGCTATACTTGAAAGGTATGTTTGCCCAGTGTGGATTATATTAAATATGACGAACACGGAACGTAGTTATTATTATTATGTTACCTCACTGTATGATTGTGGAATAATTTCGCAACCATGCATAGTAAAAAGAAAAAAAAAAAGAACCAAGAAGAAGAAAAATAATGAAATAAATAAATAATAAACAATGGATCACCGTACCTCACTGTATGATTATGAAATAATTCAACAACCATATACAGTGAAACGAAAAAGAACCAAAAAGAAAAACTAAATAAGCAACAACCATGCATACATAATATTGAACGCATGCACAATATTTACAACAAGAAGTATTAACTACCAATAATAATGATGACTTACTAAAAAGAAGTTATAATTATGACCTGCTGAAGAAGTTGCAATGAATCGTCCTACTTAAGAAATTGCAATTTCTTCAGAAATTCTTTTCTTCAAAAACGGGGTTAAATTGTAAATTATGTCATATATTTTAGGCTATATAAACTAAGAGAACGCCTGAAATGAAGTCAGTTAGTGAATCTAGATAAGTAAGACAACTCGAAAAGCGAGTTAGTGTGTATATAAAATTAAGAGTACATTGTGAAAAGATTTAATATCCTATAAAAAGAATAGTACATTGTGAAAGGATTTAATATCCTATAAAAAGTGGAAGTTATATTATAAAGCATTTAGCATCCTCTTACAAGTCAATATATATATATATACATAATGAAAAAAAAAATCATATTGTTAAATAAAAACCACATGGTGAAAAGAATATTAAAAACTAATTGTTTCGTGCAAGAGCTACAGTTTGTAAGCAGAGAAAAAGGGGTTAGCCCTAGCAAATAAATTATCTAAGAAAGGTCAGGGTGTCGAAAAGGATTGCACAACATTTGTTGACTCACTACATTAACCAACAGAAACGCCACTTTATGCAAAAGTTTGCAATCCCTAGCATAATAGTTTTGTGTGGATGGGACACACATTAGGATCACAGAGCCGCACGTTGACATTAACCTTTTTAGTAACAGAAAAGGATATTTTAGTAATAACAGTATGATTGCGAAGCTTAGCAAAATTAATTCTGTTTTTTCTAGGTTTGCGATTATCAAATGATGATAAAGGCTGTGGATGCTCGCCGTCCAGGTTCCTGTCACGACTCATTTATTTGAAGCGTCAGCAAAGCGCTAATTCTCAATCTTATGAGAACGAAGAGCACGAGGACAGGCTTTTGGGAGATTCTGGATACCCCTTTCAGCCGTACTTACTAACACCATATCGGGATCCACTGCCTGGAAAAATGTAATACAGATTCAATCAACGACACGTTTCTGAACACATCATAGGTTTAGGTGCTTAGCTCGCCTTCTCCAATACCAGTCGCAAAAAGTCGTACAATTCAATAATGTAAACTGCGCGCTACATAATATTTGCAGTTATTATAAACTTTCAGATGTTCCGATTGTGGACCTTGCTGAAGAAAGCGATGATGATGAGACGGACGATATACCGGATGAGAAAAATGCATCCAATTTAAGGGATTGTATTGTAAAACTACTTTGAGAATTATACTCTTTGTAAGTTTCAAATAAAACCACAAGAACAAAAAAAATCAGTTCGTATTCAATATTTTGCCATATTTAATATAAACTAGCCAAAAAATTAAAAAAAAAGTTAATTTTACTTAAAATTCAGTTCATATTGATTGAAATTAAAAAAGAATAGTTTATTGTACTCAAAATTAACACAGCAAATATTATTTTTTAGTTCGCGGCTTAGCCTTCACATTTCACGTATTTTTTCTTTATTTGTGTACTAATTTTCCACGACACGACGATACCTAATGGCTAGACTCAAGGACACACCCACAAGATTCGCACCTAAACCAAAGCTTCTAAATGTTGCGTGTCTTTTCGGGACTATAACACTGATTAGCTGAAAATAAAACAGGGTTAATTATACTTGCGCTTTTATTTCTTCACTTTATTTCTGGGTCTTTTCATTTTGAATTACATTTACTTATTTCACTAATACAGGAGGGCCTCGTGAGGATCGCAGTATTTACACTTCACTATTCAAGTAAACTCACAACTCAAAAGCGTCTGCCTTCAGTAAGCTGGCAGCATATATACCAGTTTTCTAAAACTATCCACATATTGATCTAACTAGATACCAACATATAACGTACAATCCACAATCGATTCACACCACATGTGTGTATGTATGTACCCATTATGTGAGAAAGCAACTTTTTGATATTCATACACATGAGTAGTCAACGTGATTTTAGTTATCATGGTATGTCTAAACATTATTGGTATAATTGCTTAACACAATAGCTGAATACTTAAGGCCTTTGCCTTCGTATTCCTTTTTAAAATGCTCTATTATAAGTTCTCATTACTTTTACAGGCATTTGTTAGAAGGCTTTCTGTAAAAAGGCAAGGCAAAAGGAGGTCATTCTTTTTTAATAATTCGACACTAAGTAAGGTACTTGTTCCAGTTATGGCACAATTAAGAGCTTGTGCTGATATTAATGTAATTTGAAATAGTAAAACATGGCAGACGAAAATTGTAATATCAACTAAATGTTAGATAAAATATGTTAGATGGAAACTAAGCAAAAAATTTTTGAATTTACCTCCAAAATAACCAAAATATAGAATACCTAAAATTGAGCAAATGCATTTGTCCCGGTACTGGAACTGCAAAATTTATAATGACCTAACTAATGCAACATTTTTTCAATTTAATTAATAATAAGATATAGATGGCTCAAATAATGAAAATATTTATTTTAACACTAAATAGTAATAAAATAGGTGCCGTGGCTCAGTGGTTAGTGTGTTGGCTTTCTGATCTGAAGGTCGTGGTTCAATCCCCGGCTCATGCATAATAAATTTAATATCGAAAAAATTTTTCCTTCGAACGGTACCCACCTGTCGGCAAGCAATTGGCAATTCTTCCGACAGTAACAACTTGCCATGAAAAGCTTCGAAAAGAACTCTGTGACAAAGCTCAGAAAAAGTGATGTCGCAAGGGTTCTGCCGTTCGGAACCGGCTAAAATAAGTAGGTCCCTTCTAATACTGTCTAAAATTTAACACGCACAACAGTAATTGAAGAGAAGCTTGGCCAATGAGCCCTTCGGGGCTTTAAGTGCCACATATTTATTTTTTTTTTTTTTAGTAACAAAAAAATTATTTATAAGTGTCTTGAAATTGTAATTAATTTTTAAAGTGTACTTTATTTCGTTAGTATTACTGATGTGTGTTTGTTCCAATGTTACAATTGCTCGTTGAAAATTTCCCTATTGTGTTTGGAGAAGGAACATTTAATCTGCACAGCCTTTTACACTTAACCAAAGGTGTCGAAGATATGGATCACATTTCAAATTTTACGGCATATGACTTTGAAAATTTTTTGCAACACATCAAACGAAAAGTCCGTAAACCTTCTAAAATTTTAGAACAGTTGTGGAATCAGTTTCATGAGACAAATATACATATAAACTAAACAAAAATGAAGTTCTGGAAACGCCGAGATGGAACAATTGTTTCTGTGCAAACGGAAAATTCCTATTTGAGCACAAAATCACCTGATAATTTGTTCTGCATTCGACCTTTTACATATGTAAAAGGTTTAAAAGTAAATTATGGACGCCGGTTCCATAACTACAAAGATTTGTATATTTGTCTAGTAAAATCAAAAAAATTGTGGCAAAGCTGGATAACGAGCAAGAAGAAGAAATTTTTAATATTACTGATATATTTTTTAAAGTTATGGCATTTCCATACAACCAATCGCATCTTCATTTTCAAGTTCTTCATAATTGCAAATCATTTGAACTTGATTGAAAAAAATAGCCCAAATATTTTTCGCTGAACACCTTTCGCTGCTGTAAATCTGAGAAAAAAAGAAGTAAGATTTTTTGTACAAAAGTGTTTCAATTCTGATTTACTAAATCTGTTCATTTAACTTCATTTCTATAGATTTAGAAGTGAAGTTAAATGAGTGGTAAGTTTGCAAGAAACTCTTGTAAAACAAAACGAATCCATAGTAGGAGAGCTCGCGTCTATAAAAACTACAATAGCTGTATTCTTTTGTAAGCGAGTTGCAAAAGAACACCAACTCGCATATAACTTCCCTTTTACTTGCTTATAATTTCCCTTTAGTTACTTAGCAACGCTGGTGGTATATATGCTTGCATGAAATTTATAAAATTAATAAAAACATAAAAGAAGCAATTCTGCGGAATCTGTAGTAAATATATTCGTTTATTTAAAATAAATTTTTATTTGCACTTGCTTTATTTTGCTTATTTTTTTTATATTTACAATAATTTGAAGTGTTGTTGAAATTTCCCCAGGACACTCCAGTAGCCTATTCACTATAGTGCTGTTTTTTACTTTGCAAAACTATAACTCAGGTGGCTTAAAATATAAGCGAGTTCAATCGAACTCGATTAAAATAAGCGACGCCGCTTATTTTTGTTTTTGCAATTCGGCAAATAAGCGATTGTTCTTTTCCAACTCACGTGCAAAATAACGCAGCTAATGTCCCACATTTTTAGGCGCGAACGGGACGAACACAGTTTTTAGAAGCTTTTCCCCATAAAAAATAAAGAATTGCTTCAGTCTTTTGATAACCAGATTCAAATGCAATATTTTTCATTGGTTTACAGATTTCAGTTTCGCGAAAAATTATATCAAACGGGGGTGTCTACGCCAAAACACATCGCGCGCTGTTATGACGATAAGGAGTGAGTGGGCGATCTGGCATCACCGATTATGCCAGTTCTCCACTCACTTCAACCGTTCCCTATTTTTCCGATCTCTCTCTTTCTCTCTCAATTTCTTGATATGTTCGTGTTTTCCTTTTGGCTAGGCCATTTGATTTGTTTCTTTTTTGGTTTAATATCTATTTGACATCTCAATAGTAAAGAACGTAACAGTGCGCGATTTGATCTCGATTTTTTTTGTTTTTTCTTACACTAAAAAGTTAAATTATAAAGATACTAGTTTAGTGTCAAGTTTAATAAATATTATATTCTTTTCCTGTTCAAACACGAAGTAGTGAATCTTTTTATTTAACGTGAAGTTTATAAATAGATAACTCCAAAGAATTGTGCAGCAGATGTACACATATACAACTCTAAGGAATTGTGCATCAATAGCAGCAGCGGCAACTAGGTCATCCAAGGAATAATTTCACCACTTCCAGCAACCGTAGCAGCTCACCGGCACTCCCGCCGCAACTACTCAGGGGGATTGTCAAAAAATTTGCACAACGTTACTGGAAGTAATATAATAAATTCCTTTAATTACGATTGCGTGCAGCATAAAGAAGATTTTAAGATATTCATCCACATAGACGACATACTTATCACTAACTATTTTGTCCAATCATCTTATTTGATTGTTATTGTTTTTTTCTCCAGTTGTATGTAGAAGCCACTGTAAATGACTTATGCTCGAAAGAGAATTACATAAAAGAAATTAAGAAAGGTTAAACGTTAAAAATATTAATTATACAGAGACGAGTGTGTAGCCAAAAAACAAGTGAGAATGAGCATGGAGTAATTTATAATTTTTGATTATATTTTATATTATGTATATAATTAATTGTATTTCAGAATTCGGAAATACAATCAGAGATCTTATAATAGTAGAGAAGAACTTCTTTGAATTTTCAGCTTTGAGTTTTAATTTTTAATTACCTTTATTTGATGTTCACAAATTCAACATTTTCTTTATTAATTAGTAATTAATGAATATTAACTTTTATTTAGTCACATTTATTATATTTCAAAACTCTAATGTGCAATGATTAATTTTGAAATTTAATTTTATTTACGCTTTTAAAACAATGTGCAATATAATATAGTTTTAATTTTAAATTACTTTTATTTGACGTTCACGAATTGAACATCTTATTTATAGAGTTAAAAATTGATGAACATTAATTTTTATTGTAAAGCGAGAACTTAAGGACTTTACTCTTATATTTGTACCATTATACTTTTCAAAGGCCTTTTCAGCAAAGGGAGATGATAAGGCCTTTGCTCTTATGCTTGTTTTATAGTACTTTTTTAAGGCCTTTTAACCACAGCAGGAGGGTAAAGCATTTGATTTTGGCTCATTTCATACAAAAAAAAGATAGGAAAGAATACAGAAAGCTAAGGCCTACGAACTACGAATTGTGTAGGGAAGTGCTTTGTCAGCTTTTTCACACCCAACTGCAACTCCACAATTATAAGTAATATTGATATGGATTGTGATCAATGATGGCATATGTATGGATAAATATGTATTTCACAATTTCTGGAAATATGTCGCAAGGCAAAATATGCATATGTGATATTTCATAATGAAATAATAATAATTTTTTCTTATAAGGAAAAAGTTAAAACTATGCTTAGTTTGCAATATTATCAATAATTCAAAACGTGTGACACTATGTGGAATAAAATACGAAGTATTATTTACATACATATATGGCTACACATATCAGCTAAAAAGTAGTAAGGGCTTAATCGTAGTACTCAAAGGCGTCGAACCCAACGTTGACATTAACGAAATCAAACTTGCCCTTCAGGAAGAAGGGTTTCAAGCCAAAACAGTATTCAACATTCTCAACAAGAGCAATATACCTCAACCGTTATATCGTATTGAGCTGCAGCCTGAAACAAAACCCCTAAAAAAAGGTGAAGTACACCCCATATATAAAATTCGATATTTATTGCATCGCAAAATCACAATCGAAGAACCCCATAAGAGAACTGGACCTCCTCAGTGCAGTAACTGCCAAGAATATGGACATACTAAGACATATTGTACCCTGCCAGCTGTTTGTGTGATTTGTGGAGATCTCCATAAATCAAACATATGCCCAAAATCTAAAGGCGATGCTAGCATGAAAAAATGCAGCAATTGTGGAGGTAATCACACCGCAAATTATAGAGGTTGCCCAGTATATACAACCCTAAAGCTAAATTTCTCCGCTAGCAATCAACCTCTAAAACCAGTTGAGCAAACTCAGATAGCCAACTCAAGTAAGAGACAAAATATTGATGCAACACACCGGCTGGCTGTGTTGCTGGCTTAAGCCAGCACCGTTTGGAGCTAATTCAATTCCTTGAATCCAGCCAAATCGACATAATGATGATATCTGAGAGCCATTTCACTGACAAAAATTGCTACCAAATACCATATTACAAACTGTACACCACAAATCATCCGCATGGTAAGGCACGCGGAGGAACTGCCATATTGATAAAAAGCAGAATAAAACATCATGTTCTCGAAGATTTCAGTAGCGTCTACTTGCAAGCAACATCTATATGCCTGGAAGAATACATCTCTAAGCTAGTAATATCTGCGATATACTGTCCCCCAAGATACAGTATTACCGAACAGCAATATAAAGAATTTTTCTCAACTCTTGGTAGCAAATTCTTGGTTGCTGGCGATTTCAACGCCAAACACACTCATTGGGGCTCCCGCTTAATAATTCCAAAAGGCAGAAGACTATGTTCAATCATCACTAACCATGGCTACGATGTTATTTCAAATGGTCAACCGACATATTGGCCGACGGACAAGAGGAAAATACCCGATCTCATAGACTTTGGAGTCGCCAAAGGTTTGCAGATGGAAAATATCTCCACAGAGTGTAATTATGATCTATCATCTGACCACTCACCCACGGTAATATCTATAAAATCACCAAGCCCCCAAGGTAATTGCGTTAGAAAGAAAATAGACTGGTTAAAATTCAAGAAATATATAAATTCCCATCTTCCTCTGAGTACTGTATTAAGAAATGGACACGATGTAGACTCAGCACTCGAAAAATTCAACCAGCTACTCTCATTAGCTCTCAGCTCAGCCACCTGCACAAAGGTATGCAAGCAATCAAACTATAGCCCATACACACCAGCCGATATTGAATTGTTAGTAAGACAGAAAAGAAGACTCCGAAGACAATGGCAAGAATTCAGATCACCGAATCTGAAAACACAGCTACAGCACTGCACTCGAAAGTTAAAGCAAGCCTTAAAAAATAAAAACAACAAAGAGTTAGAAGAGCACATAGCGAAATTAACACCTGGTGAAGTGTCAGACTACTCTTTGTGGAAATCAGCAAAAAACTCAAATCGGCCAATTCTCACTGATTCCCCCATCCGTTTGAGTGACGGTAATTGGGCTAGAAGCAACTATGAGAAGGGTTTGGCTTTTGCAAACCACCTAAAAAGTGTGTTTACACCCAATCCACCCTCTTCACAGTCCTCATTACCAAAATTAACTTCTCAACCTTGCTCAATAACGCTCAAAATTAAAAAAAAGGACATATTCAAAGCAATTTATAAAGATTTAAACCCAAAAAAATCACCTGGTCCAGATAAAATTACCGGTAAAATGATAAAAGAGCTACCTCCGGCTTCAGTAATTCATCTGATGCACATTTTCAATGCTATCCTTCGTATTAAACACTATCCCAAATGCTGGAAAACTTCAAAAATTATTATGATAGCAAAACCAGGAAAAGACCCTACAAAAGTTGCATCGTACAGACCTATCAGCCTCCTGCCCCTACTTTCTAAAGTATTCGAAAAGCTACTTGTCATGAATATAACTCCATTTATTAATCTCAACCAACTGATTCCTCAACATCAGTTTGGATTTAGAAAACAGCACGGCACAATAGAACAAGTCCACCGCATTGTAACTCTGATAAGGAACACTTTTGAAGAAAAAAAGTATTGCTCAGCTGTCTTTCTTGATATCACTCAAGCTTTCGATAAAGTATGGCACGATGGCCTTATTTACAAACTCAAACTATTACTGCCTGCAAATGTCTCCTCATTGCTTAGTAGCTACCTTACGAAAAGACAATTTCTCGTACATCACAAGGATTACACAACAAATCCATTGGATATTCACGCTGGCGTTCCTCAAGGAAGCGTTTTGGGCCCCTTACTGTATCTCTTATACACTACAGATATGCCCAGCAATAACCATACATTTATATCGACCTTTGCAGATGATACGGCAATATTGTGCTCTCGCTCTAACCCCATAGAAGCTACTAAACTCCTGCAGACTCATGTTAATTCTCTCGAAATCTGGCTAGCAAAATGGCGTATAAAAGTCAATGGATCAAAGAGCGTACATGTAACCTTCACGCTAAGGCCAGATACATGTCCCCCACTTAAAATTAATGGCCAATCAGTTCCACAATGTTCCTCAACAAAGTACTTGGGTATTCACCTCGACAGAAGGCTGACCTGGAAAAATCACATAGAGGCAAAGAAAACTCAGATCAAGCTTAAAATTAATCAGTTATGGTGGCTGATACACAAAAGATCAAAGTTGAATCTCGAATACAAAGTGCTATTATATAAAGCAATCCTGAAGCCAATCTGGACTTATGGTATTCAGTTTTGGGGTACCGCATCTCCCTCAAATATCGAAAAATTACAGCGAATACAATCCAAGTGTCTGCGAATTATTGTAAACGCGCCTTGGTATATGAGGAACGTTAACATCCATCGAGATTTAAATGTACCCACAATTTCTGAGGAAGTTGCAATGTCTTGCAGAAGCTACATTCAAAAATTACACAGTCATCCGAATCCCCTTGCTAGGCAATTGTTGCTGAGCACGGGGCATCTTCGATTAAAAAGAAAAGACACACTGAATATGCTGTAAAATTGCTATACCTCGTGACTCAGGTAATTGTGATGGAACGTTGGAATATCACATAATTTTATTTAGTTTGTAAGATTTGATTACATATTGTTAGTTTCTAAGTAATTTTAGAAAGATCCAATAAAAAGCTTGTTAAAAAAAAAAAAAAAAAATATATGGTTACAGGTAATTCGATGATTATGGTGCCCATAATGACGATGTACTTCCCGCTGGTTGTTGTCTGCTTTAGCTTTTAGTAGTTTTGTTGTTGCTTTTGTTGTTGAATTCTAGCGGTGGAAACAGTAACTTCCTCCTTATCAAAGTTCGGTTGTTGTTTTGGCAATGACAGCGAAATTATTTACATTAGGTGGTCCTGCTGGCCGTTAGTTCTGAAAGCGTAATCTGTATTATTATTGACGTTTTGAGCGAAAGTTTGTTTGGTGTGCTTGTGGGTTAATGCTGGCGTCTAATGCGTCCGTAAATTCGATTCGAAATTTATATTGTCTTTATGAATGCTATGAACAATGACTTGCAGGTTGGTTTTTGTGTACCGCAATGCCAAGCAATGTTATCGATGTGAAACTCTGTACTCCTGGTCTAAGTGTTTAACTTTTGGAGCCATATGAATACTTTTGTTAATTATCATTTTCTTCTGATTTGCACCAAAATCCATTCTCTCTGATATATACAGTACTGCAATATTTTATTCGGTTGTGGTTGCATAACTATTATTGTTGATGCTGCCGATGTTGTTGCTTTGTCGGCTTTGTGTATGTTGATGTCTCTTCGCTACGTCCTGCTGGCTAGGCACTCCAAAGTTGTTGTTGTTTGTAAAATTAATTGTTTTTTTCTATAACTTTTATTATTCTTATGGGTGTTCGCTGCACTGGGCCTGCTATATATTCTATTCTGGGTTTATTTGTTTTTTGCTGTCTCATGAATTGTTTCGTGTCATTATTTTGGTGGCTGTTATTGTTGTTAAGGCTGCTAACGTTGCTGCTGCTGCTCTCGTGTGCGTGTATGGAATTTTTAAATTCTTTTCTTCTATAACCTATACTGAATTTTTAAAAGGTAATCAAAATGCTTTGTTGTTTGGTACAAAAACATAATGGCAATAGGTATATTGCTCTCAACAAGAGCAATATACCTCAACCGTTATATCGTATTGAGCTGCAGCCTGAAACAAAACCCCTAAAAAAAGGTGAAGTACACCCCATATATAAAATTCGATATTTATTGCATCGCAAAATCACAATCGAAGAACCCCATAAGAGAACTGGACCTCCTCAGTGCAGTAACTGCCAAGAATATGGACATACTAAGACATATTGTACCCTGCCAGCTGTTTGTGTGATTTGTGGAGATCTCCATAAATCAAACATATGCCCAAAATCTAAAGGCGATGCTAGCATGAAAAAATGCAGCAATTGTGGAGGTAATCACACCGCAAATTATAGAGGTTGCCCAGTATATACAACCCTAAAGCTAAATTTCTCCGCTAGCAATCAACCTCTAAAACCAGTTGAGCAAACTCAGATAGCCAACTCAAGTAAGAGACAAAATATTGATGCAACACACCGGCTGGCTGTGTTGCTGGCTTAAGCCAGCACCGTTTGGAGCTAATTCAATTCCTTGAATCCAGCCAAATCGACATAATGATGATATCTGAGAGCCATTTCACTGACAAAAATTGCTACCAAATACCATATTACAAACTGTACACCACAAATCATCCGCATGGTAAGACACGCGGAGGAACTGCCATATTGATAAAAAGCAGAATAAAACATCATGTTCTCGAAGATTTCAGTAGCGTCTACTTGCAAGCAACATCTATATGCCTGGAAGAATACATCTCTAAGCTAGTAATATCTGCGATATACTGTCCCCCAAGATACAGTATTACCGAACAGCAATATAAAGAATTTTTCTCAACTCTTGGTAGCAAATTCTTGGTTGCTGGCGATTTCAACGCCAAACACACTCATTGGGGCTCCCGCTTAATAATTCCAAAAGGCAGAAGACTATGTTCAATCATCACTAACCATGGCTACGATGTTATTTCAAATGGTCAACCGACATATTGGCCGACGGACAAGAGGAAAATACCCGATCTCATAGACTTTGGAGTCGCCAAAGGTTTGCAGATGGAAAATATCTCCACAGAGTGTAATTATGATCTATCATCTGACCACTCACCCACGGTAATATCTATAAAATCACCAAGCCCCCAAGGTAATTGCGTTAGAAAGAAAATAGACTGGTTAAAATTCAAGAAATATATAAATTCCCATCTTCCTCTGAGTACTGTATTAAGAAATGGACACGATGTAGACTCAGCACTCGAAAAATTCAACCAGCTACTCTCATTAGCTCTCAGCTCAGCCACCTGCACAAAGGTATGCAAGCAATCAAACTATAGCCCATACACACCAGCCGATATTGAATTGTTAGTAAGACAGAAAAGAAGACTCCGAAGACAATGGCAAGAATTCAGATCACCGAATCTGAAAACACAGCTACAGCACTGCACTCGAAAGTTAAAGCAAGCCTTAAAAAATAAAAACAACAAAGAGTTAGAAGAGCACATAGCGAAATTAACACCTGGTGAAGTGTCAGACTACTCTTTGTGGAAATCAGCAAAAAACTCAAATCGGCCAATTCTCACTGATTCCCCCATCCGTTTGAGTGACGGTAATTGGGCTAGAAGCAACTATGAGAAGGGTTTGGCTTTTGCAAACCACCTAAAAAGTGTGTTTACACCCAATCCACCCTCTTCACAGTCCTCATTACCAAAATTAACTTCTCAACCTTGCTCAATAACGCTCAAAATTAAAAAAAAGGACATATTCAAAGCAATTTATAAAGATTTAAACCCAAAAAAATCACCTGGTCCAGATAAAATTACCGGTAAAATGATAAAAGAGCTACCTCCGGCTTCAGTAATTCATCTGATGCACATTTTCAATGCTATCCTTCGTATTAAACACTATCCCAAATGCTGGAAAACTTCAAAAATTATTATGATAGCAAAACCAGGAAAAGACCCTACAAAAGTTGCATCGTACAGACCTATCAGCCTCCTGCCCCTACTTTCTAAAGTATTCGAAAAGCTACTTGTCATGAATATAACTCCATTTATTAATCTCAACCAACTGATTCCTCAACATCAGTTTGGATTTAGAAAACAGCACGGCACAATAGAACAAGTCCACCGCATTGTAACTCTGATAAGGAACACTTTTGAAGAAAAAAAGTATTGCTCAGCTGTCTTTCTTGATATCACTCAAGCTTTCGATAAAGTATGGCACGATGGCCTTATTTACAAACTCAAACTATTACTGCCTGCAAATGTCTCCTCATTGCTTAGTAGCTACCTTACGAAAAGACAATTTCTCGTACATCACAAGGATTACACAACAAATCCATTGGATATTCACGCTGGCGTTCCTCAAGGAAGCGTTTTGGGCCCCTTACTGTATCTCTTATACACTACAGATATGCCCAGCAATAACCATACATTTATATCGACCTTTGCAGATGATACGGCAATATTGTGCTCTCGCTCTAACCCCATAGAAGCTACTAAACTCCTGCAGACTCATGTTAATTCTCTCGAAATCTGGCTAGCAAAATGGCGTATAAAAGTCAATGGATCAAAGAGCGTACATGTAACCTTCACGCTAAGGCCAGATACATGTCTCCCACTTAAAATTAATGGCCAATCAGTTCCACAATGTTCCTCAACAAAGTACTTGGGTATTCACCTCGACAGAAGGCTGACCTGGAAAAATCACATAGAGGCAAAGAAAACTCAGATCAAGCTTAAAATTAATCAGTTATGGTGGCTGATACACAAAAGATCAAAGTTGAATCTCGAATACAAAGTGCTATTATATAAAGCAATCCTGAAGCCAATCTGGACTTATGGTATTCAGTTTTGGGGTACCGCATCTCCCTCAAATATCGAAAAATTACAGCGAATACAATCCAAGTGTCTGCGAATTATTGTAAACGCGCCTTGGTATATGAGGAACGTTAACATCCATCGAGATTTAAATGTACCCACAATTTCTGAGGAAGTTGCAACGTCTTGCAGAAGCTACATTCAAAAATTACACAGTCATCCTAATCCCCTTGCTAGGCAATTGTTGCTGAGCACGGGGCATCTTCGATTAAAAAGAAAAGACACACTGAATATGCTGTAAAATTGCTATACCTCGTGACTCAGCTAATTGTGATGGAACGTTGGGAATATCACATAATTTTATTTAGTTTGTAAGATTTGATTACATATTGTTAGTTTCTAAGTAATTTTAGAAAGATCCAATAAAAAGCTTGTTAAAAAAAAAAAAAAAAAAATATATGGTTACAGGTAATTCGATGATTATGGTGCCCATAATGACGATGTACTTCCCGCTGGTTGTTGTCTGCTTTAGCTTTTAGTAGTTTTGTTGTTGCTTTTGTTGTTGAATTCTAGCGGTGGAAACAGTAACTTCCTCCTTATCAAAGTTCGGTTGTTGTTTTGGCAATGACAGCGAAATTATTTACATTAGGTGGGCCTGCTGGCCGTTAGTTCTGAAAGCGTAATCTGTATTATTATTGACGTTTTGAGCGAAAGTTTGTTTGGTGTGCTTGTGGGTTAATGCTGGCGTCTAATGCGTCCGTAAATTCGATTCGAAATTTATATTGTCTTTATGAATGCTATGAACAATGACTTGCAGGTTGGTTTTTGTGTACCGCAATGCCAAGCAATGTTATCGATGTGAAACTCTGTACTCCTGGTCTAAGTGTTTAACTTTTGGAGCCATATGAATACTTTTGTTAATTATCATTTTCTTCTGATTTGCACCAAAATCCATTCTCTCTGATATATACAGTACTGCAATATTTTATTCGGTTGTGGTTGCATAACTATTATTGTTGATGCTGCCGATGTTGTTGCTT
Source organism: Megamerina dolium (assembly GCA_963854835.1). NCBI lineage: Eukaryota > Metazoa > Arthropoda > Insecta > Diptera > Megamerinidae > Megamerina > Megamerina dolium. Next base: position 52,042,951 of record OY978530.1, read on the forward strand.
TGTCGGCTTTGTGTATGTTGATGTCTCTTCGCTACGTCCTGCTGGCTAGGCACTCCAAAGTTGTTGTTGTTTGTAAAATTAATTGTTTTTTTCTATAACTTTTATTATTCTTATGGGTGTTCGCTGCACTGGGCCTGCTATATATTCTATTCTGGGTTTATTTGTTTTTTGCTGTCTCATGAATTGTTTCGTGTCATTATTTTGGTGGCTGTTATTGTTGTTAAGGCTGCTAACGTTGCTGCTGCTGCTCTCGTGTGCGTGTATGGAATTTTTAAATTCTTTTCTTCTATAACCTATACTGAATTTTTAAAAGGTAATCAAAATGCTTTGTTGTTTGGTACAAAAACATAATGGCATCATTGCAATTTCTCTTCATAGTTGCAATAACCAACTTTTCGTACTTGTAGGTGGTACGGTTTTTAATATTATCTGTTGAAAACTGAACCTTTTTTTTTTATTTACAGTATTTGCTGTATTTTTCTAACCCTCTAGTTGTAATTTCTTTTAGATATTGATTATTTTTGGATGCATCCTCTATACTTATATATTCTTTATTAAGTTTTTAATGATATCCCGCCAAGTACGCATGAGTACCCAAACACCGAATTACGATTCAACGCGATGAATTACAAGAGATGTTTTGATATCCATGATACCCTCTTTCTAATTTGCAAAATATTCTAAATTTTTACATTAATCCCGTAACTTCTGTATTTCACATCTAAATATTTTATTTCTTTCTTGTTAAAAAAGAAGTGAAAAAAGTGGTTCCGTATTTTTTTGTGTGGTGTTCCAATGTCGATGCTGCACTTTGTCCACAGTACTTTCCAATTTCAAATTCTGGTATTTCTTTAGTGTACCTACATATATTTATCGAGGGTCCCTATATTCTTGTAGGATATTAATAAAGAAATTTGTAGTATTATATTTAGTATTATTATATCAATATTTTATTTTATTGTTGTCAAAAATGAAGTAATCAAGGGAAAGAAAGGAGAAAAAAATAAATAAATGTAATTTTCATACCATTAAATTTATTTCCATGCATCTATGGTCAGCATATTATAAAACGTTATTTGATTCATGATGCATTATTATTTGATTTTTTTCTTCTCTTTCATCTAGAAATTGTTTATTTTAATAAATATTCTTATATGCTTGAATTATTTTAATTATCATGTTTAGGAATTTTATACTTTCATACTCAAAACAAAAATGTTCATAGTTGTGCATTTGCTTGAGTCATATGCATTTTAACTCTAATTTAATTCTTGTATATCTAAATATATGCCTTATTATTTTGAGTGTCGTTCTCATGTTATTGTACGGGTGCTGCTTTACTATGCATTTTGTTTCATATGGTCAAAACATTATTACTTTTATTATTATTATTAATTTTTTTTTTTAATGGAACTTTGTTTTTTGCATTATTTGTTGTAGCATGTGTTTTGTTTAATTCCTCGTGTATCAATGTTTTATACATTTCGTTCTCATGCTTTTATGCATACTCGGTATTATGTTATTGTAAGGTGTTTTTTGTAGAGGCTTCGATCATCGAATTTAATATTAATTTAATTTTGGTGGAAAAGTTTTAATAAATTATTATAGTACTTTTTCTCTTTTCGTCTGATTTGAATACTTGTTGTTACTGGACTGTTTATGTTTACTATTTCGTAGGGTCCAGTCCAAATGGGACTAAATTCGTTTTTCTTCGTTCGGTTTTTTAATAAAACCTTTTCTCCTACTAAGAAAATTACAAGGGCATACAGTATGACATGGACACACACCCAATCCTTGTCATACTGCCTCTTGACGTTTTCTTTTGCTTTTTCCTGATTTTCAATAATTAGTTCGTGGGACCTCTATATTTGATATTTTAATAACTTATTTTGGTCTTCTACGTTGTACAATGGTGTTCTTTTAGTATTCAGATTTGTTGGCACGTCGATGTTAAAGCCGTATAATATGCTGAAAGGTGTTCGTTTGGTGGTAGTGAACATGTATTGCTGACACCAACCACTGCTTCCACTTTGAACCATCTCCTTTAACGAAACTCCTAAGATATTCCGCTAAGGGTCTGTGACTTCTTTCTAGAAAACCGATTGTTTGTGGGTGATATGGCTTTATATGTAATATTTTAACACCTAGCATCTTGCATGTATCTGAGAACAATTTTGATGTAAAGTTTGTACCATTATCTGTGACTAAAATTTTTGGTATATTTTAGCGTGTAATAATCTCGTTGTAGAAAACTTTTGCTACCATGCTAGATTCTGCATCAGGAATAGTTACATAAATGAAAAATTTTGAAAAATCATCTTGAAAAGTAAAAATTTACTTATTTCCCGATGTAATTCCTGGAAGAATCTCTACCATGTCCATATAAACTATTCAAATGGTCTTGAAGTCGTGTCGGTCAATATCATTGACATTTTGGTAAGCCTTGAACTTTTGTTGATTTAACATTTTTTACAATTTTTTACATAATCTTTAATTTAGTTACGCATAACCTTCCATCTATATTGGATTCTAATTCTGAAATAGGATTTTAGTGCACCCTGAAGTCCTCCTAAGAGTGAATCAAGGATATTACGTAGTACCGTCATTACGTCCTTTTCATTGGTGAGTAGCTCCGCATGTTCGTTTTCTATATTTTCTGCTTCCTTATCCAGGTCTCGTTCTTTGTCGGAATTTCCTTCAAGTTCTGTTGCATTTTTGTCTGTCACTTTTATTCTTGCCATAGAACGAGTCTTAAACATAGCTACTTCAGGTTCTGTCTGTGGTACCTACTGAGTGCGTCTACATTTAAATTTATAAATTATCTCAAAATTCGGACAATTTCTGCCTGAAACGTGCCAAACGTGATATCTGGTACTTTAGGTCCAACACCTGAACTGAAAGCTGTTTTTTCTCTGGCTGATTCTTTCATTAACACTTGATGATACCCACTAGCCAAATCACATGTAATGAAATATCTATAATGACCTAACTGATCAAATATTTTATCGATACGTGCAATTGGAAAAACTTGTTTAATGGTGGCATCGTTCAATTTTCTGAAATCAACAACTCCAGTTTTTTCCATCGCATTCCGCCTTCTTTAGAACTAAAATAATTGGAGAATTACACAGAGAGGAACTTGGAACAATTACTCCAGCTTCGAACATTAAATTTATTTGTCTATTGATCTCTTCTTTGTGCACTTCTGGTAGTCTGTACTGTCTTTGATTGATTGGCACCTGAGGTGTCTTTACTAGTGTTGTGTGCCTTATATCTTTTGTATAAGCTAACCTGCCGCCTTCTAAGAAAAAAAATCGTGTAATAATCTAAATAAGTTTTCTATGGATCTCTTTTCCTCAATGTATAAGTTTGGATCTAGTTTAATTGTTTCTAATATTTTGGTAACCCTTTCTTGACTATCTGTTTCCTTAACGTTATATATTTTGTAATCTATGACGTATTCTACGTGTTCAAAATGATTAAACTTAATCATATTCATTTTGAGCTCATTATTTACAATATATGAATCTGTATTCTTATTGGTACATACACTGTGTTGTCCGTCAAATTCTCCAATGTCTCACCTAAATATATTCCAGGAGATACTTCCTGTTTCTCTACTATAATTGTTTCTAAACTTGTATTTACTTTAATGGGGACTGCCTTCATAGTTCTCCCAGGTACTACAACCTATTACCCTCGTTTAACGGTTTGAGAGGTAGAATGATTAAATTCTGTTTTCGCTCACCGAAAAAATCAGGTTCTTTTTCATGGTATTGATAACCCATCGATTCCATAAATTTTCTCTTCCTAGGATTTAATTTTAGAATTATATTTAATATCTGAAGAGAGAGGGATACCCGCTGATGGTATCCTTAATTTATAAATTTAAATGTAGACGCACTCAGTAGGTACCACAGACAGAACCTGAAGTAGCTATGTTTAAGACTCGTTCTATGGCAAGAATAAAAGTGACAGACAAAAATGCAACAGAACCTGAAGGAAATTCCGACAAAGAACGAGACCTGGATAAGGAAGCAGAAAATATAGAAAACGAACATGCGGAGCTACTCACCAATGAAAAGGATGTAATGACGGTACTACGTAATATCCTTGATTCACTCTTAGGAGGACTTCAGGGTGCACTAAAATCCTATTTCAGAATTAGAATCCAATATAGATGGAAGGGTATGCGTAACTAAATTAAAGATTATGTAAAAAATTGTAAAAAATGTTAAATCAACAAAAGTTCAAGGCTTACCAAAATATCAATGATATTGACCGACACGCCTTCAAGACCATTTGAATAGTTTATATGGACATGGTAGAGATTCTTCCAGGAATTACATCGGGAAATAAGTAAATTTTTACTTTTCAAGATGATTTTTCAAAATTTTTCATTTATGTAACTATTCCTGACGCAGAATCTAGCATGGTAGCAAAAGTTTTCTACAACGAGATTATTACACGCTAAAACATACCAAAAATTTTAGTCACAGATAATGTTACAAACTTTACATCAAAATTGTTCTCAGATATATGCAAGATGCTAGGTGTTAAAACATTACATATATCACCCACAAGCAATCGGCTTTCTAGAAAGAAGTCACAGACCCTTAGCGGAATATCTTAGGAGTTTCGTTAAAGGAAATGCTTCAAATTGGAAGCAGTGGTTGGTGTCAACAAAACATGTTCACAACAATACAGTACATACTACCACCAAATGAACACCTTTCAGCATATTATACGGCTTTAACACCAACGTGCCAACAAATCTGAATACTAAAAGAACACCATTGTACAACGTAGAAGACCAAAATAGGTTATTAAAATATCAAATATAGAGGTCCCACGAATTAATTATTGAAAATCAGGAATATATATATATATATATATATATATATATATATATATATATATATATATATATATATATATATATATATATATATATATATATACATACATATCCAAATATGGAATTTTTTGTTCTTCCATTAAGTTTTTGGTTATTTCTATGTATTTATGATACCTACTTTTGCCCATTGTATGGAGTAGGCTGTATTTATTATATTTTATTTTAGTATATTTATTTTCCTATCTATTCTCTTAACTAAAATATTTTTGACCATCTCGCTAGATTTTACTTGATTGGTTATTGTATTAGTCATATCTGTTATTTCGTTAATTTTCTTAAATATTTCTTTATTAATAATTACTTGTTTATTATTGTTTTCTAATACGCCGTTTATCTTATCCTTAATTATTTCGTAATATGAGTGTGTATATATATATATATATATATATATATATATATATATATATATATATATATATATATATATATGAGTGATCGGGTGATCCGCCCAAACATTTCCAGGCTGTTCCTAACTTATTTATAGCTCAACGTTCTCTTTTGGGTGTTATTTCAGTCATTAGATTCTCTATTGTTTCTATTTCGTTTTGCAAGAATTTGTAGTCGTCGTCTGATTTCTTCAAGTATCTGTCCGTAGTTGATTTAATTTCTTCAATGATCTTCCCGTACTGTTCTAGTTCTATAGAATATATTAGTTTAAAATTGCCTATTTGGATTTTTGCATTTCCCGTTTCTATAGTTGCTATTGGTGCGTTTGTATAGTCCAATATATGTGTGTCTGTCAGTATAGTGCTGAAAATACTAACAGAAATTCTGTTTTCTAGTTCCTGATATTGCTTTTTTCCTGTTTCTGTTATTACTGTTGATAGATTGTTCGTTTTTACTATTTCCTGTCTATATTTCGGCGTTAGCTTTGACCCTATTCTTTTGTTTATTTTGACGTAAATTATGTCGCCTGGTTCATATGTTTTAGATGGTTCCCTTTTCTTGTTGTGATATGATATGTCCTTGCCCTGCTTCGGTTGTTACGTTTCGTCCAAAGAATATGTCTATTGGTTTTTTCCCTGTTACTGAATGTATGGAACAATTATATTCGTAAACAGATCGATCGAGTAGGTCTGTGAAACTTCTCTCATTATTCCCCATTTTTAAACATCTCATGATTTCGGATAGTGTTGAATGGAAACGTTCGACCTGTCCATTAACGGAGCTTTTGTATGGGGGTGCGACAAATATTTATATATTTATATCCCTAACTGATCCTCTACCATAAATATTATTGATGCCGAATTCAATGACTTTTCATTATAGCTTTTGGGACTCCGAATTGAAAAAGTACGTCGTGCAGAGGTTGTCTATTGCTTTGGATTGGATACATTTGCCCTGAGCGTACTTCGAAAATTTGTCTAATGTTGTCAGTACAAGTTGATTTCGGTCATGTATATGTCTAAGTGCAGTGTTTCACCTGGGTATTTAGGTATAAGTGTTGGCTTTAATTCCAAATGAGTAGGATGTCTGTCGTATTTCTGTTCCTTACAGATTTGACATTGTTTTACCAGTTTATCAACTTTTGCATTCATACGGGGAAAAAGAATTTTTCTATTATTTGTGCCTTATTTTCTTGACTGTTTCTATGTGCTCTTTTATGTACCTTAAGAATTTCAGCTTCCTGCCTGTTTTCTTCTGTTAGATCCTCGACTTGTTTCTGAGTAAACCTGACTTTGTAATTTTTAAAGTGTAATGGGTATAATTATTGTATCTTTCCTAGCGTGTGTTCTGCGGCTTGGATTGCATTGATAACAGATGGGTTAAGTTTTCCTTTTAAAATGGTTATAAGGTTTTGAGGGTTGAAGTCTGGTTTTGAGATGAGGTGTCTATGAAAGGTGGGTAATGGTATTTCGAACCTGTAAGAGTCGTTGCCTACTGATAATATAATCTGATTTTTGAAGGCATTTATTGGCGTTTCTACGCATGGTATAAGGTTGGCGACGAACTTTCATCGCTGTGTTGTGTCGCTGTTATTGAATTGATTTGTTGAGGGATTCTCGATAGTGCGTCTGCTTCAACGTTTGATTTTCCGGTTTTGTATACGAGGGTATAATTATATTCTTCTAATGCTGCTTTCCATCTTTTTATTTTCGTGTTGCTGTTTTTATTGCTGAGCGCGTATGTCAACGGTTGATGGTCTGTAAAGATTTTTACCTTAGATGTAACGTATAAGTAATTTCATAATGATTTCAGTGCCCAGATTATGGCAAGCATTTCGCGTTCATTGGTTGCATAATTCTCTTCTGCTTTCGCCAATGTTCTTGATAAAAATGTTATTGGTCTGTCATCTTGCGATAAGACGGCGCCAATAGCATAGCTCGATGCGTCTGTTGTGAGGAATTCTTTTGAAAAATCTGGAAAAGCTAATATTATATCTTGTGAAACAAGTGAATTTTTCAGACTATTGAATGATTTGACTGCGTCGTCACTGTGTTCTATAAGCTTTTTGCTTGAATATCGTTTGGACAGTCGTCCCTGTTCCCCTCTTAGAAGTGACGTTAGCGGTTTAGCTACTTTGGTGGAATCTTTTATGATACTAACCCTGATAGTCCCAAAAAAGTATCGGAGTTCTTTTAGTGTTTTTGGGATAGGATATTTTACGATTGTGTCAACCTTATCTGGGTTGATTTTTGTTCCTTTGTTTGTGATTGCGAATCCTAGAAATTGTACTTCTCGTTTCAAAAAATCGCATTTGTCTAATTGGCATTTGATATTTGCTTCTTCTAGCGTTGTGAATTCTTTTCCTTTATTTTCAAGGTGTGTTTGTAGATCTTTGCAAAAATTATGATATCGTCTATGTATACGTAGCATATTTTCCCGAAGTATGTCGTCCACTGTTCTTTGAAATATTGCTGGGACGTTTTTGAGTCCGAAGGGTAGTCATGTGAATTCATATTTGCCGTTGTTTACTGAAAATGCTGTCTTCTCTATATCGCTTTCTTTTAAAGGTATTTGGTGAAAACCGCTTTTCAAGTCAAGTACGGAGAACCAATCATTCTGGCCGAGTTAGGCTAGGACATCATTTATTTCGGGTATTGGGTATCTATCTGAAATGGATGCTTCGTTGATTTTCCGATAATTAATAACCATTCTGTATATTTTCTCGCCGGATGTGTCGGCTTTTTTTGGTACGATCCAGACCGGTGAGTTGTATGGTGATCGAGATATGCGGATAATTCCATCCTTTAGTAGTTGTGCTATTTGTTTTTCTATTTCCTCTTTTAGTGACTTGGGGTATTGATAAAATTTCGAGTATATTGGAGTTTCATTCGTCGTTCGGATTTCGGCTTGGATTCTGGTGGTATACGTTAGTTTTTCATCTGGTTCGGCGAATAGTTTTTTGTGTTTGGTAGTGAGTGCGTTTATTGCTTGTTTTTGCTCTTCAGTCATATGTTTATCTCGGATATTGATATTGTTAATTGATTGTGTGGGCTGTTGTTTTATCTTTATGCGAAATTTGTCACTTAATTCCATGTAATTATGTTCTAAAAAAATTTTTGCGGATAGTTTAGTTTAAGGCTGTCGTTACCTAGTATTCCGTGAAAGTTTTTAAGTGTAGGTAACAGAAAGAATATTAAATTGTTATAGGGCTTGTTAAAAAGGTTCCCTATGGTATGGTGAGTGATCTTTACATTTCCAGCTATGGAACTTTCAAAAAAGGTTTTATTATTGGGTATGGGCTTACTAACTAATTTTGGTTGTTTGTAATTTTTACTTGATACGGTGTCTATTAATATTTTTAGTACTTCGCCGTTTTTGGTTTTTACTTCGAAATACGGTAGCGACGAAAGGTTTATTCTAAAAAATTGATATCACCACAATCTATGGTAGTGAAATCATCGTTTCCGAAGAGTTTTGTTCTAGTTCACTTAGATTTGAAGAGGCCCTATCTTGATATTGGGAGATTTCTTGTTCTTCAGTAGGGTATTATTCGTAATTGTATTGTTGTTGTGCTATATTGTTGATAGTATCAGGCATTATATGATAGTTTCTTTGATATTTGTGTGGAATTGCCGCTCTTTGTGATGAAGGGTTTGGTGCAGGTCGGTTCACTGCATACTGAGGGGGTGGTGTTCTATTTGCGTAATTTACCATTCGTGTGTGAATAGTTGGATCCACATTAATAGGCTCTACTAGTGGTTGTGTTCTGGATGATCTTGGTGGGGGTTGGGAGTAGTTATTATTTCTTCGTAGCCAATTGTTTTGGATGGGTGGTCTCGGTTGTTGGGGTATGTATGCTAGGTTCTCTAATACCAAGCAACCTGGGAAGGTCTTCATTTAATCCTCTAATGAACGTATCAAGGGCCTTGTCCCTGTAGTTCTTTGTTACGAGGTTTACCGTTTGGATTCCTCCATGCAGGATACTTTATTTAAAATCAATGAGAGATAGGAATAGACTTTTATTAGCGATGTCATTTGGTACTCAAGAGTACCTAAATCGCGCCTATCTGCATAGTGTGGGGATAAACATTTGGATATTGCGGTCCAATTTAAGGGGGGTGTTATATGATTCTAATACCGCGTCTGCGTTTCCTATAATTTTGTTTCTTATTACGCTTAATATTCCGAAATATTTTGGTGTGTCCTCCAGCGGGTTCCGAATATAACACCTTCTTAGCTGGAGCGTGTTTTTCCATTCGCTCGACATGACCTATCCAGCGCAGCCGCTGGATTTTGATGCGCTTTATTATGTCAATATCGGCATACAGCTCATGGTTGTACCTTATTCGGTACTCGCCACCAACGCAAATAGGTCCAAAGATCTTGCGTAGGACTTTTCTCTCGAAAACCCCAAGCATTCGCTCATCCGAGGTGGAAATTGTCCAGGCTTCAGCGCCATATGTTAGGACAGGCATGATGAGAGCCTTGTAGAGTGTAGTTTTCGTTCTTCGAGAGAGGGCTCGACTTCTCAATTGCTTACTCAGCCCAAAGTAACACCTGTTAGCAAGAGTTATCCTACGCATGATCTCCAAGCTGACGTCATTACTGCTGTTAATGCTGGTTCCAAGATAGACAAAGTCCCTTACTACTTCAAAAGCGTAGTTGTCAACAGTGACGTGCTGTCCAAGACGCCGGGACTCTTTGTTTGTTGACACTAGATACTTCGTCTTGCCCTCGTTCACCGTGAGACCCATCTGACGCGACTCTCTTTCCAACTCTGAGAATGCTGCACTGACTGCTCGCGTGTTTATGCCGATTATGTCAATATCGTCGGCATACGCTAACAGCATGAGACTTTTGTTGAAGATAGTGCCATTATGTCGTAGATCAGCAGCTCGTATTATTGTCTCCATAATAAGATTTAAGAGTCGCAAGATTACGAATCACCTTGTCTGAAACCCCGTTCGGTATTAAACGGTGCGGAGAGGTCCTTCCCAATTTTCACTGCACAACGGGAGTTATGCAGTGTCATTCTACAAAGTCGAATGAGCTTTGCAGGAATACCGAACTCAGACATTGTTGCGTAGAAGTAATCCCTTACCGGACTGTCGAAAGCGGCTTTATAATCAACAAATAGGTGGTGTGTGTCGATCTGTTTTTCTTGGGTCTTCTCCAGGATTTGGCGCAGTGTAAAAATCTGGTCGATGGTGGATTTACCAGGTCTGAAGCCACACTGATAAGGTCCAATCAGGTTGCTGAGCATAGGCTTCAACCTTTCACACAGTACGCTCGATAGAACCTTGTATGCGATGCTCAGGAGACTTATTCCACGGTAGTTGGCGCAAATTGTGGGGTCTCCTTTTTTATGTACAGGACAGAGAACACTGAGCCTCCAATCATCAGGCATGCTTTCATCCGACCATATTCTGCTTATGAGCTGGTGCATGCGGGTGAGCAGCTCATCGCCTCCGGTCTTAAACAACTCGGCAGGCAGGCCATCAGCACCTGCAGCTTTGTTGTTCTTCAGCCTTAAAATGGCCGTTTCAACCTCGTCATAGTCATGTGGTGGAACATCAAAACCATCATCTGTAATTGGGGTTATCGGGCAATCTCCTCCACTGGCGGAATTGTTCGTAGCATCGCCATTCAGTAACGTGGAGAAGTGTTCTCTCCATAGGCTCAGTACACTCTGGACATCTGTAACCAGATTCCCATTTCCATCACGACAAGAAGAGGCTCCGGGATTTAAACCTCCACTCAGGCGCTTGATATTTTCGAAGAATTTTCGAGTCTCATTCTTGTCGGTACACATCTCTATCTCCTCACACTCGCGTCTCTCCAACTCCCTCTTCTTGCGCCTGAAAAGACGTCTCTCTGCACTCCTTTTCTCTCTGTACCGCTCCTTAACAGCTCGCGTTGTGCCTGCACCCAGGGTTTTTCTGTAGGCGGCGTCTTTCTCTGCGGTAGCGTCGCGACACTCCTGATCATACCACTCATTCCTCAGAGGCCGGTAGTAACCGATTACCTCCTCGGCAGCAGTAGTCATAGAGTGGGATATATGTGTCCACCGTGCGCATGTATCATCAAGTGGGGGAGTGTTCTGCATAAGCAGATCCGATAGTCGAGTGGAAAATGCATCTGCTGTCTCTGGTGATCGTAGCTTACTGATGTCGAGCTTTCTCTGTGTGGGACTTCTCTTGTTATTTCCGACACATAAGCGTGTGCGCACTTTAGCTGCAACAAGGTAGTAATCCGAGTCGATGTTGGCACCACGGATCGATTGCACGTCCATCACACTGGAAGCATGCCTTCCGTCAATCACCACATGATCAATTTGGTTTCTTGTACGTTGATCTGGAGACTGCCGTGTCGCTTTGTGGATGTCGAGATGCTGGAATCTGGTACCACCAATTACCATGTTTCGTGCTGCGGCGAAGTCGATCAGCCTCATTCCGTTATCGGAGGTGTTCTGGTGGAGGCTGAATTTTCCGTCAGTTGGACCAAAGGTACCTTCCTTGCCCACCTTGGCATTAAAGTCGCCAAGCACGATTTTGATATCGTGGCGGGGGCAGCGGTCATAAGCTTCTTCGAGGCGCTGAAAGAAGCTCTCCTTGGTCACATTGTCCTTCTCAGCGTGGGCACATATAAGGCTGATAATGAAAAATTTTGCCTTGATGCGGATAGTGGCCAGCCGTTCGTTCACAGGCGAGACCTGTGAGACAAGATGTCGTAGTCTCTTGCTGACTAAAAATCCACATCCTAATTCGTGCCTTTCAGCAGGGCAACTATAGTAGATGTCACAGGACGCTCTTTTGGAGCAGCCCTGTCCTGTCCATCGCATTTCCTGGAGAGCGGTGATGTCAGCTCTGTATTTTTCGAGGACATCAACCAGCTGGATAGAGGCACCCTCCCTATAAAGGGACCGGACATTCCAGGTGCATATCCGTAAATCATTGTCCTTTTTTAGTTTGCGGGGGTCATCAACAAAAGCGGTATTCCTTATCCGAGGCATATTTGTTTTTTTCATTGGGGGGGTTTTTTTATGTGGCGGGTCCCAAACCCAACGCACAACCTCTAACCGAGGAGATTTTCGCCATTCACTTCAGCCGCCTCCCAGCGGGTGCCAGGAAGACGTTGCCCGGTGGTCGCCACATGGAGGGCCCTTATTAATAATAATGATAGCGCCGTCACATAGTAAGCAGAGCAAGCTAAATGACTACCCCTCATTAACAAATAAAGGTGTCATCACGTAGCGCTCAGATCAAACTACATGACAGCCAATGAGTTGACTTGCGATGAGTTCAACAAGGATTGAGGCAGTTAGACACATTACCTTGCGAAAACACCACCAGACCACCACAACTGAACTAATAATATATATATTATTCTTAAGCTACCTGTGCCGTTGCTGCGAGTCACGTTGTCTGGCGTGGATTGTATTACGTAAATGTACGTATTATTAATTCATTGTATATTCATATATGTATATATATATATATATATATATATATATATATATATATATATATATGTATATATATGTATATATATATATATATGTATATATATGTATATATATGTATATATATATATATATGTATATATATATATGTATATATATGTATATATATATATATGTATATCTATATCTATATGTATATAAATGTACATGTATATATATAGATATGTACATATATATATGTATATGTGTATATATATATATATATATATATATATATATATATATATATATATATATATATATGTATATATATACATATATATGTATATATATACATATACATGTATAAATATATGTATATATATATATATATATATATATATATATATATATATATGTATATGTATATATATACATATATGAATATACAATGAATTAATAATACGTACATTTACCTGAATATCAATTATACTTACGTCCCCCTGATGCAAGTTATACTTACCTTACCTTTCATACTTACCATATGACAACCCAACTCTCCACATAAATTCACCTTTTATGTGTTTAGGTTTTTCGCGGCTCGTGCTACGATCGACGATGTGTTATTGTTATCATCTTTACATTCGGTCCTTGAAGATTTTTTGGCGAGATCGTGTTTTTTCCGCGCTTTTTCTTTTTTTATACAAATTCGAACATTTTATATATACACGTATATAAAATTCGCGGAGTTTGACTTTCGTGTGACATTTGTTTGCGGAAACCCTAGCGCTCCGTCTTTACTTAGTTGTTAATGCTCTGTTATTGTTAGCGGAGCACCATATTATTCGCGGAAGTTCACCTTGACTAGTCCTTGTATTGTGGAAGCCCTAGCGCTCCGAATAATTCGGGGAGTATCATATAGACTTTTGTGTAAAACTCTGTGACTTCTGTAACTGTTGTTATTCCCCTGTCTCAGTGTCTTGTGTCGTGCTACGTTAAGCCCTTGTGAAACTTGGTGTACTTTGTGGCAATGCCACCTAGAAAGAGGGGTTGTGCGCGAAGTGGCAGTGACTCGCAGACTCCATCTGAGTCGAATATGAACACGGGTGCTGAAGTGCAGACGGTTGGCTCGCCGGAGGACGAGATCAACCCCTTTCTCGCGACCGCGCCGCGTAAAACTAAAAAACTAAAGACAAGCGGAAGTACAGTGAATGGTGACGATCCGGCAGCATTGAAAGCACTAAGCGCCACAATTAACGAAATACTTATGAGTGGCGAAGGTAAGTGGGAGCTGTCGTTAGTGTTTTAAAATATGTTGGGAAATACCAGGCGCATCTCATGCACCTCATGGTTGAAAATGCTGAATTAAAAGGCCAGCTTAAAGTTTATAAGGAGTGTCTCGGAGCTACTGAGGCTGCGCCTTAGCCGTATTCTCGCGCGCCCCTGCCGCCTGTACGGGCTTGCCGACACCGCTTGTGTCCAAGCCGGTTGAGACGTGGTCGCTCGTCGTAACGAGCAAAAATCAAACATCGGACGAGGTAGTCAGGAAAGTGGTAGACGAGGTTGGTCCCACTCCAAAAGTCAGGGTGAATGATGTGCGTCCCGTTAAGGGCGGGGAGCGTGACCATGTGGCGAAGAACGTAAGATCGAGGAATTGGGGTTAAGTGTAAGTGTGAATGAGAAGCGAGGCACGCGAGTTGTTGTCCAGGGAGTTCATCCCGACATCACTTCTAACATTTTCATGCAGGAGCTCTACGAGGTGAATTCAAGGCAGGATGTGAAGCTGGTGAGCTCACCCTGGAAGAGTGACGGTGCGGTAGTGAACGTCGTTTTATAGGGATCTGATGCGGTGGTGTCGACCCTCCTGACGAACGGCCGCTGTTACATTAAGTGGTTCTACTTTACGGTGCGTCCATCCGTCCTGATGCCAGGCTGCTTCAGGTGTATGGGTTTTGACCATCGTGTGGCTGACTGTAAGGTGAGAGAGTCTGGAGGGTGTCTGTCTTCGGTGCGGGCAGCAGGGGCACCGTGCGGCATCTTGCCGCAATGCAATGCATTGTCGCAACTCGCCTTCAAGGGCAAGCCAGCTGATCATCTGATGATGTCACTGGATTGCAGTGTGTATGTGGCAATTGTTGTTCGTGCCAATGCCAGACATTAATTTCTGTGAAGCTATTTCAGCTAAATTGCTAAGGGTCTTTCCCCGTTATGTGTGAGTTAGGTGCGGCGATGCTCGCTCACAGTTGCAGCATCGCGACTATCCAGGAACCGTACGCGAGCAATTCCGAGTTCAGGGACTACCCAGCTCTACGCGGGTATTCCCAGATCTTAAGTGCGGTGCTGCAGTCGGGTTGAACAGCGTCGCTGTTGAGTGTCTAGTTGTCAATGCATCTGACTGGGGTGTTTGTGTTAGAATAGAATTTCGGTAGTATGGCTGTAGTAAGTTGTTCTTTTAAGTTTAGTTTAGGTATTGAACCTTTTTTAAGATATATTGATACGGTGCTGCTCTCAGAGAGCAGCACGCCTGTTATTATCAGTATGGATGCGAACGCTGCTTCCTCGCTCTGTTTCAGCAAAATGTCCCAGCAGTCGCTTGGATATCAGAACCATAGTCGAGGAGTCATTCTGAGTGAATGGATAGTTTCTAAGGTTATGCATGTTTTGAATGTTTCGTGTGAATATTTTACTTTTAGTGACTGTGTGGTGTGAGTAACATTGATGTAACCTTGGTGAATGATGCAGCATGTAAAATGTTTGGTTTCGAATGGTGTGTTAATGGCCAGTGGGGGGTTAGTGATCACAATTTTATTAAAATAGTGGTCACTACCCCTACGACTGGTGTGTCTAATTTTGTGGTTAATTTCAGACGGTGGCGTACTTGTGGTGTGAAGTGGGTGCATTTTGATGAGAATGTTCGTGCCATTGTTTGTGAGACGACGATTAATGTTTTTAGTGATAAGTCCTTGGATGAGCCAATTGCGTATTTGAATGAATGTGTATGAATGAGCTCACACCCTCATAAGTGCCTCATTAGGCTGCTGCGAAGACGTTTCCAGAGTGCTCGACGGGTCGGTTCGTAGGGTGTATCCCAGTGCAGGAGTGAGTATTGTAGAGGGATGGATGTTTATAAGGAAATGATTGTGCGTGTTAATGAGGATGATTGGCGTAACTTTGTTAGGGATAATAGGGACGATTCCTGGGGAAATGTTTATAGGATTTTTCGTGGGGAAAGGAATACGGATGTGAGTGTACTCCATGTTGGTAGATCGGTTCTAACAACATGGAGGGGGTGCATGAATGTTCTCTTGAACGAGTTTTACCCCAGGGCGGTGGAACCGGTGCCTCCACTAGAGGCAGTGCTGATTCCTCCATTAGAGAACAGCGACTTAGCGTAGAAATTTGGTAAAGATCATGCTAAAGTAGCCCATCCAATGACAAAGTTTTTAAATAAAGGCCTAAACGTCAATATGAAAGACCCTAGTTACATTTTAGCATTTGAAAAACTCAAAGACATCATAACTAACGCTACTATTTTGAGATATCCTAATTTCGAAAACGATTTAAGTTCATTACTGATGCAAGTAATTTTGCAATTGGCGCTGTCTTAACCCAGCATGGCCACCCAGTAACATTCGTATCAAGAACATTGAATAAGCACGAGACGAACTATGCAACAGTTGAAAAGGAACTGTTAGCAATAGTTTTTTTTTCCCTTCTTTAGACTCCTAATTGGAGCCTAGGGCCTCCACAAGGCTTCTCCATCGCACACGGGTTTGGGCAGTTGTTCTAGCGCCCTCCCATGTGATGCTGGTAGCAGCTAGTTCTCCTAAGGTTGACCTTCTCCATTTGTTTTTTGGCCGTCTGCGGCTTCTGCTCCCTTGCGGGTTCTACTCAAGCAACATTCGCGTGATGCTATCTGGCTGCTTTCTTAGCGTGTGGCCAATCCAGCGCCACTTTCTGCGTTTAATCTGGATCAGTATGGTGCGTGCCAGCGCGACTAAGCTGTTCCCCTTCGCTTGCATATCGGAGAATTTGTGCGAGAGGAGACAAATGTCATCGGCAGAGTCCAAGTCCTCAAGTTGCCGTGCGAGATTCCACAGAATGCGAGTTCTCTTATGCTGGGTGAGGCTGGTCATGACGTCATCCTGCCCAATGGCGAAGAGGAGCGGGAAGAGACTGCAGCCCTGCCGTACTCCAGCGTTGGTGGTGAACGAATCACTGATGTTGCCCTTGTGCAGAACCGCCAGCTCAGAGTTCTTGTATAGCGCCATTATGAGGCGGATCAGCTTCAGGGGGACACTTTTTCTATTCAAAGCCATCCATATGGAATTACGCTTAAGTGAGTCGAATGCCTTCTTGAAGTCGACGAACAACATGTATAATGGGGAGCGCCATCCAATCGATTGCTCGACGATGATACGAAGTATGTTAGCCTGGTCAACGCAGCTACGTTTCGGGCGGAATCCAGCCTGTTCGTCCCTTAAAGCATTCTCAACGCACTGGAGTCTATTCTGTATAAGTGATGCTAGAATTTTGTAGATTAAATTGAGCAAGGTTATTCCTCTCCAGTTGCCACAGTCGCGCAGATCACCCTTTTTCGGAAGTTTAACAACAGCAGCTATGTGAGGATGCAGAATTTCAGCTGATGTTTGTGGGTCGGCTGTTAGCAATTCTGGCTGAATGCTGTCGATGCCCGCTGCTTTGTTAAGTTTAAGCTTCTTTATTACATCCCATATTTCCGCTATGCTTGGGCTTGAAGTTGATATTCTGCTGTTGACTCTGGTGTTGTCGAGTTTTCAGCTATTACTATCCCCAGTGAGGGTGGTGTTGCTGATTGCTTCAAAGTGATCTTTCCATCTCTGCATTTGTTCATCGCTACATATATATTATATACACATTTCTATATATTCACATATATATTTTCTTCAGTATATGTATTCACTTATATATATACGCATTTCATATCTATATATTCTCATATATATTTCGTTTGGTATATATATTCACGTATATATATACATAGTTCCTTGTTATATATTCCCATATATATACATATATACACATATTCTCATATATATCTTCTTCGGTATATATATTCACTTATATATACACAAATTTCATCTCTCTATATATTCTCTTATATATATTTCGCTTGGTTTATATATTCAATTATATATATACACATTTTTTTTTATATATTCCCATATATATATATATATATACATACATATATTCTCGTATATATTTTCTTCGGTATATATATATAGATATATATATATATATATATATATATATATATATATATATCTATATATATATATATATATATATATTCACTTAAATATATACATATTTCTTCTATTTATATATTCCCATATATATATATATATATATATATATATATATATATATATATATATATATATATATATATATATATATATATATACACATATTTTCTTATATATTTCATTTTGGTATATATATTCACAGATATATATACATAGTTCCGTTTCATATATTCTCATATATATACGTATATACACATTTCTTTTATATATATTCCCATATATATATATTTTTTTTTTTTAGAATTCAAACTTTGAAACTGCAATTTCCTTGCAGCAGCATATTTGGAAAAAAATCGAATTTACATATTATATCGATAACATTTCTGTTATCGATCGATACATTTCTCTATATCAATATCCTCGCATAATCGATCAATGCATTTTGGTGCATTTTTTTGATCACTGATAATCTCTTCACTCCACAAATCTTGATAGATTCGGTCAAAATATGCCAGTGACGAAATCACCAGAAAAGCCGTAGCCTTTGAGATTTGTAGGGCAGAGTCAACAGGCGCTATTCCAAAAGGCGCAGTAGAAAAAATGCCAAAAATTACATCTGAAACTAAAAAATCTCCTAGAAAAAGAGCTTATGACCCCTCCATGAATGAGTTCATTTTCGAGGCGGACAACCTGGTGCATTTCCGCACGAAGTTTTCAACAATTCCGGTTGAAGACTTAACACCTTCTCTCCTGAAGGCTAAGCTCGAGGACTTGAGCTGCTATTATGATCAAGTCAAGTCCACGTTTAGAAGAGTAGGTTTAACGGATGAGGACGAGCTGCCCAGTAATTTCAAAATGGCAGCGAGAAATAAAATGGAACTCTGCCAAGAGCGCGTGCACACCATAAAAGCACAGATCTCTGATCTCTTAGAAGTTCAATCAGCCTTCGGCGGGTACGAAGAATGGACGTCCTTCCGCGACATGTTTACGGCGGTTTACATAAACCACCCTAAACTCTCTTCTGCCCAAAAACTGTATCATCTCCGATACAAAACTGCAGGAAAAGCTGGAGCTATTGTGAAGCAGTACGCGCTCAACAACGAAAATTTCGAATTGGCATGGAATGCGCTAAAGGCCCGCTTCGAAAACAAGCGAATTCTGGTCGATAAGCAGATGAAAACTCTCTTGAACCTCCCTCAAGTGAGTTACGAGAATAGCGAGGCAATTCAGAAATTGCAAACCACGATCAATAATTCTCTGTCCGTCTTATCCTCTCAAGGCGTCTCGACAGAGAATTGGGACCCGATCCTGGTGCATATCTGCTGTTCAGAACTGCCTGAAGATTCCTTGGCTCTCTGGGAACAATCCCTAAGTTCCCGCAAGGATCTTCCAACATGGCAGCAGATGAACGAATTCTTGACTCTCAGGTATGAAGTCGTGGAGAGGCTCAACAGCGTCAAACCAAACAAATCAATATTTCTACAAAACAGACCCCAGAACAAAACCCAAAACTTTTTTGCAGAAAGCAATCGGACATTCTCTTGTCCAATCTGCGAAGCCGCACATTCGCTTAAATCCTGTGAGCGGTTTAAAAAGTTAGTTGTTCGTGATAGAGTGAGGCTTGTTCGAGAACACAATCTCTGTGAGAACTGCCTGGCCTTTACTCACCATAAACGGGACTGCAAGAGCAAACACTCCTGTTTGCAATGTCAGCAAAGGCATCACACGATGCTTCACATACCAGCAGACAATATTCCCAGTAGGAACACCAAGGTTTTGGCGCAAACCTCCACGCTTCAGCCGCACAATAAGAAAAAGAGCACGCAGCAGACGACAACCCCCTCAAGAAACTCGAGAAACCGGAGATCTCAGGACCGATCATACGAAGGTGAGCAACCCTGCTCATCATGCTCCAAATCTTCTTCAAAGGTGGAAGCATTGTTCACCTCAAATGAAGAAAGAACTCTTTTACCCACAGCTCTTGTCTCTATAGAGCATCTTGGAGAACTTCACAAGGTTCGAGCACTCATCGACCAAGGTTCTCAACGAACATTCATCTCTACCAAGGTACAACATCGGCTGCGGCTTCCTTCGCAAGCAACTCACGTCGAAATTTCTGGAATGGGTGGCAAAACCATCCAAAACTCTAACCAGACTTGTACCGTTACGTTAGTCGCCCCAAAGGCTAATAAAAAGTTACAGACACGGGCAATTGTACTCTCACAATTGACCAAATTTCTACCCACATTTAAAATTTCTAAGCTCGATTGGCCGCAATTCGAAATGTTAGATTTGGCTGACCCGAATTGCTTCGTGCAGGCGCAAATTGACATGGTCATAGGTAGTGATTTGATTCCTCAAATCCTCCTAACCGGAATCCGCCATAATATCTGTGGAAGCCTTCTCGCACAGAATACGATATTTGGCTGGATAATTAGTGGCTCTATCTCTCAAAAGGTGTCAACATTCTCGACACAGGTAGAGGAAATTTCCAATGAACTTCTTAGTTCTCAACTAAGGAAGTTTTGGGAACAGGAAGAAGTGAGTCAGCCAGCTCAAGTATCGGAAGAAGATTTAGCCTGTAAAGACTATTATCAGAGGACCACGTCTCGCAGGTCGGATGGAAGATATGTGGTCAGGCTTCCATTTAAATCCAGTTTTCCCGCTCTTACGGCTCTTGGTCACTCCCAAACCCTAGCCTATAATCAATTTCGAAGTATGGAGAAAAATTTTTCAAAGAAAGGCGATCATTTACCATGGCGATAAAGGCCATTTACGCTGAGGTTCTCGAAGAATACCTCACGCTGGATCATATGGAACCCACAGGCTCGCATGAAATCATCTCTGATAGCAAGTATTTCTCCTTTTACCTGCCACATCATACAGTGGTGAGGCTGAAAAAGAAAACCACCAAAGGGCGTGTTGTTTTTAATGCCTCAAGAAGCAGCGGCTCAGGCCATTCTCTTAACGACGTATTACATATAGGTCCCACATTACAACCAGATCTCATGGTTCTCATCCTGAGGTGGCGACTATATCAATTCGTTTTCAATGGTGATGTACAAAAGATGTACCGACAAATTCTTGTCCACCATGACGATCAGGATTTCCAGCGAATTCTCTTGCGCAGGTCACCAAATTCTCCAATTCAAGACTTCCGGTTTAAGACAGTCACATTTGGTGTAAATTGCGCTCCATATTTAGCCATTAGAACACTGCAACAATTGGCTAAGGATTCCAAGAAGAATTTTCCTCTCGTGGAAAAAATAATCTTCAAAGAAACCTATGTGGATGACGTATTATTTGGTTCACATACAATTCCAGATGCAGTAGAATCTTTATCTCAAGTGAGAAAAGTCCTCAACTCCGCAAGATTTCCATGACGAAAGATTACTGCAAATCATCCTAAAATTTTAGAAAATATCCCAAAATCAGAACACATTCTCGTACTCAGTATCGCCCATCGTAACAACATCCGCTGCTACCAAGAGTCAAATTTTATCTGCCGTTGCGAAACTTTTTGACCCAGCAGGATGGCTCTCGCACATCATGACTCAAGCCAAGCTGCTTCTCCAAGAGCCCTGGTTAGAAGGCACCGACTGGGATGAATGCGTGAAACCCAGATCGCTCATCAAATGGAATGTATTTCTGGAGAATATTTCGTCCATTGGTCTCATCGAAATCCCTCGATGGGTACAATTCTCTCCCAAGTAGCGAATCCAGCTTCATGGATTTTGTGACGCTTCAGAGAAAGCGTATTGTACAGCCCTGTACATACGATCAATGGACATGAATCATCAAATATCATGTCACTTACTGGTGGCTAAAGGAAAAGTTGCACCTCTGCAGACGGTCAGCTTACCACGTTTGGAATTGTGTGGCGCCGTTTTACTTTCGCACCTGGCCAAGTCCGTTAAAGAAACTTTAGATGTCGAGTTCTCAGACATATTTTTCTGGTCCGATTCTCAAATCGTTCTCGCATGGCTGGAAAAACCACCTCACACATGGAAAACGTACGTCGCTAATCGTACAGCCCAGATACTCCAAAACGTTGGAAATGCTATCTGGCGCCATGTCATCAGCAGCGAAAATCCAGCTGTTTTGGGTACACGCGGATGCAAGCCCCAAGATCTTGTGTCCAATACTCTTTGGTGGAATGGCCCCGAAGAAGCCTGGCCAAAACCAACACTTTCCAGTACTTTGCCCCCCGAGCAAAGGAAAGTAGAGTTTCTTCTCTCGTTAGATGGCCATACCGACATTCTCGATCGGTTCTCATCATTTTCAAGGGCACTACGCGTGATTTCTTACGTTTTCCGTTTTGTCCATAACGGACTCTCTAAATAGCGAAAATCTTCTCCAATTTCGAATTCCTCACTCTCGCAGGACGAAATTCGTTTCTCAAAAAGCCGGCTAATCTCGTTAGCCCAATGACAATATTTTCCCAAAGAGCTGAAGGCTCTTCTCAGCTCATCCGCAGTCAGCAATAAAAGCTCTTTGCTGACTTTAAATCCTTTTCTCGACAAGGAAAATCTCAGAGTAAATGGTCGATTAGCTCATTCTGGTCTTAGTTATAGTGAGCGCCACCCCATAATCCTTCCGGAAAAATCCCGATTTTGCGTTCTGTATATCGAGTTTCTCCATACTCTGCTCCTACACGCAGAACAAAGGCTCATTTTCTGAATGGCTCAACAAGAATTCTATATGCCTCGTCTTAAGCCCCAAATAAGGAAATGCATATTTATATGCAAAGTTTGTACCAACCACAAACAAAAGGTCCGATCACAGATTATGGCAGCTCTGCCGCCTGAACGGTGTACCTTGTCGGTACCTTTCGCGACCACAGGTGTTGATTTTGCAGGCACATTCCAATTGTGCTCTGATCTCTCTACAGAGGCATTCCGCGCCGCATTCGCCAGATTCGTTGGCAGAAAAGGCCTTTTCCGCAAAATCATGTTGGATAATGGTACAACTTTGGTAGGAGCTCAAAGAGCCATGACATGAGTCATGAGTCCAAAGACATTCTGGCCCAATACTCCCAATGGAAAACTGAGTACCTACAAGATCTGCACAAACAATACAAATGGCAACAACCTCAAAAGGAGCTGGAAGTAGATCAACTGGTGGTCATCAGCTGCTGCCCCCTAACGAATGGAGTCTCGGACGCGTCACTCATCTGTATCGAGGATCTGACGGCCACATCCATGTCGCAGATATTCGGACCAAATCGGCCGCTCTCATAAAATCGTAATATCCAAAAAAATCTCTTTTTTTCGCTATCAGACTTTGGATCAAGCCCTTAAGCTAATTCAGTTTTTCAATTCTATTTTTCCAGTTCCGCCCATAGCGATCATCATAGGTGCCAACTATGTCATCGGCTCCACGCTCTGCGGTATTGCCGCGGGTTTTTGGCGATGAACCCAAGCCAGAGGGAGGATGTGGTGCGCGCGCATCGATACTGCCGCAACTGCTTGGCTCGGTCGCACGGGACCGGATCGTGTGATTCGCCAAACTCTTGCAAAAAATGCAGATTGGCGCATCACACACTCCTCCATCCGGTCCGGTCCCCTACTGGGGCCGTCGAATCGCAGCACCACCCAACAGCGTCGATGACGTAATCGTGCGCCACGCAGACGACCTGAAAGCGAACGCACAAGGCGACCTGAACCCCGGCATCGGCGCAGATCTGTGGATCTCCGTCATGGATTACAGCGAAACCCTCCGCGCTCTCTTCGCGTCGAGCAACGACATGTAGCTTCCACCTCGAGAAGCTCCCAGCCTAGACGTCGACCGACTCCCAAAGTTCGTCGGAGGACAGCTCGAGCGATCGAGGACGCGATCGGCTCACTGTTTCGTCTACGAGATACACTCAATTAATGCACGAGTGCATGCGGGCCGCGATGTCTAAATCCCTTTAGACGAGCCATATGGTCAGTCCCTGAAAGAAGAAAATAAATGAAATAAACAGATTATACAATGAATTAATAATACGTACTTTTACCTGAATTTCAATTACACTTACGTCCCCCTGATGCAAGTTATACTTACCTTACCTTTCATACTTACTATATGGCAACCCAACTCTCCACATAAATTCACCTTTTATGTGTTTAGGTTTTTCGCGGCTCGTGCTACGATCGACGATGTGTTATTGTTATCATCTTTACATTCGGTCCTTGAAGATTTTTTGGCGAGATCGTGTTTTTTCCGCGCTTTTTCTTTTTTTATACAAATTCGAACATTTTATATATACACGTATATATTGTTTTTCCAATCGTGACACACACATTGTAATAATTATAAATTATAAATTAGTGCATGAAATATAAACGAGTAAATCGAAAAATAAAAATACGTATAGTGAAATAATAATTGTGTATAAATTATTCAGTGTTTTTATAATGATTAGTTCCTTATTTATGTTATATTATATAGGTTATTACATTTAGGATTTAGATTCTTTTTGTATCAGTTATTTTTAAGCATAAATGATTGTATATTGAGAGATTTATAAGGAGATTAAGATATAATTTCTTTTATGAGGGGAAATGATGGGAGTGGAACGACATTGAGGTAGGGGTTCCGTTTCTTAGCATTTGTTGTGGGGTTTGCCTACGATCATTGAGGTATGCATAAACCATCCAGGTAAGGTGGGTGCACACATTTGCATACCGAGGTGAGTGGTATTAGGTTGAGTGACCGTCGACTATGTATTTGTATAAATGGTAGTGAATATGAGATATTACGATATGTACTGAGATGTTAGGCTTTATTGTTCACGCATCGCACTTCTCCGGCGTGTTGAGGACCACGCCCATTTGACTGTTGATAGCCGGAGCGCAACAACAGAAGAAGCACCAAGAACAATGATGGCGCCGATAAAAATAAGTATCTACCAATAATCTTGTGTCAGTCATGTATATGAAGGTTCTGTATTCTATGCTTCTATTGTCTGTCGGCGTATTTTTTTTATACGGGATTGTTCAGGTAATGACAGGCATATGTATATGCTAGCGAAATATGCCGTTGCGTCTATGTACGAATCGTTTTCTTTTTCATTTGTCTATTTCTGCTTGTGCTTGCTTTGATGTGTACGTACACGTCATAGGTAATAATAGTAGTAACAGATACCAACAAAGTAGAGAAAAAATAACATCATCATCATCAGTCATAACAATAATGGCGCACAACGTGGGACCAAAAAGAATACAAACATATTTCGGCAATTTAAAACAATTCAATTTACACTTAACACCTCACAGCTTCCAACAAATTTTTCGCTTGATCAAAGCAGCATTTTAACGTTGGAATAAGAAGCTGCATTTGGCGAGAGTCTACGTCAGCTTTACTGTTTCAGGTATATTTTCCACGTTTGCTTCTAAAATAAATTGCAAATTTCATTAAAGAATAACTACAATTCCTTTTTTTTAATAAATTCAACAAATTTTATGTAAAAACTCACATTTCTCGTTACAAATTTTCTGTAAGATAAAATGGTGGTAAAACATCTATATCGCGAGATCAATAATACTACAGACAAGAAATGCCGCGATGACAGAAATGATACCGCTATCGCGACATGAATAATAACAAATTGTGCTACCGCAAAATCGTGTTCCGCAATCCTGAGGAGATCAATAATGGCAGTCACCTTCTGATCTGTAGGTTGTGGTTCAATCCCCGGCTGATGCATAACAAATTTAATATCGATAAGATTTTTCTTTCGAACGGTACCTACCCGTCGGTAAGCAATTAGAAATTCTTCCGACAGTAACAACTTGCCATGAAAAAGCTTCTAAAAGAACTCTGTGACAAAGCTCAGAAAAAGTGATGTCACAAGTGTTCTGCCGTTCGGAACCGGCTAAAATAAGTAGGTCCCTTCTAATACTGTCCAAAATTTAAGACGCACAACAGTAATGGAACAGAAGCTCGGCCAATGAGCCCTTTGGGGCTTTAAGTGCCACATATTTTTATTTATTATATTATATGCTATATTTTAAAAATTTCATGAATGAACGTGAATGATTGTGAATATTTGCATCATATAATTAAATTAGAATATTGACATTTTTCGTTGTTCCCTCCGTACTTGAAATTTATGGTGTCGTTTTAGCAGGTTCACCGCTAAATGCATTATCTTCATTTTTCGCAATTTAAGCATAGAAAAAGCTATGTCGATGTTGACCACCTCATCATTTGGTAGAGTCAAACGAAATGCATTTTTCTCCTTTCTTCCACCATTTGATGTAGACACCAAATTTATGGTGTATACATATATAATATAATACTTGATGGTAATAAAGAGTTTCAAAACATTTCTTTATTTTTTTTTGTTTATTGTTTACACTCAGAGTTCGTACACTAATAATCGATACATTTTGTTTATATTATTTTTTAAACTTCACTGCTGAGTAAGCAAAAGTGTCAATAATTTTTTTATATAAATTGAGTATTTCGTTTTTTTTTTTATTAGTCTTTGATTAAGTTTTAATTAGAGGACAATGGATTCTAATTTGAATACTGCAATTGGTAGTAATAGTAGTAACAGTAGCGGTGGTATGAAGTATGAAGTACATTCAAACTCGAAGGAGCCAAACATTGAGGAAGAGTATGCAAAAAAGTATAGAACATCAAATGTTCCGCATAAAAGATCGAAAGATGGACGATATACACCGAGAGATTATTTTAAGAAATAGTAAACAATTAATCTGGCTAACAAATTATAAGGAACTATCGAATAAATGTGTGGAAAACAACCTCATAACACATCGAATGCTAGATATAATACAGTATAGATTATCTCCCGACATCTTTGATGATGATGATGACGATGTTAATGAATATAATATAGAAAGGAGGCTTCATGCAGATGTTGCGAGCCAAAATATGAAATATGCACATATGCATATTTTGCCTCGAGGCATATTTCCCGAAATTGGGAACTACATATTTGTCAATACATATACCAACATTGCTCGAAGTTGTGATATACACAATCCATATTAATATTACTTATAATTGTGGAATGTCAGAACATTGCGCCAACTGAGTTGCAGCTGGGTGTGAAAATGCTGACAAAGCACTTTCCCACACAATTCGTAGTTCTGCACTTACGTAAGCATACCTGTGTAAGCATACGTGGCAACTAAAATCATGCGGTCTACTCATATGTGAGAATATCAAAAAGTTGCTTTCTCATGTAGAATATACACACATGGAGAGTGCATCGATCGTGTACATATAGTACATACGTACACACAAGTGGTGTGAATATATTATGGTATGTTATATGTTGGTATGTGGGTAGATTGATATGTGGCTAGTGTTAGAAAAATGGATATAAGCTGCCAGCTTACTGAAGGCAGTGGTTGTTCAGTTGTGAGTCTTACATCGAAGTGTTAGCATTAAGAAAAACTGTAAATACTGCGATCCTTACGAGGCCCTCCAGTATTAGTGTAAAAGTGAAAAATATAAAACACCATAAGTTTAATTGAAAGTAAAAACCGCAAGTATCCTTAATAAAATATAATTGTTTTATTTCAGTCAACGAGTGAGTTAGACTCGAGGGATATTTAGGAGCTTAGGTCTAAGTGTCAATCTTGTGAGCTAGGTACTTAGTAAGTGTTGTGGAAAAATAGTACATAACACAGAACTATTCGCAAAGATAACCCATCGAGGACCTGACGCCTTTTAAAAATTACGAATTATTTTTAAAGAATTAAAATATACCGAAGCTCTAAATGTTTTAGATAATTCAGCTACTTATATAAAAAATAAATAAATAAAATTATTGTTCGTGAAAAAAAAAAATATTGTTTTTTTATTTCATTTATTTAAAAAGTGTGAGCAAGTTGATATAAAAATTTTAGACATAGATGACCATGATAATGTTTATAATTGTAGTTAATGTTTGTCCCCAAATATTTTATCAGTTCTTTTGGTAGAGGTAAATTTCCAATGCTGTCATAATATTCAATATGATTTTTATTTTTATAGTATGCTACCAATGTGTTCCACTGCTTTCCATACTATCAAGCTTCACAATACCGCACTCGATCACATATGGTTTTCGTGGAAGAGTATCACGCATGAAAACTCCGCGAAAGTGTGGTATATTTTTAGCGAATTTTATAATGTCAACGTCAGTGAGCGCTCTTTTGGGTAACATACTTAAAAGTTTTTTGCTTATAAACCTTTTCCCATAGCAATCGCTTTCATTGTCTTATTATGACGGGTTGCTTCATCCAACTGCTCTCTAGCTGCTTTGGCGCTGTTGAGAACTTTGGCGATAGCCGATCCTCCTGATGCTAAACCACCAAGTGCACCCAATACGGTTAGGATTGGTACCAAAGGGAGAAATCCCCCAACCTTGGGGATTTTCTATTCTCTTTGTTTCCTCTAAATGTATTACTGATTACTTTATGTGCGATTTTCACAGCTTTTTCAACGCTATCAGGCTTCTGACCTTTCAAAGTTTTGCGCGCCTTTGCAAGGGCAGTTGTAAATAATTTTTTAGTGTATTTACTTTTTGCACGTTTTCGTTTCCGTTTCAACTTTAGATTTCATCGCGTTTGTCACAAGCCAAGCACTTGCGTTCTCACCAATGCTACTATCCTTTGAAGTTATTCTTTACCAAGCTCTTTCAACAAGTTTTTTATCAGCAATGTGTCTTCTATCTAAGTCTTTGTTTTGCGAATATGCGTGTTCTCTACAAGCAGCATCTAATGGATTTACACCCTTACCACCTCTATTTAAACGCTTTTTAAGCTTGGTACCAGGACCGCAAAATTGATAGCCAGGTAAATGTAATTCAACTGGTAAAGAATTAATTATCCACCACGGACTTGTTGATGGGACTTGACTTGATGACAATATACTAATAATATTATATGAAGAGGATGTGCTTATTACATAATGTAATTCAGTTGTTAAAATGAAGTTCATAAGACATAAGACTTTAAAACAAATGATACTTTAAAACCTCGTCATGGACTCCTACTACGGAATACAATCAGATGTTTAATTATCGGACCGTCGAATTGTGGGAAAACTAAATTATAATAAGTTTAATTGAAAGTGCGAATGGATTAAAATTTGAAAATATTTATATTTATGGGAAATCACTTAATCAACCAAAATATCAGTATTTGAAGAAGTTACTTACTCCCATAAAAGAGATGGGGTTTTTTACATTCTCAGAGAATGAGGTAGTTTTACCACCAAATAAAGCCAGAAAAAATTTCATTATGATATTTGACGATGTCGCGTGTGAAAAACAAAATAACGTTGGAGTATATTTCTGCATCCTGCATTCTGCATACATTCCAAATGATTTAATTCGTGATAATGTTAACTTAATAATAATGTTTAAGCAAGACGAGTTAAATATTAAGCATGTGTATAATGATCATGTTGGATGATCTTACATATGAACAGTTTCATAAGGTGTCTAAAGAATGCTGGTGTGATATATTTGGATTTCTCGCAATATCTAAATATGATCCAATTGCTGATGGACGTTATAGGAAAGGGTTCGATATATTTATAAAATATATATATATATATGTATACATATATATATATATATATATATATATATATATATATATGTATATATATATGTATATATATATATATGTATATATATATATACATACATATATATATATATTTATATATATATATATATATATATATATATTTATATATATATATTTATATTTATATATATATATATATATATATATATATATATATATTTATATATATATATTTATATATATATATATATATATATATATATATTTATATATATATATATATATATATATATATATATATTTATATATATATATATATATATATTTATATATATATATATATTTATATATATATATATATATATATATATATATATTTATATATATATATATATATATATATATATTTATATATATATATATATATATATATATATATTTATATATATATATATATATATTTATATATATATATATATATATATATATATATATATATTTATATATATATATATATATTTATATATATATATATATATATATATATATATTTATATATATATATTATATATATATATATATATATATATACAGACATTTACGATAATTCTATACTCTCATGCAGATATGTTGCGGAAAGTCGATCAAAAAATGTTGAAAGAAATTGTTAAGGCTAAAACTAAAACAAAAGTTTTAAAAGTATCGAGTTGGGTGAAATTGATACGGAAAATCAATTGGAAAAAACTTTTCTTCCTATAACAAAACCTCTGAAAGCTTTGATTGATAAAGCTCGCACATTAAACACTAATGAATCGAATATTAAAGGTCATCCTAAAGGTTACAAAGATGAATATACTCCATATAAAGGTGATCGGAAACTATTTAAATCTGAAAATCCTTTACCGTATGAGAAGACTAAAATTACTACCAGCACACCATTATTAATATGGGCCCTCCACGTGGCGACCACCAGGCAACGTCCTCCTGGCACCCGCTTGGAGGCGGAAGAAGTGAGTAGCGAAAATCTCCTCGGTTAGAGGTTGTGCGTTGGGTTTGGCGCCCGCCACATAAAAAAACCCCCCCAATGAAAAAAACAAATATGCCTCGGATAAGGACTACCGCTTTTGTTGATAACCCCCGCAAACGAAAAAAGGACAACGATTTACGGATATGCACCTGGAATGTCCGATCCCTTTATAGGGAGGGTGCCTCTATCCAGCTGGTTGATGTCCTCGAAAAATACAGAGCTGACATCACCGCTCTCCAGGAAATGCGATGGATGGGACAGGGCTGCTCCAAAAGAGCGTCATGTGACATTTACTACAGTTGCCATGCTGAAAGGCACGAATTAGGATGTGGAATTTTGGTCAGCAAGAGACTACGACAGCTTGTCTCATACTTACCGCCTGTGAACGAGCGGCTGGCCACAATCCGCATCAAGGCAAAATACTTTAACATCAGCCTTATATGTGCCCACGCTCCGACGGATGAGAAAGACAATGTGACCAAGGAGAGCATTTTTCAGCGTTTCGAAGCAGCTTACTTCCGCTGCCTCCGCCACGATATCAAAATCGTGCTTGGCCAGGGTGGGCAAGGAAGGTACCTTTGGTCCAACTGTCGGAAAATTCAGCCTCCACCAGAACACCTCCGACAACGGAATGAGGCTGATCGACTTCACCGCAGCATCTCGACATCCACAAAGCGACATGGCTGTCTCCAGATCAACGAACAAGAAACCAAATTGATCATGTGGTGATTGACGGAAGGTATGCTTCCAGTGTGATGGGCGTGAAATCGATCCGTGGTGGCAACATGTTGTTCCAGCTAAGGTGCGCACACGTTATGTGTCGCAAATAAGAGAAGTCCCACACAGAGAAAGCTCGACGTCAGTAAGCTGTAATCACCAGAGACAGCAGATGCATTTGCCACTCGACTATCGGATCTGCTTATACAGAATACTCCTCCACTTGATGATACATGCGCACGGTGGACACATATATCCCATTCCATGACTACTGCTGCCGAGGAGGTAATCGGTTATTACCGGCCTCTGAGGAATGAGTGGTATGATCAGGAGTGTCGCGACGCTACCGCAGAGAAAGATGCCGCCTTCAGAAAATCACTTCGTGCAGGCGCAACGGGAGCTGCTAAGGAGCGGTACAGAGAGAAAAGGAGTGCAAAGAGACGTCTTTTCAGGCGCAAGAAGAGGGAGTTGGAAAGACGCGAGTGTGAGGAGATAGAGATGTGTACCGACAAGAATGAGACTCGAAAATTCTTCGAAAAGATCAAGCGCCTGAGTGGCGGTTTAAATTCCGGAACCTCTTCTCGTCGTGATGGAAATGGGAATCTGGTTACAGATGTCCAGAGTGTACTGAGCCTATGGAGGGAACACTTCTCCACGTTACTGAATGGCGATGCTACGAACAATTCCGCCAGTGGAGGAGATTGCCCGATAACCCCAATTGCAGATGATGGTGTTGATGTTCCACCACCCGACTATGACGAGGTTGAAACGGCCATTTTAAGGCTGAAAAACAACAAGGCTGCAGGTGCTGATGGCCTGCCTGCCGAGTTGTTTAAGACCGGAGGCGATGAGCTGCTCACCCGCATGCACCAGCTCATAAGCAGAATATGGTCGGATGAAAGCATGCCTGATGATTGGAGGCTCAGTGTTCTCTGTCCTGTACATAAAAAAGGAGACCCCACAATTTGCGCCAACTACCGTGGAATAAGTCTCCTGAGCATCGCATACAAGGTTCTATCGAGCGTACTGTGTAAAAGGTTGAAGCCTATGCTCAGCAACCTGATTGGACCTTATCAGTGTGGCTTCAGACCTGGTAAATCCACCATCGACCAGATTTTCACACTGCGCCAAATCCTGGAGAAGACCCAAGAAAAACAGATCGACACACACCACCTATTTGTTGATTAAAAGCTGCTTTCGACAGTCCGGTAAGGGATTACCTCTACGCAACAATGTCTGAGTTCGGTATTCCTGCAAAGCTCATTCGACTTTGTAGAATGACACTGCATAACTCCTGTTGTGCAGTGAAAATTGGGAAGGACCTCTCCGCACCGTTTAATACCGAACGGGGTTTCAGACAAGGTGATTCGTTATCGTGCGACTTCTTCAATCTTATTATGGAGAAAATAATACGAGCTGCTGATCTACGACATAATGGCACTATCTTCAACAAAAGTGTCATGCTGTTAGTGTATGACATAATCGGCATGAACACGCGAGCAGTCAGTGGAGCATTCTCAGAGTTGGAAAGAGGTTACTACCTTGTTGCAGCTAAGGTGCGCACACGTTTATGTGTCGCAAATAATAAGAGAAGTCCCAAACAGAGAAAGCTCGACGTCAGTAAGCTGCGATCACCAGAGACAGCAGATGCATTTGCCACTCGACTATCGGATCTGCTTATGCAGAACACTCCCCCACTTGATGATACATGCGCACGGTGGACACATATATCCCACTCCATGACTACTGCTGCCGAGGAGGTAATCAATTATTACCGGTCTCTGAGGAATGAGTTGTATGATCAGGAGTGTCGCGACGCTATCGCAGAGAAAGATGCCGCCTTCAGAAAATCCCTGCGTGCAGGCGCAACGGGAGCTGCTAAGGAATGGTACAGAGAGAAAAGGAGTGCAGAGAGACGTATTTCCAGGCGCAAGAAGATTGTGTTGGAAAGACACGAGTGTGAGGAGGTAGAGATGTGTACCGACAAGAATAAGACTTGAAATTCTTCGAAAATATCAAGCGCCTGAGTGGCGGTTTAAATCCCGGAACCTCTTCTCGTCGTGATGGAAATGGGAATCTGGTTACAGATGTCCAGAGTGTACTGAGCCTATGAAGGGAACACTTCTCCACGTTACTGAATGGCGATGCTACAAACAATTCCGCCAGTGGAGGAGATTGCACGATAACCCCGATTACAGACTATGGTGTTGATGTTCCACCACCCGACTATGACAAGGTTGAAACGGCCATTTTGAGGCTGAAGAACAACAAAGCTTCAGGTGCTGATGGCCTGCCTGCTCGCCTGCATGCACCAACTCATAAGCAGAATATGGTCGGATGAAAGCATGCCTGATGATTGGAGGCTCAGTCTTCACTGTCCCGTACATAAAAAGGAGACCCCACAATCAGCGCCAACTACCGTCTCCTGAGCATCGCATACAAGCGCATTGTGTGAAAGATTGATTGGACCTTATCAGTGTGGCTTCAGACCTGGTAAATCTACCTTCGACCAAATTTTCACACTGCGCCAAATCCTGGAGAAGACCCAAGAAAAATAGATCGACACACACCACCTATTTGTTGATTATAAAGCCGCTTTCGACAGTCCGGTAAGGGATTACCTCTACGCAACAATGTCTGAGTTCGGTATTCCTGCAAAGCTCATTCGACTTTGTAGAATGACACTGCATAACTCCTGTTGTGCAGTGAAAATTGGGTAGGACCTCTCCGCACCATTTTATACCGAAAGGGTTTTCTACCAAAGTGATTCGTTATCGTGCGACTTCTTCAATCTTATGATGGAGAAAATAATACGAGCTGCTAATCTACGACATAATGGCACTATCTTCAACAAAAGTGTCATGCTGTTGGCGTATGCCGACGATATTGACATAATCGGCATGAACACGCGAGCAGTCAGTGGAGCATTCTCAGAGTTAGAAAGAGAGCCTCATCGGAAGGATCTTACAGTGAACGAGGGCAAGACGAAGTATCTAGTATCAACAAACAAAGAGTCCCGGCGTCTTGGACAGCACGTAACTGTTGACAACTACGCTTTTGAAGTAGTAAGGGACTTTGTCTATCTTGAAACCAGCATTAACAACAGTAATGACGTCAGCCTGGAGATATTGCGAAGGATCACTCTTGCAAACAGGTAAGTAAGCAATTGAGAAGTCGGGCCCTCTCTCGAAGAACGAAAGATACACTCTACAAGTCTCTCATCATGCCTGTCCTAACATATGGCGCTGAAGCCTGGACAATTTCCACCTCAGATGAGCGATGTAGTTTTCAAGAGAAAAGTCCTACGCAAGATCTTTGGACCTATTTGCGTTGGTGGCGATATCGAATAAGGTACAACCATGAGCTGTATGACCTGTATGCTGATATTGACATAGTGGAGTCCATCAAAACCCAGCGGCTGCGCTGGCTAGGTCATGTCAAGCGAATGGAAGAACACGCTCCAGCTAAGAAGGTGTTATATTCGGAACCCGCTGGAGGACTACGCAGAAGAGGAAGACCTAACCTCCGGTGGAAAGATCAAGTACTGGAGAACCTGATGGCGCTTGGAATTTTTAACTGGCGTCAGCTAGCGAAGAACAGAGATGGCTGGAGAAGCATATTATTTTCGACCTAAATCGATACTCGTTTGTTATGGCCACATAAGTAAGTAAGTAAGTAAGAATGATAATAGCGGCAAATATGTTGGAACAAATATGATGATGCTAGATGATAAATAAATAAATAAATATGTGGCACTTAAAGCCCCAAAGGGCTCATTGGCCGAGCTTCTCTTCCATTACTGTTGTGCGTCTTAAATTTTTGGACAATATTAGAAAGGACCTACTTAATTTAGCCGGTTCCGAACGGCAGAACACTTGTGACATCACTTTTTCTGAGCTTAATCACAGAGTTCTTTTAGAAGCTTTTTCATGGCAAGTTGTTACTGTCGGAAGAATTGCCAATTGCTTGCCGACAGGTGGGTACCGTTCGAAAGAAAAATCTTTTCGATATTAAATTTGTTATGCATCAGCCGGGGATTGAAGCACGACCTACAGATCAGAAGGCGAACACACTAACCACTGAGCTACGGCACCCACATGATGATAATTGCTAAATGATAATTCTCATAAAAAAGCTCAAGCAAGCTCAGTGGTATCTGTAAAAAAGGCACTCCCCAGTAGAGTGTGCCTTCTGCATGCCAAGGCGAGGAATCTACAGAAGAAGTAGTAAACACTTTCCTCCTCTTCCTTGTCATGGCAGTTGCGACAAAAATCGTTAGCCGCTAAACCGAGCCTTGCAGCATGCCTACCCACAAGCCAGTGGCCTGTGAGTACGGCGACTACATGACTGATGGTTTTCCTGCTCATTGACAACAGTGAACGAGTTCGTGTATTGTTAAGAGTTGGTTAGATTTTCCTAGTAGTAGCACAAGAGCTCTCATCCCGCCATCTTCTGTTGGTGAGGTAATGTTGTGTGATAAGAAGCTTGTTGCAAGCAGAATTCCGGCTTGGTGAGATGGATAGATCTCTGGCAACCTAGTGCCCGATCTCGCCAATTCATCTGCCTCACAGTTCCCTGGAATGTCCCTAAGCCCCGGTACCCATACAATGTGTACATTGTAGTGCTCCGCTAGCTCGTTAAGAGCTGAGCGGCATTCAAAGGCAAGTGCTGATTTGGCGAACGTTCCTGCGAGAGATTTAATGGCAGCTTGACTGTCGGTGTAGATAAAAACATCTTTGAAAGATATTATGTTACAGCGAAGCCACGTTGCCTCCTCCTTTATAGCCATAATCTCAGCTTGAACAACACTGCAATAGTCGGGTAATCGGAACTTGAGCTTAACGCGTAAGAAATCAGAAAAGACGCCACCTCCTACCCTACCCTCAAATTGGGAGCCATCTGTGTACAATTGCACAGATTGAACTCCAGTTTCGTTGACAATACCCCTATTCCATTCTTATCTTGAGGGTATATGGGATGAGAATCTATTGTCAAAGCATGGTATGGGGATAGTATAGTCGATGGCATTCGGAATTGTAGTGCTCTTGAATGCCCGTATCCTGGTTGAGCCCAGCGTGAAGCTATATTGAGCCTAATTGCTGATATAAGCGCTCTCTTCTTGCCAAATAAATCCACGGTGAGTAGATGCAATAGCGAGTAGAGTGCTTTTAACGGGGTGGTTCTTAGAGAACCTGTTGTCAACACCGCAGACGTCCTTTGAACCTTGTCTATTAGCCGTCTGTGTAACTCCATATTTAAGGATTCCCACCAGATTATCACACCGTTAAAAATAATTGGTCTGATGACCACAGAGTATAGCCATGACATGATTGTAGGACTCTTCCCCCATCTTTTACCTGTGACTTTATAACAGGAATAGAGTGCTGCTGTTGCTTTGCGAACCCTTTCCTCCGTGTTTGGTTTCCATCTTAGTTTTCTATCTAAAGTTATACCCAAGTACTTCGCCTGTTCAGTTAGCTATAGACTAGTTCTCCCAATTCTAGGTAAGGTAAAAATAGGTATGTTATGCTTTCTAGTAAAGAGGACTAGCTCAGTTTTGGCAAATTTGATGGCCAGACCAGAGTTTGAAGCCCATTTGGACAAGATTGATAAGGCATGGTTCATCACTTCGGTGAGTGTATTTCAATATTTTGCGATGCCACAAGTGCCACGTCATCTGCATAAGCCACCGCTTTGCATCCCGTGGCTTGTAAGGATATGAGAACTTCATTGATGGTTAAGTTCCACACAAGAGGCGACAGCACACCCCCTGAGGGGTGCCCTTAATCGCAAATCTACTAACGCATGAGGTACCCAATTTCGAGTTTATCACTCTTTGCTTTAGCAACTAATGACTAATGACTAATGAATCTAATAATAAGTTCATCTACCTTAAGCATAGCAAAAGAGTTTTCGACTGTTTCTGGGTTTATGTTATTGAAGGCCCCCTCAATATCTAGAAAGGTGACCAAGATATATTCTTTGCAGTGCAATGATGTTTCGATCTTCTGCACAAGTGAGTGAAGGGCTGTCTCAACGGACTTGCCTTTGTTAAATGCGTGTTGCAATGAAGAGATATTCTTAGTATCTATAGAGCCCCTTAAGTGCACATCAAGTAGTCTTTCAAGGGTTTTCAACGAAAAAGATGATAGACTTATAGGTCTGAAATCACTTGGCTTTGAGTGGGACGTTTTTTCGCCTTTAGGGATAAACACCACGTTAACTTGTAGCCATATCTTGGAGACATAGCATAGCCTTAGGCATGCAGGGAAGATTACCTCAAACAAAGGTGTTAGAAGATCCGCACACATCAGCATTTCCACGGGTATAATACCATCAGGTCCTGGTGACTTGAATGGTTTAAAATCACTTATCGCCCAATTAATCTTTGTTTTATTGATTATTTTGTACGAGACGTCGTAGATAATTCCACTAGGATTAACTTAACTAGGATTAACTGGGAGTTCGGCCAGGGCTGTCCTCCAAACAGTCTGGAAAATGGGTATCACTTAGTACCCGAAGAATTTCCAGACTTGAAGTAGTCCAATCACCATCTCCCTTCATAATGAAGCTGGGTGTAACTGGATTCGTTGCGAGAATCTTTCGTAGGCGGTTTGCCTCTGAAATTTCCTCTATGTTGCTGCAAAAGTCATTCCATGATGATCTTTTTGATCTCCTTTAAAAACACTCGCAGGCCCTCGCAGGGTTTCCATTCATTAGTGATTTTGGCTCGGTTGAATTGCTGTCGACACTCCTTTCTTACAGTAATGATCTCTACCGACCACCACGGAGGTTTCTTCTTTTTTGGAGTCCTTCTAATTGGACAGGACGCTGCAGTAGCTTTCCTGCAAGCTTTTGTAATTTGTTAAACAGCGGCATCAAGCTGCTCCTCATTTTGCAGGCTTGAGGGCGCCATGTGAGTGAGGGATTTATTCAGGGTGGCCCTCTACTTATTCCAATTTGTGCGTTTCTATTTAAAAATGGTATCTGCTTATGTGGCCTTATATCAAGGCGGAAGCTAATATACCTATGATCCGAGAAAGAGTGTTCTTTGTCAACCCTCCATTCCCTAACTAGACAGTTCGTAGAGTCATTTGTAATGGTTATTTCTAAAACCTTCTCCCTGTTCCAGGTAATAAAAGTCGGTTCTGTACCCATGTTTGCAAGAGTCAAGTTAGAACTAATAATATAATCAAAAAGTGACTCACCTCGTTCGTTGTTGTCTGAGCTGCCCCAGATATAACGGTGTGCGTTGGCATCTGTTCCTATCACCAGATTCGCCTCGCGTTTCTCCGCCTCCCGAACTGCCTTCCTTATTATAGGGTGAGGTGGGGGCTCAGTATGGTCGTGAGCTATGTACGCAGACATCAGCCAATATATATGGGATTGATTGATGGTCACAGTATCCTTGTCGCTGTAATCAGATAGTAGGAATGCTTTGTAGCATTTCTTTACTAAAATACATGATGGAGGCTTACCTGTATTTTGAGCATAGTAGAGTCCATAATTTGGGGAGCTTAGTCCGCACACCTAGTCATCCAGCATCCACTGTTCCTGAATTAAAAAGATGTCCTACGCTTTATCGCTTAGCAGAAGGACGAGAGCAGTGGAAGCTATTTTAGAGTGGTGCAGTATTTAATATAGACGCCTCGGTCACCGTCGTATCGGTGTCCTCGACGTCACAGCATAGTAAATCGTCCTCATCCGCTGTAATAACTTCCACATTTCGGAAGAGGTCGCCAACTATCTCCGACGTTGACAGCGTATCGCTGTCTCCGTCACACGACATGTCCTCAACCGGGGCCGAACTTTCTTTCATATCCCCTGGTTTTGGATCTACTTTTTCGTCTTTTTCATAGACTTTCATGGTGATTTGGGAGAAGCCATAGCTTACCACCCCTTTCTGTTTGGCGAGAGGTGCCAAGGATTGCTCATTTAAGATCACAACGACCTGTCTTGAGTTCTCCTTGGCCTCTCTAAAGAGATCTGCCGATCGCTGGAGATTAGTTTGATGCGTCCTTGGTGCCATCCGGCATCTCTGCAGCAAACGACTGGGCCAGGGTTACTCGCAGGATATCCCTGTATATCCTTAGGAGACTCATATCCACTAGGTGCCATTGCCTGAATGGCAGTGCTCCATCGTGATGGTTCCTATCAATGACGGCAAGGATAAGGTGGTCCTTTGCCACGTCACTGAAGGAGCGCGCTTCGGTATTAAATGTGGCTGAAGCCGAAGTTTTCACCATTCTTGGCTTGGACAGCTGCCCTTCTTGCGAGCGTTGCCGTTTGGACGCAAGTCCAGAAGAACGGGCATTTTCGTGTTCAGCGATAATGCCTTTTGCTCACTCCAGAGATTCTCTTTCTCGCTCTGAGAATTCTGTTAGAGGGACGTCACCGAGCTTTTCAGTAAGTCTGAAATTGGTTTAGTGGGAGCCCTCAAATTAGAGGCAGTAGCTGATGTTGATGGAGCTAAGTCCAAAGGGGATGTGGCTGCTGAAACAGGAGTCGCAGCCTTTGTTAGTGTCTTAGCAGCAGCGTGTCCTGATATGGTGGTCACAGACCCTTTGCTTACTT
This sequence comes from Megamerina dolium, assembly GCA_963854835.1. NCBI lineage: Eukaryota > Metazoa > Arthropoda > Insecta > Diptera > Megamerinidae > Megamerina > Megamerina dolium. The sequence goes on from OY978530.1 coordinate 52,082,843, forward strand.
GCACTGATTTTCTCGATTCCAGTGGTTTGGTGGCCAAAACTGATGTGCTCCTGCGCACAGGTGCTTTAGGGACAGCGGAGGAACCTGACTTTAGTATCTTATGCTCCACACTTCCCGAAGAAGTTGCGATTTTGGGACGAGTCCCTGTGGTGTCGGATTTGGACGTGGGTCTGCCCTCCAAGGGAGGCCTTTTGGGATTTTCGGAATTGTCCGAGGCAATTTTTAATTTGTTTTCCATATTTCATATACGACCGCTTACCCGACGTATCAGGCATAGCGGCCTAATTATTCAGGAGGGACTTGGAGGTTGTCCGAAGCAGAGCCCTATTCTCCGGAAAGTCCACAGTTACTCCCTGAGGTAGACAACGCATAACACCCTGGATTGGGGGAAGGATTTTTTCGACTCCCAGGTCTAAATCAGTCGTGTTCTGTTAATTACCATGGTCACCGCAAGCAGGATGTGGCAGAGTCACGCACTAGCGGTCTTGGTCATATAGAGGCTAACATCACTAATTTCGTCGTTATATCCAACGACAGATATGCCGATATCTGCATTTTGCTCATCGAAAATGTGGATATCATTACAGTCTAGAGGAAACTCCATACCGCTAAATTTTAACTCTAGATCATTCGCAAATATTATTGCATCATTTATATTCACATTATAATTCGAACAACGATTCTAATTAATTGGTTAATCCACAAAAGATGCAATAATAGCCCATTTAAAGTAATACATGTCATCATTTTCAACATTGACACATGTTTTTTTCTTAATCAATTTTTTAGGAAGAGTTATGAAACTACTTCCTTTTGTCATGTCAAGCTTATTTACATTAATCTCCAAATGAAGTAATTTAAGAAAGGCCCACCCGCTATCACGTTCCTGGAATTCACTCATTTGAGTTTTGATCCTTTCAACATGATCATTTAGTGAGCTCTCCAGTTCGTGTATAGTATGTATAGGTATCATGTTTGTTTGGAAAAATTTAACCTCCACTATATCGTGAGGTAGTTTAACGTACTCTCCAAACAATTCGAAATTATATTTGAGTTACTAAGTAATGACCCTTTCAAAACGCTGACTATAGAATTAGAAGTTTTCCCTATAAATTTTTCAGGGATTAAATCACCATCATCATCATTATTAATTTGAAGAGTCTTTATTCTATTTTTAAAAGCTGATTGAATAACTTTTATATTCCCATCAACGAATTCACAAGCATTCATTTTGTGATTTTATTGCTGTTGCTGCTGTTGTTGCTATTACTATTATTGCTACGATTGCTGTTGATGATGCAGTTGTTATTTTTTATTCCTGTTACTGCTGCTGCTGCTGTTAGAGTAAGAGTAATATTGTTGTTATTACTGCTATAGCTGATGTCACTATTCTTTTTGTTTATTAGTTTTTACATCACATCATTTCCATCAATTTAGTTATTCAAATATTCTTTTTGTTTTATAGTTTTGAAAGTTTTCATCACTTTAACTATATGAAATTATAGTTTATTCCAAAATTTTTTTTTTCATGTGAGTAGGTATTCGAGTGGTGGTCTGGTGGTGTTTTCGCAAGGTAACGTGTCTAACTGCCTCAACCGGGTGGGGCTAGCGCAATCCTTGTTGAACTCATCGCAAGTCAACTCACTGGCTGTCATGTAGTTTGATCTGAGCGCTATGTGATGATACCTTTATTTGTTAATGAGGGGTAGTCATATAGCTTGCTCTGCTTACTCTGTGATGGCGCTTTCATTATTATTAATGGGGGCCCTCCATGTGGCGACCACCGGGCAACGTCTTCCTGGCACCCGCTGGGAGGCGGCTGAAGTGAGTGGCGAAAATCTCCTCGGTTAGAGGTTGTGCGTTGGGTTTGGGACCCGCCACATAAAAAAACCCCTCCAATGAAAAAAACAAATATGCCTCGGATATGGACTACCGCTTTTGTTGATGACCCCCGCAAACGAAAAAAGGACAACGATTTACGGATATGCACCTGGAATGTCCGATCCCTTTATAGGGAGGGTGCCTCCATCCAGCTGGTTGATGTCCTCGAAAAATACAGAGCTGACATCACCGATCTCCAGGAAATGCGATGGACGGGACAGGGCTGCTCCAAAAGAGCGTCCTGTGACATCTACTACAGTTGCCATGCTGAAAGGCACGAATTAGGATGTGGATTTTTGGTCAGCAAGAGACTACGACATCTTGTCTCACAGTTCACGCCTGTGAACGAACGGCTGGTCTATTGCTGCGGCCCACTTATCATATCTAATCCGTTTAGGGATTTTAATTATGTGAACTATTATGTTGCGGTCAAGGGGCCGATTGCACGCTGTATACATAAAATATTTATCATATACATTTATACATGTTTCATGTAGTCGAAAATTGAATAAATAGGCAATGTAGGACCCTAATAGTAATCATTATTGACAGCTATTCAAGTGAATAAAGTATGAAAAATAAAATAATTAAAAATGAATGAGAGTGAGAATGTTTCAGTAAGTATATATTCGTTATAAATAATTTTTTATGTTATTAACAAATTATAAATTTTTTCTTTACAAAATATTTTAGAAATTTTGAGGGATGAAGAGAACCTCGTTTAACAACGGTATTTCTTCCGTGAGAAACAACAACAATAACACCAGCAGCAGCAACAACATCGACAACAACAAGAACAACAGCAGCAGAAGGAGGAGAAAGAGGAAGGTTGAATCGACTCAATAATTGCAATCCTATAATCCGCATCGATAATCTGATAGTCGATCAAGGCTATCAGATTATCAAATGCGCATTAAAACAAACGGCCTACGGGTCTAAAATAATGTTAACGCTCAATGATGGTATATACCACCCCGATTCAACAATATGAGTGAAGAACTTGAAACACGAATAAATGCCGGTGGTTACGCTATTTATAGGAGTCCGAGAATGATATTTGGACATAATATCAATATACTTGAAATGAATCGTCATCATACGCAAGAGTTTTATTTATAAAAAATAAATTGTATAATTATATAAAATAATAAATATATAATACGATTTTTATAAATTTAAAATTAAATAAAAAATTTATACTAAAAATAAATTTTTAAAGTTTCAATTATTTTTTATGTTGGAAGGTAGGAACTTCATTGATGGTAGGTATGTTGGTCTAGGAAATTAGTTGATCTTTTTCTCTCTCTCTCTTTCTCATATTCTCATATTATATTTATTCATCAAATGTATGATATACGTGTATATAGAAGTGAGAGATGCAAGCATATGACTCATTATTCGTATTGAGTCTATTCCGTATGCAGTCCTTATTATATTGACACTTTCACAAAAATCCATAACTGTGAAATCATTGAAAGTATTCATGATATATACAGCCCTATTTTGAATAAGAATTCCCCGTGAATTTTTCCCTTTCCTCCAAATCTAAACGAACTTCGAAATTTTTCCCTGGAAAAAAATAAGCATTATGAATGTAAATAAAAGGGGAAATGTGATGACGTTTATTGAAAATATTCCGCTGCTGCAGGGTAGTTGGATGCAAAAATATATTTATTATTATTACAAATATTATTATGGCATTATTCGTACTTTTAAAACAACAAATAAATTTCAATTTGAAATACTACTAAACACGATGCAATGGCACCCGGACATTGCACGCGGTTTCTACAAAGAAAACAGGGAGGAGCTAAACAGATTTTGGCTTGTTTACCCTACAATTTTTTTCAAACCTTTGAAAATCAATAATTAATTAATAAAGAATATAAAAGTAACTTCTTATGATTACAAAGTTTCCGGCAGTTCAAACAGATTTGCCGCGTCGCGCAGCTGCCTCCTTGCATTCCTTTGTTGTTGCTTCTCTGCTAGCAATCTAAATGCTATGTTGTACATACTTTTGTCCTGTTTGTGCACGATTATCGTACTATATTGTTCAACTTTCACAAATTAATTGCACTTTCTTAATCATAACAAAATACAATAAGGTGAAACAGCTGAGTTCAAAACCTCGAAATTCTCTTTCCTTTTTTATTCTGTTCCCCGACTGTTTAGAATAGGAGGAATTTATTTTCGGGAGAGATCAATTTCCCGGGAAAAAATTCCTCGGGAATATTCAGAATCGGGCTGATAATAAATTTTGCTTTTTTTCCACAGTAATAATATACTCATTTTTATACAAAAAAAAAAGTTGTATAGCATCACTAATTTCACCCATTCCTTTATAGAGTAATATCACTTCAATAATTAAATTCGTATTAATTTCCTACAATAATATCATGATTTTCGTTTACATCATCATCTGTAACAATAGACTTTCCAGCAGTAGTAGTAGTAGTAGTATAAGTAATCTCATCATCACGCTTTAAGCGACTACCCCATTCTTCATCATCAGAGAGTGGACAGTCCCCTAAATATTTGAAAACATTGGTACTTCTATAAGCTCCCTCATATGATTGACCCGCCAACACTATTTCACACCCTAAAACTGCAATTTGAACATGTTGATCTGATTTAAATTTGAATTCCATATCTCATAATAAAACACCCCCATTTCGAGTTACACGCAATATTAAAGATCGAAGTCCATCATCTGGTTTTTCAAATACCTCCATAACTCTTTCCCTCGCATCCACTCGAACTATTTTGCATTGGAACCGTGCGTGCATTGGACATACGCAATATTTATCATTATCGCGACTCGTTTGACACCAAAACATCCTAACACTCCAATTGACAGGTGTGCAATAAATGACAATTGTCAATTTTATAACTTGAAAAAATGGCTCGCAGGAAAAAGATTCAGCTCAAACGAAGAAGTGATTACCGAAACTAACGCGTATTTTGAGGGGTTCCCAAAATCGTATTATTCAGATGGTATAAAAAAGTCTTACTAAATGTGTCGAAGTGAAAGGAGACTATGTTGAGAAATAAATGGTTTTTAAGAAAAAAAAAATGTTTTTTTCCTACTTAGGTAGCTTCATTATCAATCCGCCCTCGTATTAATTGAAGCAGGTGATCTGAAACCTTACACAAACTCTTCAGGTTTGGATATCCTTAAGGGGCACAACTAATTTGACCGTCTGAAAAAAGGTGATTTTTGTGAATTGTTTAAAACAAAAGTATTGCATCGAATGTTTTAAAATTATGCAGATATATTTGTTCATAAATAATGAATACAAAGTAATTTTTTCAAATGAAAATATTCTATTTTCAGCGAGTTATCCACCATCTCTTAAGTCTTCAAAAAAAAAAGTTCTCCCACTACTGCAGTGATTGTAGCCTTCGCAGTGCCTGAAATTAAAAAAAACCAAAAATTTTATTAAACTAGGTTATATTTCCTATACAATGGCCCTCGATTTAAAAAAAAAACTTAAATGCAACAAAATGGCGGTTTTTTGAAAAAAAAAAGTTAAAATCTTGCTGAAAAATCTGATGGTTTCTGGCCTGGCATAATTATATTTTCCATCTAATCATAAAACTGGAGGGTCATTGTATGGAAAAACCAATACAAAATAAGCTAAAAGAAGACCCAAGTCGATCGGATGATTTGTTATCAAGTTACTGCTGCAGCAAATTTGAAAAATTTAGTTTTAGAAAAAACGCTTTTAAAGGTAAAAGTACTGATTTCATTATTCATTGAAGCTGTTCTGTAGAAGGCTGCAACTCAGAATCTATTTCAGATTTTCACTTGAAATTTTAATGTTATTTTTAAAGGTATAAATTATCAAAAAATGCAAAAACAAAAAAAAACGAAATTTTCAAAATTTCAAACTAGTTGTGTCGCTTAAACCACTTACGAAATATTTGCTAAGTGAATTCATACAAGGTGGTGTTAATAACTGATTTGAGTTTTTTAAGAAGTTTTACTTCTATCACGTGTACGCTGTTACACGCGCAAATTTTTTTTATATGTGGTTATTTTATTAATAATTGATTTTCAAAGGTTTGAAAATTATTCCAGGGTAAAAAAGCCAGATTTTAAGTACCTGCTGGATGTCTTGGCGTAGCACACTCTTCCAAAAAAATCATTCGCAATATCGTCACTGATAAAGTTGAGTGGAACTCTCCGCTTCCGAATATAACACCTTCTTAGTTGGAGCGTGTTCTTCCATTCGCTCGACATGACCTAGCCAGCGCAGCCGCTGGATTTTGATGCGCTTTACTATGTCAATTTCGGCATACAGCTCAAACAGCTCATGGTTTTACGATATTCGGTACTCGCCACCAACGCAAATAGGTCCGAAGATCTTGCGTAAGACTTTTCTCTCGAAAACTCCAAGCATTCGCTCATCCGAGGTGGAAATTGTCCAGGCTTCAGCGCTATATGTTAGAACAGGCATGATGTATATATATATATATATATATATATATATATATATATATATATATATATATATATATATATATATATATATATATATATATATATATATATATATATATATATATATATATATATATATATATATATATATATATATATATATATATATATATATATATATATATATATATATATATATATATATATATATATATATATATATATATATATATACGGCACTTATAAGCCCCGAAGAGCTCTTTGGAAGAGCTTCTCTTCCATTATATATATACACGGTGTCCAATAAGTTTTAATAAATATGTTTTCCGTTAATTTTAAATAACAGAAAGTAGGCGTATGCTTTTATTTTGACATATATGAAATACCGTTACATTTCTGAGCAGCGTGTCATAGAATTCATTTCATTTCAGCTGTAGTTGAGTTAAATAAAAACGATGAAGAACGTGCGCGAAGTAATTATTAATCAATTTTTGCGAGGCATAAAGCCATATGCAATTTTCAAATCATTGAAACAAGGTGGAATCAAGTGCGATTTTGTTTATAAGACCATAAAACGATTTAAGGAAACTGGGTCTACTGAAAATCGACCGAAAAGTTGCCGTCCACGCACTGCCCGGACGAAGAGCAATATCAAAATTGTAAGAGAGCAAATTCGACGAAAAAGGTGCCGCTCCGTGAGAAAAAATAGCTGCCTCTTTAAAAATAAGCAAGTCATCTGCTCATTTGCTTTTAAAAAAAGATGTTGGACTTAAGCCGTACAAAAAGCAAAAATTCACGGCGTTTCCATTTCTTCGAAGGACAAGAGAGCTGAAAGAGTCAGCAGTATTCAGGCTTGACACGGTGGCGACGAGTTCGTATTTTCTGATGAAAAACTTTTCGTGTTGCAGCAATCGCATAATGCACAGAACGACCGAGTATGGGCTGTTTCATTGGAGGATGTTCCTGAATCAGAATTATTTGTCCCCAGATATCAGAGTGCTCTCTCGATCATGGTTTGGGGCGGATTTTGCAAGAGGGGTAAATTGCCGCTTGTTTTTATTGAAAAAGGGGTCAAAGTAAATGCTGTGTACTACAAAGAGCACGTTTTGAAATCAGTAGTCCTCCCTGCTTGCAAACACTTGTTTGGTGACGACTACTATTGTTTTCAACAAGACGGAGCGCCATCACATACTGCAAAAATTTGTCAAGACTGATGCGAAGAGAATTTGGCTGATTTTTTGAGGAAGGATGAGTGGCCACCAAGCAGCCCTGATCTTAATCCTATGGATTTCTTCGCATGGGGATATATAACAGCAAAGCTCAACGACTATAAAATAAGAAATTTGGGGCAGCTACGTAAAACTTTACAAAAGATATGGGAGGAAATGCCCATGAATCATGTACGTGCCGCATGCGACTCTTTTGAAAAGAGATTGGGCTTAGTAAAAAAAGCAAAGGGGGGCGTAATAAATAAAAACCTTTTATAATTTTTCAAAATGTATAAGACAACTCATTTGGATAAAATTTTTCCATTCATTTCGTCAACTTGCCTTAATATAGCGAAAAACATTTTTATTAAAACTTATTGGACACCGTGTATATTCATATATATATATATATATATATATATATATATATATATATATATATATATATATATATATATATATATATATATGAATATATATATATATATATTCATATATATATATATATATATATATATATATATATATATATATATATACCCTTTAAAAAAATGCGACTAAGCTCTAAAGAGAGTAGTTCGGGATTAATCAATTTTTAAATTAATTCATATATTTAGATATTTTCTACACTTTAAAGTTATTCGCATTTAAGCTAACAATGATATGTTGCAGGTTAGCGTAGCTGGTAGACCGACGGCGATAGATTATACGATAACAAAACACATCATGTTGTGGGTACGTAGGTTCGAATCCGAAAAGAGAAAATACGTAAATTTTATTTGTACATTTAAATTTGAAATATATCAATTGGAAATTATAATGCAATGAAATTAAAATAAATTGTTTGATCTGTACTCTGTACCCGTAAAAAAAATAATTTTTTTTTTTACATGAGAACTATAATACAATTAATGAAAATAAATTATTTTGTTTAGAAGAGCAAAAATGGATAAATTGTCAAATAATTGAAAAGAAAATATAATTAAGAATTATAATGCAATGAATGAAAATTTCTAAAAAAGGGTACAATTGGTCTCTTCATAGGACAAGCTCGAACAAAAGGGAACAGTTCACTCCATATAAAGAGATCAAAAGTGCGATTAGTCGCATATTATTTTGCGACTGATCTCGGCTACATCCCGGACCATTCGCATTTTGCAGCGTATACACACACACACACCCGGACGGTTCTGATCCTAAAGGATCGAGTACTATAGCTGGGCTCTAAGCTACCGGGGGGGTCGGCAAGTTGCGGATAGACGGACGTCCTGTAGTAGCAGGTTAGTTGCGAGTGAAGTTTAAACGCATAGCAATCCCCGACGATGAGCGACAGCAGCGGAGGATGCGGTATAAAAGCAAGCATATCCTATGAAATTCCTGTGACAGTGGCGAATCGACACCGCCTCTTAGAAAACTGTGTCCCCCTCATCATGCATAGGCATAATGAGTTACAAAAAAATCCAGGCGCGACGGTTTCCATAGTGGACGGCTTCCTGGTCAGCGTCTATACACCATGTTAGGTCCGGCTGTTAGATTGACCGGTACACTCCGCGGGGCACTGGGAGTCCCTCGAAACCTTAACACTTTACTCTGCTGTTGGGTTGAAGAGGATGATGTGAGTTGGCTCTACCGAGGTGTAAGCCGCGGTGGGTATCAGGAACCAGCCCCTGCGGGCCTTAGTCAGGAAGTGTGTATTGGACACGGGAGTTGTAGCCTTCGATGCGCCGCAGGCTACAACTTCGAGCGCCGGTTCGTCCTTGTTTTCCGGAACCGGTAAAGCGAAGGACAGGCCTCAGAGAACTGGGGTAGGGGCATAGTCCCCGAGGGTACACCCGTTCCTGTCTCTATCGGCCCGCCAACCTAAACACGATGCGCTGGTACAAAAAGTAAATGTAGAAAATAAAGAAAATTAACAACGATTGCAGCAGTAACATCAGCAACATATTAACAGAAGATAGGTCGACAAAAGTTATCGAAGACCCATTCAAAAGGAGCAAAAAGGTGGAAAATAAAACTAAGCAACAGGAGAAGAATACGAATGCAAAGGACGGTACAATACTGGAACGGGCACAACCACAAAAAAAGTGGACGAAAGTACAAAAAAAGCAAAGAAAATGCATTGGTGTGAAAGCGAAACCAGACGCACTCATCATAGCGGCTTCAGCATCCATCACGTATGCTGATATATTGAGGAAAATAAAAGGCGATGATGCACTGAAATCCTTAGGAGAAAATGTAAGGACTGTGCGACGGACAGCGAAAAATGAGCTGCTCCTGGAACTAAAGCGAGCACCGGAACGGAGCACGGTAGAATTCCTGACGGCTGTAAAGGAAGTGCTAGGCGATTCGGCGGAAATTGTAGTAAAAACTCACTCCAGCACGATTCAACTAAGAGACCTTGATGAGGTAACAACGGCAAAAGAGGTATGTGACGCTTTACATGCACAGTGTGACATTCGGCGACCGGACGAGTCAGAGGTCCGTAACATGAAAATAGGGCAACAAGGTACACAAACAGCTTACATCAGTCTACCATTGGTGGACGCTGCAAAGGTACTAAAAGCGCAGCGGATCCGAATAGGATGGGTTTATTGCCGAATATGAGATTGCATCTCACCAATAAGGTGCTCCAAATGTTGGGGATATAACTATCTAGCGCGAAACTGCAAAGAAGAGGTGGATCATAGATCTATGTGCAGAAGTGTGGTCAGGAGGGTTACCTAGCGGAATACTGCAAAAACTCCCAGAAATGCGCACTATGTGGAGGTAATCATGCGGTTGAAAGTACGAGCTGTCCCGAACATCAGAAGGCAATAAAGAAAGACAGTAAATGAAGATTGTTCAACTAAACCTGAACCACTGTACGGCAGCGCAAGATATTCTGCAGCAAACCAGTTCGATCTTGCACTACTGTGCGAGCAACACCACAATGTGAGCGGGTGTGAGTGGGTCAGCGACTCATCGGACAAAGCTGTAATATGGATAACGAGCTGCAACTGTCCATCTCGGATTCACATGGATTAAGATAGAGGGTATATACTTTTTCTCGTGCTATGCCCCACCAAGTATGGATATTCTCGATTTCGAACGGATGATAACAGATATGGTGACGGAAGCTAGAACGCGACATCCGGTAATTATAGCTGGCGATTTCAATGCTTGGTTTACAGCATGGGGTAGTAGATGTACGAACCGGAGGGGCCAAGTTCTCATGGAAAGTATGACTTTACTAGACGTAGAACTTCTCAACGACGGACAACACACCTTCGAAGCAGGGAACAAACGGTCGGCTATAGACCTAACCTTCGCACATAGTACGATCACGCGACACACCAAGTGGATGATTGGCAAATTTCAAACCCACAGCGATCATCGAGCAATTGTCATTGAATTACAATTGGTAAAACCACAGCGTATAACCAAGGTGCAGACAAGAGGATGGAAACACAATGTCTTTGACAAGGACGTGTTCCTGCTGATATGGGAGGATGGGACTACATCTGGTGAGAATGCAACAAATATGGCAGAAAATATCATGGCACGGATGAAGAGATCATGTTATGCGGCGATGCCTAGGAAAACAAAAAAGCCGACAAGAAAACCAGTCTATTGGTAGAACGAAAACATTGCAGAGCTCAGGAAACACTGCAATCAAGCCCGTTGTGGAGGTACAGCCTACTAATGTGTGTGTGTGTGTAGTGTATAGTGTGCTTGTTGCCTTGGATTTAACAGCAGTGCAACTCTGCTAATCTTTAGGCTAGCTTAGGCCAGCCGGAATGCGAATTGAAACGAGAAGTCTGATTAGAAGTCAAGTTAGCAATTGATTTTATTGAACACATGTAGTACTATTTATACTCAAATATGTGCAACTCGAATCCTAGAAATTGCAGACTAAGCAACAAATTGCACTAAGTAAAATGTAAAAATGTAAACAAACAATTTCGTGAATCAAAGTGACTTTGATTCCAATAGTTGCTGATACAGCAGCAGCATGGATATCGACTTTGTATTGCATAACTAAAAAGAACATTTGCTCAGCAAGCGTAAGTCATTGGCTTTGCTTGCAAATGTAAACAAACGTTCGCGTGGCCATTGGCTTTGCTTGCAAATGTAAACAAATGCTCGCTTACTAAGTGTAAGCGTGGATATGCAGTGTCATTATTTCATATTGCTTTGTGCATTGCTTTGTATGTTATTTAGTGCATTATTTTGTGTATCACTTTATGTAATACTTTGTGCATATATTGTTGCCTAGGTCACTACACCCTTGCCCTCAAGAAAAAATTATTTATTTTCTTTGAGAAAATGGAATAATTTTTCCCGTATGGCGGTGGTTCTTGGAGTCGTGTTGCGTGGTTACATTTAAAAATTTTGTTATTTTTTTTTTTTTTGTGCTTATTGGCTAACATTATGTTGTTTAATATATTTGTAATTATAGCTTATTGTAAAATGAACATATATAGTTTTTGATTTGTTATAATTATAAGTCTACTTAACTAACATGTTTTAGTCTAGTTTCGTACCTAAAAATTTTTTTAATATATTATTATGAAATATTTTGTTTTTACCATTAATTTCTATAGTAGAATTTACTCCATTTGTGTCTATGATTTTGTATGGACCGTGATATGGACTCTGGTTTTTCTTTTTGTTTTCATATTTTACATATACCAGGTCTCCTACTTTAAAGCTTGCTTTATTTACATTCTTGTCATATTCTAGTTTTCTTTTTCTTTTCACATTGTTTATTATTTTTCTGGCCATTTCTTGTGACCTTTTTATTCTTAATTTTAGCTCTTCGGCATAATTATCAATATTGTAGAAATGTTTATTTGTTTCTATTGTGTCATTTGGAAGTGCTGGTAGTTTACCAAAAACTAATTCGTATGGAGAGTAGTTTGTGTCAACGTGTGGTGTTGTGTTATAAGCAAAAGTGTAGTATTGTACCCATTTGTCCCATTCATAATCTTCCGCGAAGGTTAGAAGGTATTCATTAAGTGTCCTATGGTTTTTTTCTAAAGCGCCTATTGTTTGGTGATGGTAAGGGGTAGAAAATATTTGTTTGATATTTAGTAATTCACATATATTGTGCATCAGTTCGTTTACGAACTCGGTGCCTCTGTCTGACTTTAGGGTTTTTATGGTTCCATATTTTAGGATTAACTGTTCAACTAATGTGGTCGCTATAGTTTTTGCTTCTTTATTAATGATTGGGTATGCAACTACGTATTTTGACAAATCACATTGCATTGTTAATATGTATCTGTAACCGTTAGAAATGCGCAAAGGACCTACTGTGTCAATTGTTACTGTCTCAAAAGTTGTTGTTGGTGTATCTGTCACTACGAGTGGTTCTTTTGTGTGTTTTATTATTTTATTTTGCGTACATGCTGCGCAATTATTTATGAATTCTTTAACCATTTGTCGCATGTTTTTCCAAATATATCTTTGTTTCAACTTCAATATTGTCTTTCTAATTCCTAAATGTCCTGCTGTATTAGAGGAATGGAATTCATCAATTAATTTGTATTGTATTATGGTACTTTTTATTTGTACTGGAGCTTTATATATTAGTATTTTTATTGGCACGCTTTTATTCTTCTCGAGCTCATTGTATTTCTTTTTGAATGCATTCATTTCTATATTCTTTAATATATATTCTTGTTCACAAAGGGCTAGCTCCTTTATCTGTGAACTGTGCATTGAACTATGTAGTTTCTCCAACATTGAATCTAGTTTCAAAGGGTCATCGCTACAAGTCATTTGCACTTCATTATTTATAATTTTTACTGTAGTACTACTTTCTTTATCGATAATAATTTTCAATTTATATAAATTCTTAACGTCAATGAAGGATGTACATTCCCAAATATGAAGTTGATCAGGCTTCTTAGGAGATGCTTTTCCGTTCATGCGTTTCCCGGGTAAATTTTCATCTTTCTTATATGCATGCGTTATTTCATTATTAATTTGTGCGGCCTTGCTCCTTGTTAAAATGTTAATATATTTTTCTTTTGTTATTTCTGTTTCACTCGTGGGTATCATTGCTTTTAAAGTGTCGCTATCTATTTTGATGCGTGACAGTGCATCTGCGTTAGTGTTTATTTTGCCTTGTTTGTAGATTATTTCAAAGTCATAATCAGATAAGTCTACTCTGATTCTTGTCATTTTCGATGATGGGTTTTTGTGTGCGAATAATGAGACTAATGGTCTGTGGTCGGTTACGACAATAAATTTTTTTCCGTACAGGTATGTTCGGAATTGGTTTATGCCCCAATGAATAGCTAATAATTCTTTCTCAATTATCGGTTTATTTATATCGTGTTTTTGCAATGCTTTACTTGCATAGGCAATTGGTAGGTCATGTCCTATTTCACCTTGTGATAATATTGCTCCTAGAGCAAAGTCAGATGCGTCAGTAGTAAGTATAAAGGGTTTATCGAAATTAGGGTATTGTAAGATTGGTGGTTTAATTAATTTATCTTTTAATGTGCTGAATGCTTTTTCACATTCTTCTGACCAAATGAAAGGTTGTCCCTTTTTTAATAGTGAGTTTAGACATTTTGCTATTGATGCAAAATCTGGTATAAATCGTCTGTAATAATTGCAAAATGCAATGAATCTTCGTGTTTCATCTGCGTTTGTTGGTCTCGGGTAATTGCGTACTATCTCGCATTTGGTTGGGTCAGTTTTTACGCCTTTGTCTGTAATTAGATGTCCTAGGTAAAGTACTTCTGGTTTCAGGAATTGGCATTTGCTTGCATTCAGTTTCAGATTGTATTTCTTTAGTTTTTCGAATACTTTTAAAAGATTTTGATTGTGGTGCCGTATGGAACATCCAAAAACGATAATGTCGTCAACGTAGAGAAATGCTTCTGATTTTAAGCCAGAGAGTGCTATAGTTAGCATTCTTTGAAAACTGTTAGAGGATATTTTTAATCCAAATGGTAGTCGTTTGAATTGATAATGACCGTCTTGGGTCGAAAAAGCTGTAACAGGTCTTGAGTCATTATCTAATGGGATTTGGTGAAATGAACTTGTCATGTCTAATGTGGTGAAGTATTTTGCTCTTCCTAACATATCTAGTATGTCTTCTAGTCGTGTTAATGGGAATTTGTCGTTTATTATTTTGTCATTGAGTTTTCTATAGTCAACCACTAATCGCCATTTTTTGTTGCCATTTTCACTTTTCTTTGGTACTAGAAGTAATGGTGAGTTGTAAGGGCTAACTGAAGGTTCAATAATGTCGTCCTCAATCATGCCTTGTATTTGTTTCTCAATTTCTTCCTGTTGAGTATGTGGAAGTCTATAATTTTTTATGTATACTGGGGAGTTATCTGTCAAGTTTAGTTTTTGTGTATAAAATGTGTTGGTTGAAAGCTGTTCACCTTCTAAGTGAAATATTGATTGATATTTTCTAAATATGTCGTGTAATTCTGATTCCATATTTTTATCTAATTTTCCTAGGTTTAATTCCTTCATTAATTTATTGAAACGTGTGTTGTTATAAATGTTTGTATGTTGGTAAGTCATGATATTATAGTCTGCTAAATCTTCTGTGATAATTTTTATGTTTTTAATTTTTGATGTGTGGTTGTTTACGTTTATAATTTTGATGTGACAATTTCCATTTGCAGGGGCTATTGAATTGGCTAGGAATACGCCCTGTTGTATTTCCTGATTTAATATGACGCTGTCTTGTTTTACGTTTAGCTTTATTGGGAATATCATTTCTGTTCTAGGTGGTATCTCGAAAGTGTCTTTTGGTTGAATTTTATTGTCTAGTGGTAATGTTGTTTCCCTATTATTAATTGTTGCTGTTAATGTAAATGTTTCATAATCAATTTTACACAAGTGATCTATTAGGAAGTTTCTTCCGAGTATTCCATCAGTGACAGTTGGAAAATCTTCTGTAACTAAGTGGAAGTTGATGCTAGTTTTATCTTTTCCTATATCAAAAGTTAAAATAGCAGTTCCTATTGAAGTGATTTCGTCTTTAGTAATACCTGTCAATTTGTATTTGTTGTTACTGTCATATTCAAATTCGTTATTAAATGGATTTTTGCAAATAGAAATGTCGGCGCCAGTGTCTATTAGAAATGTCATGTGTGTTTTGAAATTTGTATTGTAGATTGTAATAAAATTTGTTAAATCTTTTGTAATCAAGTAAATATTTTTTTGTACCCCGGAGGAATTTAGTTGTTGTCCTCCGGGTCGCCTACGTTTCCCTGAAGGTTAGTAACGTTTATTTGGCGACTGTTTCTGTTGTATTGTTGTACTTGTCTGTTGTTGTTATTATATCTGTTGCCGTTACTGTGATTTCTATTATTGTTAGTGTTATTACGATAGTTGTTATTGTTTGCGGGTCTAAAGTTATGGCTGTTAGTATTGTTTGTGGGTCTAAAGTTGTTCCGATTGTTATTGTAGTTATTGGGTCTGTTATTATTGTTTCTAAAATTATTATTGTTAGCGTATCTCATTTGGGCATTATTGTTGTGGTTGAAATTATTGCGGTTGCTGTACCTGTGGTTGTTAGAAATAAACATGACTCTTGAATTGTTGCCTTGACTATTTTGTTCAAGTTCAAGAGCTAAATCTACTGCTGATTCGAAAGTTTTTGGTAGTGACGCGAATATTGTCTGTTTGTACTGTTCATTTATTCCATTTTTAAATACGGTTAGACTGTACTGTTCATTTAGTTGCGTAATTAGAGCTTTCTGTTCTGTGGTGGCACTATTGCCTATTTGTGATATCTGTAGTTTGTTAAGTTCTGCAGTTAGTGACAAAATGTTGTTCCTAAATGTTGTTATACTTTGGTTTCTCTGGTAAAGATTCGTTAGTTGGTTTTGTATCTGTGGGATAGTTTTTGTGGATTTATATTTTGCAATCAGTGAATCTTTTAAGTCTTGGAATGTGGTTGGTGTTTGGACAGAAGTTATATTAGTCCTTACTGTTTGGGTTAGTTTCACGTATATCACGTAGTCAACTAGTGCAGTTTTGCCTGCTTCAGTCAGACCATGATAAATGATTTCTACAATTTTAAGGAATGATTCTAATTCTTTGTAATTTCCCGAAAAGCTGGGAATAGCTTTGGTCGCTATTTCTAAGTGGAATTCGGACATTATGGATATCGGGTTTTCTACTTCAATTTTGCTTGATTCTTCTTTGTCGGTGTCAATAATGTAAATTATTGGTGTATCAATGTCGTGTGGTATAGTACTCTCCAATTCGTAATACGCAAGTATTTTTACTAACTTGTCCCTGTGTTGCCAAAATATATCTAGGCAGGATTGTTTGTGTTCTGGTGTCAATCTATCTTTGTGTACGTTGATTGTACATCTAATGGTTTCAAGTGCCTCGAATAATGTCTGTAAGTGTTTTGTCAAAGTTTCTTGTTTTACTTTTGTGCTTTTATTTAAGCATTTGTAGCTTTTTATAAAATTTTCTTTTTCAGTCAACAAAATTTCCTGAATTTCCTCCCACTTCACCATTTTATATCTGTCTAACTTGGCTAATACTGCGTTTAAAAGCCTTTTTTATTTGTTTCACAATGTAGAATACTATAATTGAAACTGTCAATGCTAGGAGTATTATTTCTACATTATTGTTTGTATTTTCTGATTCTTTTATGTTTGCTGTTTTTATTGAGTCTTGGTTAGACTTGTTCTCAACACACTGACCAATCTCGTAGCCAGCGAATATTAGTGGGGTGGCATTAAATATTTTCTTCCACCAACTCATATTTAAAAATTCATTTATTATTTATTTGTTTATTGTATTTTTTTCTTTTATAATTTGTATTGCGGCCTGTGCCGTTGGACAAATGTATTGGTCATAAGGACCTCGTAATTTGAAGTTTTTACTATCATATAATATAATAATTTTCTTATTTTGTATCATGTAATTTAGTTTGTGCCCGATCCTTCTGCAATCACTGCAGTTTGAGGGCTCATGCATTTTTTTTTTTTTTTTTGCTTAATCTACCTGATATATATTTGTTATATTCTAAGTATTAATTTATTTGGTGCATTTCTTGGAATGCCCTGTAGTTTGTGGTGTGCTTCTCTGCTTATTCTGGTGCTCTGTGCTGGTTCTGTTGGTTTGTGGTGTGCTTCTTTGCTTATTCAATTCGCCGAGTATTCGCTTCTTCTCCTTGGTCGTGGTTGCCAGATTTAGTTGTGTGTATAATATAGCTTTTTCTTTCCTTCTCTGGAATGTCTTGCCTGCTCGTTTCTTCTTCGGCTTTGGTGGTAGTGTCGGCAGATGGTGCTGTCCCTTTTGTCGGTTTTTGTATTCTTGAATAGTGATGGCCCTCGGACCTTGGTTTAGTGGTCCAGGGATGTATGTTGGTCGTATAGTGGCGTTGTGGGTCTCGACTGGAACATATGGTTCTATGTATGGTTCTGGACTGTAGATGGATTTTTCGAAATCCTCCAGAAATTCATTCAACTGAATCCTATCTATTTCTGAGTTCATTTGGTACTCGAGAAAAAGGATTGTTGAATTTTAAAATTATAAACAGTCGGTAGAAGAGCTTAACAATGGGTCAGGATCAGTGATCACAGGATCAGTGGTCGCAGGATCGCCATGTGGAGGTACAGCCTACTAATGTGTGTGTGTGTGTAGTGTATAGTGTGCTTGTTGCCTTGGATTTAACAGCAGTGCAACTCTGCTAATCTTTAGGCTAGCTTAGGCCAGCCGGAATGCGAATTGAAACGAGAAGTCTGATTAGAAGTCAAGTTAGCAATTGATTTTATTGAACACATGTAGTACTATTTATACTCAAATATGTGCAACTCGAATCCTAGAAATTGCAGACTAAGCAACAAATTGCACTAAGTAAAATGTAAAAATGTAAACAAACAATTTCGTGAATCAAAGTGACTTTGATTCCAATAGTTGCTGATACAGCAGCAGCATAGATATCGACTTTGTATTGCATAACTAAAAAGAACATTTGCTCAGCAAGCGTAAGTCATTGGCTTTGCTTGCAAATGTAAACAAACGTTCGCGTGGCCATTGGCTTTGCTTGCAAATGTAAACAAATGCTCGCTTACTAAGTGTAAGCGTGGATATGCAGTGTCATTATTTCATATTGCTTTGTGCATTGCTTTGTATGTTATTTAGTGCATTATTTTGTGTATCACTTTATGTAATACTTTGTGCATATATTGTTGCCTAAGTCACTACACCGTAGAAGAGTACAAAGGGCACGAAATCACCCGTCACGGAACCTGCTACGCGAGATATATAAACTATGCCGCAATCAGCTTCAAAAGGCGATAAAAACGAGCAAGGATGCATGTTTCAAAGACCTCCGAGAAAGTGCAGATACCGATCCTTGGGGCAGGGCGTACAAAATAGTTATGAATAAAGTAAGAGGACCAAGATGTCAAGCACCGTCAGGTTCTCCATTACTTGGTCTTTCCACCGGAGGTTAGGTCTTCCTCTTCTGTGTAGTTCTCCAGCGGGTTCCGAATATAACACCTTCTTAGCTTTAGCGTGTTCTTCCATTCGCTCGAAATGACCTAGCCAGCGCAGCCGCTGGATTTTGATGCGCTTTACTATGTCAATATCAGCATAGAGCTCATACAGCTCATGGTTGTACCATATTCGGAACTCGCCACCAACACAAATAGGTCCAAAGATCTTGCGTAGGACTTTTCTCTCGAAAACTCCAAGCATTCGCTCATCTGAGGTGGAAATTGTCCAGGCTTCAGCGCCATATGTTAGGACAGGCATGATGAGAGACTTGTAGAGTGTAGTTTTCGTTCTTCGAGAGAGGGCCCGACTTCTCAATTGCTTACTTACCTGTTTGCAAGAGTGATACTTCGCAATATCTCCAGGCTGACGTCATTACTGTTGTTGATGCTGGTTCCAAGATAGACAATGTCCCCTACTACTCTCCAAGACGCCGGGACTCTTTGTTTGTTGACCCTAGATACTTCGTCTAGCCCTCGCTCACCGTAAGACCCATTCGACGCGAATCTCTTTCTAACTCTGAGAATGCTGCACTGACTGCTCGCGTGTTCATGCCGATTATGGCAATATCGTCGGCATACGCCAACAGCATGACACTTTTGTTGAAGATAGTGCCATTATGTCGTAAATCAGCAGCTCGTATTATTTTCTCCATAATAAAATTGAAGAAGTTCCACGATAACGAATCACCTTGTCTGAAACCCCCTTTGAAACATACGTTTCGCTACAGAATACCAAAATCGCGATCAAACATTTTGGAACAATGTTATTTTCACAGATGTGAGCAAAAAAGTATGGAGTAAAATAAATGAGTTAAGTCCGTGCAATATGGCTTTTACTGTTAAGCACGGAGGTGGCTCTGTATTCGTTTGGGGATGTATGGCGGCCAATGGAGTGGGTAATCCGGTAATAACTGAAAATATAATGGACCGATATGCCTATTTAAACATTTTTAAAAATAATTTGAAAGAAAGTTCTATAAAATTGGGTATTGAAGGATCATTCCTTTTTCAGCAAGATAATGACCCCAAGCACACTGTCAAAGAATAGCTTTTGTATAATGTGCGAAAACAGCCTAAAACCCTGCCCCAGTCGCCGGATGTTAAACCAATTAAACATTTGTGGAAGCACCTGGAACGCCAAATTCGAAAACATGATATAAGGAATAAGGAGGATTTAAAAAAGGTTCTTATGGAAGAATGGTACAAAATATCGCCCACTATCACGTAAAACCTAGTAAATCTATGCCATCTCGGCTTAATGCTATCATAAAATCAAAAGCATATCCAACCAAATACTGCTTTTTATCTTTTAAATGCGAACATGTAATTTCTATTAAATAAAAATGACCTTACAGTCGGCTGGGGCTGACCAAATTATACCCTTCAGTTTAAGATATATATATAAAAAGTTTGCTCGAGTATCCATCTTTTTCTTTTATTTCCACTTTTTGAGAAACAATTTTTGCATATCACACTAATTTACATCAAAAATGTGGTTTACTTTGACGATGTAGTTTGTAAGTTATGAGGGTTTTAAAACGGATAATTTAAAGGAGGTTTTCAAGATAATTCCGAGGCTTAGTATGGGCGTGGTTAAATTTTTTTAATTTTCGCAACTTTGTATGGTAGCCCATTAACAAGTGGGCGTGGCATGTTGATTTTTTATCAGACTATTTCCAACTACAATATTAATGTAAGAGTCTATTATAGTTCTTCTAAACAGAAGATTGCAGAATTTTCAACTTAAAAGAAATTCTGTCATTTTGTATGGGGGCTACTATGAACAGTGGGCGTGGCGCGTCCATTTCCTGTAGGTCTAGTTGCTCTTACAATACTACAAGAGCAAGTTAAAGAGCAAGTTAAAGATTTTGAACCCTTGGATCATAAGCTACTTATGCCATTTCGGCAAAATAGCTGAATATTTGCACAAGTTATCGTGCGAACCAGCCAGGTGACGGACAGACGGACGTGGTCAAATCGAAAATTTAAGCGACGTTGATCACGAATATATACTTTTCTATATCTCAGAAGATTCCTTCAAGTGGTTACAAAAATCTGACCGAAATGAATATATCCTGCATATTACATTATGCAGGTTATACAAATTTTAATGTATACTTACTTTTGTGATATGAATTTTCACTTTAATTGAAAATATTTTGTTTTTTTTTTAAATTTTGCTGAATAAGAACCTCCCAACCAAGCTCCCGGAGCTTCTGGCGAGTCACTATCGATGTGTGTGGCCTGGCGTGAATGTATATATATCGTGCATATAATGTATATAGACATATATACATATACACACACACATATATATATATATATATATATATATATATATATATATATATACATATATACATATATATACATATATACATACACTGTAACACGTGCCTTTTGTTTCCCAGCTGAGGTATTACTCAGTCAGTCAGGGTCGAACAAGAGAGCAGCTTAAAACTCTTGTTGTAGGAGGAGGACCGAATTCCGCACAATTGCCTATTGGCAATCAAGTCACCGACACTAGACGAGTGTTCGGCTCGGTATTAATGGGACTACTACTTTGTTGTATTTTTTTTCCTTTATTTTCCTTTCTTCCTTTCTTTTTACAATTTTTCAATTCAAATACCATTTCGTATTCTACGCCTAACTGGAATACTTAACCTTACCTAACCTTACTTATACAATGAGGGTTTATAGGATTGACCAGTGCGACCTGGTCGCACGTAATGAATCAGTCGTCTGGCAGATCCGCCTCAGCAAAAGTCTCCAAGCAACTGAGAGTTGTGTAGGGTAGTCTGATACAGGGGTCTCCTGTATCCAGCACCCTGGCCTCACACCTAGAACAGGGAGACCCCTATAGCAATATATATAGGAACAACCAACGGGGTGGCGGATGGTTGCTATTGGTATATGCGGTTGATCAAAATGACCCTGGTCATAATGAGAGCTGATGGCTCGCAGGCGACTACTTTAAGCGAGCGGTCGAAAACAGACAGCCTTGCTATAAGACGGCTATAGCAAGGCCGTCTTATAGCAAGGCTACAGACGGCTATAAGACTGCTATAAGCCTTGCTTATAGCCGTCGAGCGAATTACTGCCTGCACGCCTACAAGAGCTCTCGTTCGGATAGCAAGCTATTCGAACTGGGCGATTCAAAAATTTTAGCAAGATCGCTTCAATTAGTATGTCGGGTCACGACTTACTCGATCAAGCATTGATTGGTTTTATTATTTTTTTTCTCATGCCTTACGTTGGCAAGTCATATCCCATTAGTACGTATTAATATATAAAGCATTTAGGAATTATGTAGTACAAATTTCCTATGTTTCTACATTTTACGTTCAGTGAAAATTCATTTGATGACTTCTTCTATCTCTGTCGTGATGGTGACTGACTACACAAGTATGTGTATGTGTGTATACATCTTCTGATATTATTATATAAGAAGAATCAAATGAATTTCTCTATGATACGTACAAGGTGCAACAATTATGTATTAAGACTGCCTCTAGAAAACACAATTAAAACACGATATATGCTAATTTTTCGCTACATTTATTCGAAATATTCTCCTCCTGATTCAATACACTTGTTACATCGATTTAATAGTGATTCAAACGCGTGTTCCAGCTCATTTTTCGGAATTGCCTCCAGTGCCCTCGTCGAAGCCTGTTGTATGGTCTGAATGTCATCAAAAAAGTATCCTTTCAACTTCAATTTCAGTTTTGGGAACTAAAAGAAGTCGCACGGTGCCAAATCAGGTGAATACGGCGGGTGATTCAACACACAGACCTTATTCCGAGCCAAAAATTGACGAACAATGAGTGCTGTGTGACTCGGTGCATTATCGTGCAACAGAGACCAAGTTTTTGGATCGCGGTATTCTGGTCGAACACGAAGGATTCTGGACATCAAAGAATGTGATGAGCATTGTTTTGATTTTTGATGGAACTTTTCGTGTTTTTTTTTGGCTTGTGGTGAGTTTCCATTCATTCCATTTCGCACTTTGACTCTTGGTTTCTGGATCGTGTTGAAAACACCATGTTTCATCACCCGTAACAATTGCTTTCAGAAGGTTTAGTTCATTTTCTGCAGCTGCAACCATGTCTCTAGAATGACTGACTCTCATTAATTTTTGGTCCTCGGTCAATGTGTGTGGAACAAATCTCGCGCAGACCTTTGTTTTGTATTCGATATCGAAATCGTATTATTGTATTTCGAGGGCCCATCGTGCCAATCGACCAAACGGATTTTGCATTGAATGTAGTCAGCGCAGTGAGTGGTGATCGGTCACGACGGTATATCGATAATCCTCTAGATATGGTTGTAATTTGAGCACACCCCATAAAATTGCCAGACATTCTTTTTCTGTTGTAGAGTATTTGCGTTCGATGGTTGGTTGCACGACTTGCATATGCGATAACCTTCTCTTGTTCGTTATAACGTACCTAGCCCTAGCCCTTTGTCGTTGGCGTCTGTTTGCAAGATGAATGGTTGGATGAAGTCGGGACAGCATAGTACTGATGCTGTTGTTAGTGTTGTTTTTAATTCGTTGAACGATTTTTCTTTATCATCGGACCATGACCATCGTACGCCCTTTTTTAACAGGGTATTCATTGAAGTGACGTGGCACGAAACGACTGTACCAAGAAGCAATACACAGTATTCTTCGTAATTCTCTTACATTGGTCGGCGCTGGCAATTCCTTAATTGCGGCAACTTTCACGGGGTCTGTATGTATACCCTCCGGTGTTACCATATGGCCGAGATATGTTAAATTGTTTTAAGTTTGCTTCTCGTACGCGTCGAAAGACTGTTTTTAGATGAGACAAGTGTTGCTCGTATGTTCGACTTATCACGACTATATCGTCTAAATAGTCGTACGCATATGGCTCTAAATCTGGCCCAATCACTTGGTCTAATACCCTTTGGAACGTAGCTGATGGTGAGTGCAAACCGAATGGCATCACTTTTCATTGATACCGAATGGCATCACTTTTCATTGATACAACCCACTTCCTGGTACAGTGAACGCTGTATATTTTCGAGAATTTTTGCCCAAAGCAATTTGCCAGTAACCATTTTTCAGATCTATGGTACTGATGAATTTGGCTTTTCTTAGTTTACCGAGGATTGCCTGTATCTGAGGCAGTGGATAGGCGTTTTAATAGAAATCTTATTCAATTGGCGGTAATCTACGCATAGTCGCCATGTGCTTTGTCTCTTTTTCACTAGGACGATGGGTGAACTGTACGCACTTTTTGTTTTTTCAATCTTTCTTTCTTTCATTAATGTTTCGATCTCGGCGTAGATAATAGTTTGCATGGCTGGGTTGCGGGGGTAATACCTCTGTTTGAATGGTATGTCGGTCGTCAAATTAATTCGATGCTGATCTATTCTGCAAGGACTGACCATTGTCGCACTCAATCGTCGTTCCTTGGATAGCCATTTGTGTATTTGATCGTTCTGTTTGTCGGATAACAAAGAAGAGTAAATTTTGTTGCTAGCTGCAAGGGGCGAGATTTGATTTACTGACGTGGTTGCTTGTAGCTGTGGTCGACCATTGATTTCTACTCGTAGACTGACTCGCTGAAGTATGTCCACGCCGAGTAGGCAAGGATTACTCATGCCCGGCAAGTAAAATACCTGATGCCGAATGGTTTTATCTTGTATTCGGAATGTTGCTTCGTAACTTTCCCCTATTTTTGCCTTATCGCCGTTGGCTAGCATTACTTGTTGTGTTTGCTTCAGAGGTTTTTGGCGGTGGCGTATTTGGTCACGCAGTGTCTTCCCCACAAATGACATCGTTGAACCCGTTACGATGAGTGCTTCTACTGCCGTGACTTGGCATATGACGTCGATGTACGGTCGCTCATATAAGTCGTCTACTATTTCTGCCTCATACTCGCAACGTGACTTCTCCTTGACTATCACTTTCTTTGATTTTTGCTTTTCTTTCTTGACAGTGTGTGTGGGGTGTGGCCTGTTCATAGGTGCTTCTTCGCTACGTAAGTTTTCATATTCGTCGACGATCGTCAATAATGAATCTGTACTATTGAACTCATTACGTTTGATGTACAGTCGGTATTCTGGTCGCAACCCATCGTACACTCTGTATAGATAATACTCAAATATGAGACGAGGGTGATGTGTTAATGCCATGAAGCTCATGATGAATTCTTTGGCCTAGATTTCGCGTACCATTGAAATATAAACCCTGTCACACTGTCACACGTTGTTCATGATTTCATAGTCGGGTATTATTGTAAGTGGTGGACTGTTTACGCTGGTAGTCTGAATGGGTTCACCTATAGTCGCAGTTGTGGCTGGAAGTGGTTCAGCCTCAGCCGCAGTTGTGATTGGAAGTGGTTTAGCTCCAGTCGCAGTTGTGGTTCTTCGATTTTT
>OY978530.1:52113266-52168266 GCA_963854835.1 Megamerina dolium
CACGAAATCGACCGTCACGGGACCTGCTGCGCGAGATATATAAACTATGCCGCAATCAGCTTAAAAAGGCGATAAAAACGAGCAAGAATGCATGTTTCAAAGACAGATACCTATCCTTGGGGCAGGGCGTACAAAATAGTTATGAATAAAGTAAGAGGACCAAGATCACCACAACCGACGGACCCAGTGCTAATGGAACGGGTGGTAAATGTATTGTTCCCCCCCCCCCCCCCCCGAAGAGAGTTTGGAATACTACTGTCCACCCGCGGAAATAGGTGACATTCCAGCGGTAACTGCAGAAGAAGTGTTACTTAACTTGAATAAAGTGGGAGATAATAAGGCTCCAGGACCCGACGGCATTCCTAATGTAGCAATGAAGGCAGCTATCAAAGCGGACCCCAGTATTTTTGGAATGATGTTTGACAAATGTCTACGTGAGGGTGTTTTTCCTCCTATGTGGAAACGTCAGAGACTCGTGCTTCTTCTAAAACCCGGCAAACAACCAGACCAGCCGTCATCATACCGGCCGCTGTGTATGCTAGATTCTTTGGGGAAGGTAATGTAGAGGATGATTGTTAATCGTTTGCAGGAGACGTTGGAACGGCCAAATGGCTTATCATCCACACAATTTGGCTTCCGCAGAGGGAACTCTACAATAGATGCGGTGCAAATGGTAATAAATATAGGTCGTGAAGCTACTAGCGGAATAAGGTTGAGGTGGGGTGATAAGAAATACTGCGCAGTAGTAACACTGGACGTCAAGAACGTCTTCAACACAGCACGGTGGCCGAAGATCATAGAAGCACTGGAAAATTTAGCACGACAAAGTACGTGACGCGGATAATCGCCAATTACTTCAACAAGAGAGTACTGTTATACGATACAGATGTGGGCGTGAAACCGTATAACGTTTCACGGGGCGTTCCACAAGGCTCAGTACTTGGCCCGACATTATTGAACGCTATGTACAATGACATCCTGAAGATAAGTATTCCAGCAGGAACCAAGTTGATTGGCTATGCAGATGATATAGCACTGGTTGTAATAGAGAAGACAATACCTAAAGTGCAGGAACTATGCAATGACGCAATAAACATCATCATGAGGTGGTTACACAGCGCTGGCTTACAACTAGCGGCCGAAAAAACAGAAGCGGTAGTCCTGACAACACGGAAAGTACGCAAGGTTTTCACCTTCAAGGTTGGTGACCATGAAATCACCTCGATACCCCACATCAGATACCTGGGCGTACGAATTGACACACGGCTGTATTTTAAGGAACGCCTTGCCGCGGTTAGCGATAAAGCTGCAAAGGTGAATAACGCTTTTGTAACGCGTGCCTTTGTTTTCCAGCTGGGGTATCGCTCAGCCAGCCAGGGTAAACAAGAGGGCAGCGAAAAACTCTTGTTGTAGGAGGAAAACCGAATTACACACTTACTGTCAAACTGACAGTAATATTACCGACACTAGAGTGTTCGGCTCGGATGATATACCTCTCGCGGTACAATTCCTACTTTTATTATTCTTTTCGTTTATTTGATTCTACAAAAATTATAGTATTTACAAAAAGAAAAGAGGTTTAGAAGTACAGAAGAATTGGCAAATGTAATTAACAAATTAATGAAAAATATGCTACAATCGAATTATTCCACTAAGGCTAGAAATTTATGAAACTATCCTATTTGTATCCTACGCAAGTAAGAGGGAGGCAAGGAGTGGAATGCAGGAGGAACCAGCGCTCGAGCTGGTTGCGGCATCCGACTGTGTTTGCCACTCGTCGAAGCTCGTCTTTCCTCTTTACGTTCATTCGCCGTTAGTCGCCTATTCATGCTTTTTGCTCTGTTGTAGACTCTGCTCAGCTCCGAAGCCATTATGTCCGGCGGAATAATTCCAGATATAATACCGACCGCTTCGTGCGACACAGTTCTAAAAGCGCAGGCAACTCTAATGTCGCTTAGCCTAAAAACTGCTTTCGCCTTCTCGAGATATGTTTTTTGACGCAGGGCTCTTCCCCATATTGGTGCCGCATACATCAAAACCGACTGACCTACTTTAGCCAGGAATGCTCTCCCTCTCTGACTAGGGCCGGCAATGTTCGCCATGATTCTTGTCAGAGCCATTGTCATTGCAGCGGCTTTACTACATGCTTTTTCAATATGAGCCTTGAAATTGAGTCTCGCATCAATCATCACACCAAGGTACCTCAGTGACGATTGCGTTGGGACATTATAGCCGTCAATGTTCAGGATGATTGTTTACATTTTTTTCCTGCTCGAAATAAGGACCGCCTCTGTTTTCTGTCCTGCAAGCTGAAGCTTTGTCATCGTGAGCCACTCCTTAATCTTCGACGCTGTCTCATTATAGATGCTCTGAATCTGGAAAAGTTCCTTCGCAACGATCGTCGCTGCAATATCGTCCGCATACCCAATTATCTGAGCTTCTTTTGGCAGCAAAAGGGGTAACACCCCATCGTACAACACATTCCATAGCAACGGGCCCAGTACGAAGTCCTGCGGTACTCCGCCCGTTACAACATAGCTTTTGGGACATTCTTCCGTATTGTATAATAACAGTCTGTTAGACAGATAGTTATTTATTACCCGCAGTAGATTCACAGGTGTTTTCTTCGCCTCCAGTTCCTCATGATATGCGGCCAATATGCCGAGTTGAAAGCATTTTGCACATCAAATGTGACAACTGCGCAATATTTTCTGTCACCATGCATCCATCTGACGCCCTCTATCGCCTTGCATGCAATGCCCGTCAATTTTCCAACTGCGTCCATGGTGGATCGATGTCTCCTAAAGCCAAATTGATTCGCAGACAAGCCAGGCGACTCATCTTCTAGATGATGCTCCAGACGTGTGCAGATCAGCCTCTCCAGTATTTTGGCCATCGTGTCGATCATGCATAGTGGTCGATACGCACTCGGCTCACCTGCCGGTTTATTCGGTTTCTGAAGTAGGACTAGACGCTGCTTCTTCCACACTTTCGGAAAAACCCCTTCATTCAAGCAACTCGTATAAAGCTCAGCGAAAACCTTCGTATTATGTTTAAGGGCGATCTTAAGCGCCGTGCTCGGGATACCATCAAGTCCAGGCGCCTTTGTGTTACCGAACCTCTCCGCCGCCATTATTATCTCCGCCTCATCGATTAGCACTGCTTCCTCCACTGCGGGTGTTACCATACTTGAATGTGGATCTTGCTCCGAGAAAAGCGTTTTCACGACCTTTTCTAGGAGAATAGGGCAGGTTGGTGCTTGGCCTCTACCACCTTTGACCTTCATCATGACTATTTTGTACGCGTCGCCCCACGGGTTGTCGTCCACTTTTTCACAAAGCTCTTTAAAGCACGAGGACTTGCATCTTTTTATCGCCTTCTTAAACTCCTTGCGTTTTTTCTTGAAGCATTCACGCAGTCTTCTATGCTCCACCGTACCTATGCTTCTTTGGTAGAGTCGTCTCGCCCTATAACATTCGCTTCTTAGAGTGTTAATATCATCGTTCCACCAATATGCGGACTTTCTAGACATATTCTGTCTTTTCCTGCACATGGCAGCGTCGCAGGCTTTGCTAACATACTTCACCAACATGTCGGCTTGTTCGTCCACGTCGTTTGAGCTGTCCGGGTTCTCATCTAGCATGAATCTGAAGGCTTTCTCATCTAGCGTTTCCACCTTCCACCCTTTGGTCTGTGTTTTTTGCAGCCTCCTTCGAATCCGTGCATGCTTGCCGAGTTCCATCATAATAGCAAGATGATCACTATGTGTGTAAAAGTCGCACACCTGCCAACGTTCGCACCAGTGCACGGCTGACGAACGCAATGTAAATTATTGATCCGAGACCGTTCTTCCCGAAGGTATTCTTTTCACCGGTATTGAACAACACCGCGTCTAGCAAGGAGAACGCCTTAAGCAGAGCATCACCCTGTCTTTTTGTATAACTGCTGCCCCATTTCTCGGCCCATTGAAGTCGCCTATTCCGTTTGGCGTAGTATTTCTAGCGTCTTCCACTAGATCGCCCAGGATCCTTTCGTAGTCGACATGCGTCACACTCGGCGGAATGTAGCAGCTGTAAAAATTAATTCCACAGATCTTCGCCCGCGTATAGTGTGTTTTTCTAGTGAGTGGCTTGTCTTGGAGGGAGTTGCCCCCACAGGCCCATATGGCAGCTTTGTTTCCATGATCAGAGATTCAGGTTCCGGCGCTTAGGTTCTTGTACTGCTCGCGGATTATCGCAACGTCTATCTTCTCCTCATATATTGTCTGCATCAGTAGCTGCTGAGCAGCTTCACAGTGATTTAAGTTGATTTGTGCAACTCTCACTTAAGCCTTTTGCACGCTGCTTCGTACTGCCGATTTGGTGACCCGTATTCTCCTTCCCGTTGCTTTTGCATGCTCCACAGAATAGTTTTTTGTCGCATACCTTTGCGAAGTGACCCTTCACGCCACATTTCATGCGACTCTTACTCCTGTCGTTCACGTTGGTACACACATTTGCCACATGTTCGTATTCCAAGCACCTGAAACACTTCTTTAGGTTAAGCTTTTCCCTTATTCGACAGACCACCCATCCAATCTTGATCTTCTGAGCGTCAAGCAGTCGCCTTGCATCCAAAGCCGGAAGGCTTACCACCGCAGTCTGCATGCCTGCATACGCCTCCCTAATGTGTTTGATTGCTCTCTCGTCGAAGTAGCTTATCTTCTTTACTTGCGATCAGATAGCCTCCACTATATCCTCCTTGGTGGTAATTTCGTCTAGGTTGCGGATCTCCACCGATATCTCGTGTCTTAGCGCTTGAATATGCGCTCGATCACCTAGCACCTTGCTTATCTCCTCATAGACTCCCGTGTTGGTCATCTGCGCCTTTTTAATTCAAGCATAATCTCTCCTTTCGCCGTCTTCCTGATCTGCGAAACGTTCTCACCGAGTTCCTGCAGAGCATCGTCTTTTTTAACAGCCCTAAGTATGTCGCTGTATGACATGTTTCTAGCACATGCAATGACTATCGCATCCGGTCTCGGGGGCGGCGTATAGGTTGCCTTCTTCTTAGCGGTTTGTGTTTTGGGCTTGACCTGCGTCCAGCCATTCTCCTTCTCCGCTTTTTCTTTACCTTTTGCAGGATTATTACTTCCATCCTTCCTGCTCGCACTCGCCATTGGCTTGAGCACTTCTTCGTGGTCGGCTTTATTCTTCTTGGGTGATGTCTTTCGAGCCAACTGATCATCTTCGCGGGGTCTCTTCGGCGTTGAGTCTATCGATGTCAGCCTTTAGCGGACATTTGAAGTCTAGTAACTGAGCTAAGTAGATCTCTGCATTGGTTATTAATCGATCGTTGCGGCAGACGCATTGCTTCCGTCAACTTCCTGATTGTCTCGCCTCATTGCGACATGATGTCGCTATCCGAATGTGTCGCTTCAGCCAGAGGCGTGCTATTCTGCAGCGCAGGTGGCGATGGCTCTTATGGGTTTTTCCACAGTGAGTGCCTTATTGGGCATTCGCACCAGTTTTGATGCACGCTTGAAAGGGTCAGCTTCGGCGATTTTGTTATCTTTTGGAGTCTTGTCTACTATTTTGCACACTCCACTTGTAATCAGTGTTCTCTTGGCTGGATCAGCTTCATGCACCTTGCTTCCACTATCACTACGAGCTTGTGTGCCGCTACTTATTACGATGTTGCTGTTAATACTGCTGCTATTGTTGTTGTTTAATTTCTCCATTAGCTTTCTATACCAGCGCATCGTGTGTAGGGGGGCGGGCCGAAATAGACAGGAAGGGGTATACCCTCGGGGACTATGCCCCTACCCCAGTTCTCTGAGGCCTGCCCTTCGCTTTGCCGGTTCCGGAAATCACGCTCGAACCGGCGCTCACCCGGAGCAACGCAGGCTACAACTCCTGCGTCCAATACACACTTCCTGACTAAAGCGCGAAGGGGCTGGTTCCTGATACCCACCGCGGCTTACATCTCGACAGAGCAAGCTCACATCACCCTCTTCACCCCAACAGCAGGGTAAACTGTTACGGTTTCGAGGGACAACCAGTGCGCCGCGGAGTGTTCCGGTCAATCTAACAGCCGCACCTAACATGGTGTACAGACGCTGACCAGGAAGCCGTCCACTATGGAAACCGTCGCGCCTGGATTTTTTTGTAACTCATCATGCCCATGCATGATGAGGGGGACACAGTTTTCTAAGAGGCGGTGTCGATTCGCCACTGTCACAGGAACTTCATAGGATATGCTAGCTAGCATAGTATATATCACAAGACGCTCTTCTGGAGCAGCCCTGTCCCGTCCAACGCATTTCCTGGAGAGCGGTGATGTCACTCTGTATTTTTTGAGGATGTCAACCAGCTGGATAGAGGCACCCTCCTATAAAGGGACCGGACATTCCAGGTGCATATCCGTAAATCATGGTCCTTTTTTCGTTTGCAGAGGTCATCATCAAAGCGGTAGTCCTTATCCGAGGCACTGTTGTGTTCTTCACTGGGGGGTTTTTTAAAGGTGTCATCAATAGCACTCAGAACAAACTACATGACAGCCAGTGAGTTGACTTGCGATGAGTTCAACAAGGATTGCGCTAGCTCCACCCGGTTGAGGCAGTTAGACACAATACCTTGCGAAAACACCACCAGACTACCATGTTATATATAATTAGTACAAAATAAGTGTTGCAGTTATTATTGACAAAATCCAGTGATCGAACGCGTTGATTCGAGTAGAATTCTAACGTCCGCAAAATAAAAACGTAACAATTGGTATCAGAAGTGGGATTCTGTTACGATGGTGAAAATAAAATTGTACCAGTATAAACAAGCTGTTGGTAGAGATGAATCTATCGTCATCAGGTGTAAAAGCAGACCTTCTGGTGAGGCTAAGACAAGCCATGGGGGCTAAGGGTATTAATGTAGAAGAACAAGAGTTCTTTGAGGCAGCCGTGTGTGAGTAATGAGAGCCTTAAAATTTTGCTTTCGACATTGAGTGCTTAAGTCATTTTGCGTTTTCCAGTAAATCGGAAGAATTCATAGAGAAAATAAAAATAGAGGCATGCATTCACGATGGAAACTAAGCGTTCCTGATACTCCATTTTCCGGAGGGCATTTGGGCATGACTGAATCGGTCGAGAAAATATGGAAAAAATTTTATGGGATTGGATGACATGACCATGTCGCTGATTGCATTCGGAAGTGTGGGTAATGTGCAATGGCCAAAGGTCCCACTAAGAAAAGGCGAGGTAAAATGCTTGAAAACACCGTGCGTGCTCCATTTGAGCGAATTGCTATGGATATAACTGGAACATTTCCAACAAGCAATGCAGGGAACAAGTATGTTCTGGTGGTTATACATTACTTCAGTAAATGGCCAGAAGTATACCCCAGTAACGATCAAGAAGCTAGTACAGTTGCGGATGTATTCGCCAACCAATGTACTCGTTTTGGTGTAACGATGGAGTTATACTCAGACCAAGGTCGTAATTTCGAATCCTTTGTATTCCAAGAGATGTGCCGTATGTTGGGTATATACATAATTCGTACATCACCTACATCCACAATTTGATGGCATGGTAGAACGATTTAACCGTACCTTGAAGAAATATATGAGAAAAGTCGTAGATAAATACCAAAAGGATGGGGATGTACATCTACCAATGCTCCTCATGGCATATGGATGTGCACAACATGATACGACGGCCACTACACCAGTAATGGCGATTTTTGGAAACGAGAATTACACTGTATAACTCCCGTTGTACAGTGAAAATTAGGAATTACCTTTCCCCGCCGTTTAATACCGAACAGGGTTTCAGACAAGGTGATTCGTTATCGTGCGACTTCTTCAACTGCAGATTTTATTGGCGCTATCTTCAACAAAAGTATCATGCTGTTGGCGTATGTCGGTCTCATTGACATAATCGGCATGAACACGCGAGCAGTCAGTACAACATTCTCAGAGTTGGAAAGAGAGTCGCGTCGAATGGGTCTCACGGTGAACGAGGGCAAGACGAAATTGACATCTATGCTTTTGAAATTATTAAGGACTTTATCTATCTTGGAACGAGAATTAACACCAGCAATGACGTCAGCCTGAAGAAATACATCGCAAAGTTTCGAATATAAGCCCCTAACATTCTGATACAGAATGTATACGAATGTTGGGGTTCCATTTAGTTTTTTGTTGAAACAGATTGTTGAGAAAGTGTGACACCATTATATTGTTTCGGCTTAAACACAAATTCTCGAACTACAACACCGTCAGGCCAAAAACTTTTATTGACAATTCTTCCAAAGAATGACCAATAAATACTTACGATGCCGTGATATATTTATTATAAACTTCTTTATTTATGTCAGCATTTATAAAAAATTAACGTTAAATTGTGACTACTACTAGTTACTCATGTAAGCGATGCTTACATGAGTATATTTTTATTTACTCGCGGTGGACTCTGGTATGTATATAGCATAAGAAGTGTTTGTTCGGCTAGGCAAAAGCTAATCGATTGTATAATTTTGCTGCTGCATTGTGTATGTCCAGCTGTGCCTAAGCAACCATTATTTGAATCGATGCATGTTTATTTCTCCCTTTTATGATACGCACGTGAAATACATCCTTAAAATTTAATACGATCATCTTTCAGACACACATAGGAAAAGTCAACAACAAATAGTGTGATGTCTCAAAAGGATGCAGTAATTAAAAATATTGCCAAATTCTTGTCCTTGCTGTTTTTTTTATTAGAAACGTTATAAATTTATATACATTTCATAATATTATACCTAGTTATCAATTACACTAATAATTAATTTTTATTTAATAAAAAATGTTTTTTCAAAATAAAATATTAACCACTATGTAAATCAAGCGGTTTGGTTCTCTTTAGCCTTGTTGCTAGGATTGCTCCATCGTTAAGTATGGAAACTTCATTGTTTACGTGTGTTTGTTTTCAATGCTCAGTCTCTATGCAAGTACTCGTTACGCACGTAACAGAGCGCATTGACCATGCCTCTGATTACCTTATTTTGAAATCGCTGTATAACATCGATATTAGTTTTGACTAGGATTTGGCTTCAGAACTTGGTTGTAAATGAGAATTGATTTTGCGTTGACAACTTCGAATTTCTGCCAATAAGCCAATAGAGTTTTAGTAGTTTTAGATTAAGTTCTACAGTTTTAATATTAATATGTTCTTCCCATTTAAGCTTTGCATCCAGAGTCATTCTTAGGTATTTGGTGGTCCTGGCGTAGAGCACATTCGCTGTATGTATTTTAACCGACTTATACGAAATAGTTTTATTAGTAAAATTTACATGACGAGATTTTAACTCATTTAATTTTATTCTCCACTTCTCCGTCCAGTCAACAATCCGTCGATTGAACTTTATAGTTTCGCGGTGGATTCGTTTACATCCGATTCAAGGGCTAGGATACACATATTGTTGGGAATCGTAGATACTTTGCACCTTTTCGGTATGGGCAGATGTGAGGTGTATATCAAGTATAGAACTGGTCCTAGTATACTGCATTGACGAACGCCTGCCATTATTTCTGTAATTTCTAAGTACATTTCTTTCTGTTTTACTCTGAAATACCTATTTGTTATATATGATTCCAGAATCCCAGAATGCTGTTGTGGTAATAGTCTTTTTAGTTTATAGAGCAAACCTTCGTGCCAGACTTTGAACACCAATAGCAACATCAGCACGATGAATATAATTTATATTTATTTATTTCATATTTATGTATCAGTTAATATAAACATTTCCGTATTTTCAATTTTTTTAAGAATCAAGAGATGTTTAATACTTTAAACTTACTTTACTTAAAACTGGTTTGGTTTGGAAAGTAGATTTTCAGGAATAAAGAGAACAGTGTCTTTGCGAGAATCTGTCTCGATCTATTTTATTTTTTCTTCGACAGCTCCTTTTATACACACCTAAGTGTATTATATGTTCGTCTATCTTATCTTATCTTATTTGCTTAAGAAGGCGCCATGAATGTGTGGGTTGTCTTATGTGGGATGTTTAATGTTTATACGTATTCATGTACGTAACATGTTCATTTGTAAATATTTTGCGAGCGCCCAGAAGATTCATCGTAATTCTGCTATTTGGCTGCTATTTGCCATACATTTATGTTATGTGTTTCAGCCCAATCCGCCCGCAAACGACTTTCGAATCCCTCCACATAACACTGCAACTAGTGGTTTCACTCCCCTCAAAATATCATCCAAAGAAATCAACGAGATTATTAAGTACCAGCTTAATACATAGAAAATGCTAATTGAAATTCCAACGGCAGCTGTATTATTTTTAGTGGTTTTGTTTAATGCAATGCTAAAACTGGGCTACTTTCCTAACCAATGGAAAAAATCACAAGTAACAATGATCCTAAAGCCAGGAAAAGATAAAACATTGCCGTCATCCTACAGACCCATAAGCTTGCTACCATGTCTCTCAAAATTATTTGAAAAACTGCTGTTAGCCAAACTCAGACTTCATCTTGAAGAACGTGACATAATTCCTCAGCACCAATTTGGATTTTGCGAAAAACATGGGACGATCGAGCAGGTCAACAGAATTACCAATGAGATACGGAAAGCATTTGAATACAAAGAGTATTGTTCAGCTATATTCCTCGATGTTGCTCAGGCATTTGATAGAGTGTGGCATGAAGGGCTACAGTATAAAATAAGAAAACTTCTACCAGAAAGCTCCCACCAAATACTGGAATCATACCTAGATAACCGTCGTTTTGTTGTAAAATATAAAGACTTTTCCACAGAAGAATTCAATATCAAAGCCGGAGTTCCACAGGGTAGCGTTCTTGGCCCCATTCTATATGTATTATATACTTCCGATCTACCAACAGATGCACGGTTGTTGACATCTACATTTGCGGACGATACTGCTATTCTAAGCCGTAATAGAAACCCAATTAAGGCGCCCGACAGTTACACTAAATAATATCGCCATAACTCATACAAATGAAGTCACTTACCTAGGGATACACTTAGATAGACGGCTTACATGGCGCAAGCACATCGAAGCAAAAAGAACTCAGTTGAAATTAAAAGCTTCTTGTCTGCACTGGCTCATCCATTTCAGATCACCATTAAACTTGAAATACAAGTCCTACTGTACAACAGCATAATAAAGCCAATTTGGAGTTACGGAATTCAATTATGGGGGAACACTAGTAATAGCAATATTGAAATCATACAGAGATCTCAGTCTAAAATGTTAAGGATGATAACTGGTGCACCATGGTATATTAGAAATGAATGTATACACAATGACTTAAATATCCCAATGGTAGAAATTGAAGTTCAAAATACTAGACAAAAATATACTAGAAGATTACAAAGACATCCAAACACACTAGCAAGAACCTTGCTCAATACCTGCTATACTTCGCGCCTTCGAAGAAAGGACCTGCCAGCCTTCCAATAAAAAGAAGAGCATCGTACAAAAAACATTGCTCTAGATAATAAGGAGCTACTGTTGTTGAATTATATTAAGATTTTAAAACTTATTGTTAGATTCTTTAGGAATAAATTCAATAAATAAAGAAAATGTATAATTAAAAAAAAAAATAAGATATAGCATCTCTCACACAATTGCCTCTCGATGCCTCCCCATATTCCATAAGTCATCAGTCACCTCGGGATATACCTCTGTATGGAATTCTAAGTCATCTTCAACTGCCAATTAGTTGACTGTTCAATTGCCTTCGCGCATTCAAATCAAAGCAGGTGAATTCCTCTGCTGCTTATGTGGAACATAGGACCTCAACAAACAAACTATAATCTGATTTATTTAATGCTAGGAATTTAATTTCTCTCCAAGAAAGACCACTTTTTTGCGCTTCTGCTTCGACTTGGCGCCTCCATGTGTTGGCTGATCAGCCTTGAGGGTTCCAGTCCAGCGCTGTTCTGGTAATATCGTCATGTGGTTTCCGCAAAGTATAGCCGATTCATTTCCATTTACGGCGTCGAATTTTGATATGGACCGGTAACTGTTTGATTGCGGTCCAGAGGTTAGTGTTGCTAATAATGTTGGGCCAGAATACTCGCATAATCTTTCGAAGACATCGGTTGAGAAAAGATTGCAGCGTTTGTAAAACACTCGCTTGGATGTTCCACGTCTCAGAGCCATACAAGACAACAGGTTTTACACTTGAATTGAATATTTATAGCTTATAGCTTTTGTGACAATGCTGCCCAGGTAGCAAAATCCTTCGACTTCTACGAGGGGCATGTCGGCGATCTGTAAGACTTGCATTTCAGTTGTGTTGATGCACATGATTTTTGTCTTTGCGATGTTGATTTTAAGTCCTGTTTGTACGACGAAATCATATTTATGGGACAAGAGACAGATGTCGTCCGCATAATCCAAGTTTTGAAGGCGACCGTTTAAACCCCAAGATATATCTCTGTTCGCTACACAAACTTGTCGCATCACCAAGTCCAATACCAAGTTAAATAATAATGGCAATAGCACGCACCCCTGTTGCTTAGAGTATTTTCAAGCTAGCGCCTGAATACAGCTGTTTTATGAGGTTGATGATTTTTTCGGGTACTCCTTTATATACTAGGGCTCTCCAAATCGCATCATGTTTAAGAGTGTCGAACGCTTTCTCAAAATCGATAAAGCACGTATAGAGAAGGGTATGCCACTCTACCGACTGATCTACAATCACTCTTAAGGAGTTGATATGGTCGACACATAAGCAATGAGGTCTGAATCCAGCTTGTTCTTTTCGTAACCCCTGCATCAACGGGTCCGATAACCTTTTGTGTATTATATGCGCTATTATTTTATTTACCATACTCAGAAGTGTTAATCCTCTCCAATTTTTGCATTCGGATAGATTGCCCTTCTTCCGGTCCGGGAGCTTTGTTGCTTTTCAATAATCTGCAGCAGCTTTTATCTCCAGCTTATTCGGTTACGAGGTGTGAATATTGCGTCTTGCAATGTGATGTTGACAGGCCTCAGGGCTGAATAGCCTCCGAAGAGTTGGGAGAAAGCAATTTTTCGTAATAACCCTTCCAGATGATGATTTGCTTATCTTTAGACGTTGTCAATTCGCCGTCTTCATCTTTTAGCGGTTTGGAGGTTTCAAACGTGTTGTTTGTCAATTGGCGTATCGTACGATATAGATCGCGGGTGCGGTGCGTTTCCTCGGCCGCCTGCACTTTCTTTGCTACGCTGTCACTCCAGATTCTTTTATCCGTTCTAGCACTTTTCTTGATCTGCTTATCGATGTTGCTGTAGCTGTGTTGCAGTGCTGCCTTAGAGGATCTGGTCTTGGCGGATTTAAGTTGAATTTTTATTTCTCTGCGTTCGGTTATCAAACTCCATGTGGAATCTGAGATCCAGCATTTACGGCTAATTTCTTTGAAGCCGATGTGACTTTCCGCTGCTTTTAGGAAAAGTTGTTTTATGCAAAGATGCAAAAGAAGTTCGACGTTGATTTGTCTTTCAACTTCTCAACGTCGAACTTCTTTTGCATCTTTTCTCTCGAAACGCTAACTGCAGCCACTTTGAGTCTGACTGTCGCAGTGAGAAGATGATGGTCGCTTGCAATATCAGCTCCCCGCTTATTCCGCACGTCCACAAGAGAGCCACGCCATTTACGGCTTATAATTATGTGATCGATTTGATGCTCAGACATACGATCAGGAGATGTCCAGGTTATTTTGTGGACACGCTTATGATTGAGTAGCGTACCTGGCGAATAAATGACAAGATTGAAGTTAGAGCAAAGCTCGGTGAACATCTCGCCATTCTTAGTGAGAGTGCCTAAC
This sequence comes from Megamerina dolium, assembly GCA_963854835.1. Classification (NCBI taxonomy): domain Eukaryota; kingdom Metazoa; phylum Arthropoda; class Insecta; order Diptera; family Megamerinidae; genus Megamerina; species Megamerina dolium. Next base: position 52,127,071 of record OY978530.1, read on the forward strand.
CCGTGCCTGCCCATCGTCGCCTCTAAACCCACGTTGTAAAGGCCAACTTGGATTTTTGTGAGGCAGCTGTAAAATGCTTCCTTAGCTTCAACGTTTGCTACATTCGTTGGAGCATAATTTTGAACCACGGTCACATTTCTTGCTCTTGTGCGCAACCTTACCGAGATGATCCTATCCGAGTGCGCTTTCCATTCTATGAGGGCCGTAGAAGCTTACTTAAAGAGGAGAAATCCGACGCCACTCTCTCTTCTTTCGTTGGGTTCGTTTCCCAAAAAAAGGAATTTTTCGCCAGTTGTTGTTGAAACCCCACCCGAGTCAGCCCATCTAAATTCGCAAAGACCAAGAAGAAGGAGTTTATAGTGTTGAAACTCTTTACACAGTTGTGTTAGCTTAGTCGGTTCTATCAGTGAACGCACATTCCATGTTCCTATTTGTGATCGTTTTTTCATGCTGAAGATCGTCATCAATTTATCATAATTATTCGTAACTTTGTTGATTTCGGTTTCAGTAATCAAGAGGTTTAATATGAGTAGGTGATTGGCCTTCTTCATCCGAGCCTAGATCCGGGGCTGCCGGTATTAGCTCTAGGCTGACAGGGGCGTAGGAATTTCCTCCACGCTGATAAAAATGTTATACCGCCTTTACTCGGATTATGTAAAAATAAGTTATTGTGACGAAGAAGAGTTGAACACCACAATGACTAAAGAAAATTGTTGTTGCTGTTGTTGTAGCAGCGAGAATATGGAAACGCTTTGTTTTGTTCCTGTACCAAGGATTTCCATATTCTGCTGTGTTGAATGGAATGGTCAAGCGCGTGCTCGAGTGTTACAGGACGAAAACCGAAGCTACTTTTAAAGAAGGGTATTAAAGGTTTTTCCATTTATTCGTTTTTTTAAACTATTATTTACTAACAATTCATTTTGAGCACCCTCACTTTTTGAAAATGATATCGATTTGTTTCTGTTAATTATTTTACACTTATACTATCGAATAATAAATTTTATTATTTGATCAAGCCTTTAAGCTTGGCGGTCCTAGTCATATTGTTGAATAAGTGCAAGTTTTTCAGTACAAGTTTAAACTAGGTTTAAAGTAAGTTTACGTACTGGAGATGTACTGGAGTGCAAGAACAGACAGCTGAACAATTGATAGATTAATCTTAGTTTAACCAAGCTATTTTGGGCGTTTAAACTTACTTTAACCTACGTTCAAATTTAACCGAAAAACTGTAAATTAAGTTTAAACTGTGTTTAAACGACAAATAGAGTTCAACACACACTGCAAAACCCAAAGGAATCAAAAAAACCAAAATTGTGTAAACATGAAGTAGGCTTAGCGCACATAGGTATTTCAAAGGAAGTATGAGCACTTGCACATACTTACAGATCTATTTACAACAATGTAGCTGTGCGAGAGATATTTCTATTACATCACCATCCACTTTCGCATCCAAAAATAATATAAGAGGGAGAAAAAATAAAATATAATATAGAATACATTTATCTAGCTAGAACAGAAAGAGTAAAACAAAGCAAAGCAAAACAATTACATATATACCATGATATAAATACACAGGTAGTTGCACTCGCTCTTTTTGTCTGCCATATTAACTACTTGACGTTCAATCGAACACATATTTTTTGTGCTACCGTGTATTTGTTTTAAAAAATCTCTAAATTTTGAAGTTTTGCTTTAAATTTCGACGACCTTTCAAAGTGTAAAATATAAATATTCGTTTCGGATTTTAAATTAATTTGATTTAAAAGTGATGTTACGTCTAGCGATGCAAACACAAGTGATTCACCTGGAATGCTCTAGACTTCGTAACTATGCCAAAAAGTAAACACAGACACTTGAACCTGGATTACTTATGGCAACAAAAAAAAGGAGAATGCAAACACAGGCACTTGAACCTGGATTGCGTGTATGATTAAAACAACTAGACGAACTAATTATTCGTGATTAATTGAATATCGACCTGTAGTCGATTTCTCTATTTATTACAAAATATTGCCATATAACATATATACATATAATTGATTTAAAATATAAAACATTACAATTAATGAAAATTGTAATTGATTGCCTGATGATGGTACTTTGGAGATGTAATCTCCTTCAGCTGAACTAGTTTGGTTTTCGCTAATGGGTCGTAATTCCTTGATGCATGGATGTACGTCTTTTCTTTGTTGAAACATCATCTTCCTTATTGTACAATGTAGCTTCTGTTTGCTCAGATGTATCACTAGGCAATTGTGCTGATCCGTGAATGAACTTATCCTTTGGTATGTCGAAATCATGTTTCTTGAGTAATGTTTCGACATTTTGGACTTTGTTTAGAGGAATGCTGACGATGAGAGAAGTCTGGGGCTGCCTTTCACTCTCGATGTTCTCATCTTCTGTTTCGATTGGCAGTAGTGCAAATCTGTGAATTAGCCTCCTGCAGTTACCAGTTACTGTTTTCAATTCAACTACTCGCACTATTCCTTCATCACCCTTTAAGACATTTGTGACTCGTCCTAACGGCCACTTGAGTATTGCAGTGTCTTCTTTGATGATCACCATGTCACCAATGCTGATATTGGACTGTTTATTTTTTGACTGGAGCTCACACAAATAATCCCGAGACCATCGCTTCCAGAATTCCTCTTTAAGATGACTGACCAACTTCCATCTAGGTAAGAGATTAGAATTTGTTGATGTGGCCCTTGAATCAACCTGTGCGTTTAATGGTTCCCCTATGAAAAAATGGCCAGGAGTTAGGGCGGCTAAGTCTTTTGGGTCTTCCGAGAGTGGGCAAATTGGTCTTGAATTAAGAATGCCCTCAATTTCTATTATTACAGTGTCCAGCTCTTCGTAAGTCGAAGATGCGGTTGCTACGCTCCTGATTAGAAGATGTTTCGCAGACTTAACCGCAGCTTCCCAAAGACCACCAAAGTGTGGTGCTCTCGGTGGTATGAAGTGAACTGTTATGCCTCCACCGTTGCGCTCTCTTGCAATTGACTCTCGAGATTCGATGGAGTGAATTGTTTCATTAAGTTCTGTTAGTTGATTCTTGGCACCAACAAAGTTTGTCGCGTTGTCACAATACAAATTTTAACAATGACCTCTTCGGCTTATAAAGCGTTTTAATGCACCAATAAAGGCATTCGTGGTTAGGTCGCTGACTAACTCCAAATGAACTGTGTAATGAAGTAAGGATGGACTAACTAGCTAGGCTAACCAGTAAATATTGTCTCAGTCCAATCGTCAGTCAAAGCGGTTGCACCGCTCCTTCAATAGACAGCTCGTGTGTTGCCACAACAAGCTTGACATTTATGAGAAATAAAACCACAGTGCTTCAGTGATAGTTTAATTCTGATTTTTATTTTCGAATATGGGCTCTATTTATACCACATAATTCTTTCCAGAATTTCCAATATTCCCATCCATTTCCATACGCTGACCTAGATCAATCAACACCTAGGTTGCAGCATAAACCATTGCTTAGATTTGGGTTAATTGGTCATACATACATAACACTTAGAGTGGCGACACAATAATTCATAATTGTGTAAACACAATATAATGATATTCTATATCAATGCAAGTGATCGAAAATATCAGTATATCATGTTGCCTGTACATTTCAAGAAAAGCGAAATGTAAACAAAAGAATAACAAAAGTAGATATGTATGTATGAACATGTATGTACATAATGATACACATATGTGTAGTTGATGCAAGCATATTTGTATGTACGTAGTGTATTGTTGTACAGTACAGTATATTGCTATGCACAATGGTATGCATATGCGATGATATGGTACCACTACAACTGCCTTTGTTGCGAAGCAACAAAATACTGCTATATAGGCTTTCTGTGGTTTCTTTCCTCTGATCTTAAAATGAATCCAAAGTGGTCCACAGAAGTCAACGCCAGAATTGATGAATGGTCTCGCTGGCGTAACTCTTGTTGACGGGAGGTTGCCCATAATTTGACCCAATAGTTTTGATCTGGCCTTGGTACATCTCACACAATTTTAAACAATGGAGCGTGCCATGGATTTTCCTTTTATTGGCCAAAATTTCTGTCTTGTGTAAGCTAATAAAGCTTGGGCTCCGCAATGATAGTTTTGTTTATGGATCATCTGCATCAATAACTTTGTCATGGGGTCATTGTACGGAATTAGCATTGGGTGTTTGGCATCGTATGTAAGCTCGGAAGATTGTAATCGTCCCCCAACTCTAATAATGTCATTCGTGTCCAAAAATGGGGAAAGATTGCCGATAGAACTGTTTTTACTAACGCAATTGTGTTTCTTGAGGTGTTTGAGATCTTCCTCAAAGTCTGACTGCTGCATTGTTCGAATAATTACGATAAGAGAGTTTTCTAATTCGTCTACCGTTAAGGTCATATGCTGCAGAAATTTCTTGCAGAAATATAGCGGATGAGAGCTGATGCTGCAGAATTTGCATGCATTGTTGATCTTCTGCGTAGTTGCAGCTGTAGTGAAGGCTCTTTGTGTTTTTTCCTTGTGCCCGATAGCTTCCATTGTTTGGAATTAAGCTTCGAGGAAGGTCAAAAAGTGTTTGATGCACTGGGGCTCCTTTGGATTTGAAAGTAATCTTTCATACAAAATGTGGATGCCTCGAACCAACTTTTTGACCAATATGTGTAGCAGCATGGGATCCCAAGAAGTTGTGTCAATCCCAATATTGTTCAATGCGTGTAAGCATTCCTTTGTTGTGTCATGTAGCTGTTTAATACTTGCAGCTGATGAAGAAGCACCTGGTTGGTCTAGTAGCTGTTGTATTAATGAAGCTACTAGAATCCGTTGGTTGTTGTATCTTTCTTGCAACAGGTTCCAAGCAGTAGTGTAATTTTCACCTGTGGCTGAAAGATGGCTGCTCAATTTTTCAGCTTCCCCTCCTACATTAGATTTGAGATACCAAATCTTTTGTATAGCAGGAAGTTGTTGATTGTCTACTAATTGTGAGAACAAATCAAAAAATGTTCGCCACTTTAAGTAGTCTCCAATGAATTTTGGAATAGCAATCTTAGGCAATGGCAGATTCCCATATTGAGAAGTGCAGATCTTGAATCTGCCCCCAAAGTGTTTCCTTTAGCTTGATATTACCACCAGTCGGATCTTGAATGAGCAATCGTTTGAGAGATTGCATCATTACCATTTGTCTTCTAATCGAAGGACTTGTTGAAGGTAGAGGTGTTGTTGTGTCGCTGTTATGTGCAACAGTTGTCCTGATTGACACAGTGAGCTTTTCAGCTGCTGGCTTATTTGAAGTTTCCAATATGGCTGATTCAAATATTTCTCGGTACTTAATTGTGAATTCCGAAATTTTTTCGTAATACCCCTCGGTGAAGTATATGTGGTCCATTGGAATGTTCTCTAGTCACCGTATACTGTTATCAGTGGTTTCGAATTCCGACCATGCCTTGTCTAATCTTCTGAGCCGTTCCTCATAATATTCAATGGATTTCCTGGAAGCTGAGTCCTTTTTGACGTTGCGGATGATGCTCTCTATTAATTCGCCAGTTGTGCGCTGACATTGTCAAACGGTTAAATGACGTCACATCCGAATCCTTTTTGGAAGTTGCCATTTTTGAGATGTATCGCTCACTTGTGTTAGTATTGGTAGTTGGAGGTTAAGGGTTGCTGTTACCCTTATTTCTGGATATCCAGTAGATGTGTCTCACCTATTGGATTGTAGCAAAAATGTGCCTTGGGGCTTCTGTTGATTAACAGCTGATGATGACCTTTGATGTCGTCTGCTGGTTACCGGTCGATGAATGTGTTGAATGCCTGTTGGTGCTAGCCTTGTGCTAGTTCCGATTCCAGACTTGTAATAATTAGCTTTTAATTAGCTTTTGTTGATGCCTGTTGGTACTAGCCTTGTGCTAGATCCGATTCCAGACTGTGATAATTAGCTTTTAGTTAGCTTTTGTTGCAGGATTCTTATGATCTTGTTTTTTAGTTGTTTTAATCACGTCGGGGTCACCGAAATGTTACGTCTAGCGATGCAAACACAAGCGATTTGCCTGGAATGCTCTAGACTTCGTAACTATGCCAAAAAGTAAACACAGGCACTTGAACCTGGATTACTTATGGCAACAAAAAAAAGGAGAATGCAAACACAGGCACTTGAACCTGGATTGCGTGTATGATTAAAACAACTAGACGAACTCATTATTCGTGATCAATTGAATATCGACCTGTAGTCGATTTCTCTATTTATTACAAAATATTGCCATAACATATAATTGATTTAAAATATAAAAAATTACAATTAATGCAAATATGTGTTTAATAGGCATTTTACATAATTTGCCTTGAATATTGCATATACATGTAATTGATTTAAAATGTAACAAAATACAATTAATGCCTTGACAGCATATTTAGGCAAAGCATATTGACCATTATACGTAACAACAGCAAGCTGGTTATTTCTCAATTACGCAAATACAAAGCGTTTATGTAACCTTGACCCAAAACATATTTAAAGAAATAAATTATATTCCTATATCTGCAGAAGAAGAACTAAAGGTAAATTCTCTCCGCCTTTTCAATAATATAAATTGAATTTAAATATTTTGAAAGATTACAGAGCAACAAGAGGTAAATATTGTAGTGGAAACTATTGAAAAGCTCAATAATATTGAGTTTGATGGGCTGGAAATATTCGGTGGTTATATTTTATCAAAAATGGGGTTAAACCAATTTGGTTTTCGGACATCAGACGAACGGATCAATATTACACATACGTACAGCCCTTGACAACTAATTAAGAATAAGCACCTTATATTTGTCTTTACTATACTTACAATGATACCAGTTAACCTAACGGTTTGTTATTGTGCTTTTTCTCTTCCTACGTTATTCTTCTTAAAAAAGATGATGCATTATCACTTTATGAATGCATCATTTTTGAACAATTGTAATTAGTACGGAGCAACGTAAGATTTTCGCTTGACAGCTAATTAAGAACAAATTCGATATCATAAAAAATTTTTTATATTTCTAATAATTTCGCAAATTATTGAGTTTTTAATATTTTTGGTTATTGGTTATTGGTTTTGGTTACTAGAATGTCTGCAATCATGAGTACGGGCAAAAGCTGTACTCCGCACGAGTCTATAATTGAGCTACGAAAGACCGGTAGGATGTATCAGTCGATTGCAACTCAATTAAATTGCTCCTAAACAATGGTATTCCATGCAATTGAAAACCGGACATTCGACGTAAAATAATTGATGAATTGCACGTGGATATATCGCAAAAGTCCGTTGCTCGTCGATTGGTAGAGGCTGGCGTCCATGGGCATATTTAACGAAAGAAGCAAATTAGTGACAATCCAACAAAGAAAACGTCGCATACAATTTGCTAAAAACCACGCTGATTGGCCTCTTAATAAATGGAAAAATGTGGTTTGTAGTGACGAATCGAAGATCAACCGTCTTGGTCCAGATGGTAGAAAATATGTTAGACAGCCAAAAGGAGCGGCATTGAATCCTAAGTTTGTTCCAACCATTATGAAAAATGGAGTTGGTATCATTAATGTATGTTTCTCCTGGTATGAAGTTGCTCCTATACACCTTATATAAGAATTACTCACCAAGGAAACATATGTTCACATATTGTGTGATGTGCTACTACCATGGTCGGATGAAAATGTACCTATTATTTGGTCATTTTAACAGGATAACCATCCGAAACATACAGCGATGATCACAAATAATTTTTCGAACAGCATTCTATGACTGTTCTTGAGTGGCCATCGTCAAGTCCTGACCTAAATCCTATCGAACATTTATGGTGTGATATTAAGAAAGTCGTCACTGTGCAAAAAATTACAAAATTCGATATGTTATTTGAAAAAGTCAAGGAGGCGTGGTATGCCATACCTGCTCAAAAGTGTCAGCACCTTATCAGATTAATGCAACGTCGCTCCGTCGATGATTTAAAACAAAGAGGCCTTCCCATGAAATGCTAAGAAAACTATAACACTAAGTGTTTTTTTTATAGTTTGTTGAGTTTGTCTTTGCATTTTTTTTTATTAATTCTTTTGTTCTTAATTAGTTGTCTCGGTAAGCTCTGAGGTTAGGTTAAAAAAGCCCATTATATACAACATAAAAGAGATCTCATTAAACCCAATTATGCCCAATTATGTTAATATGTGCCACACTTATACAATGTTCAAGTTGTCCGGTGCCCATACAAAATAAAAGATATAAACATGCTTAAAGAAATCAAAGCCTTTGTTCTTAATTAGTTGTCAACGGCTATAAATATATATATATATATATATATATATATATATATATATATATATATATAAATTATATATATATATATATATATAGCTCGGCCAATGAGCACTTTGGGGCTTTAAGTGCCACATATTTATTTTTATATATATATATATATATATATATATATATATATATATATATGGACTGTATATATATATATATATATATATATATATATATGAATAAATATATATATACATATATAAATATATATATATATATATATATATATATGAATAAATATATATATATATATATATATATATAAATATATATATATAAATATAAATATATATATATATATTTACATATATACATACATATATATATATATCTACATCTACATATATATATATATATATATATATATATATATATATATATATATATATATCTACATACATATATATCTACATATATACAGTATGTCAAGAATGAGTTTACACATTGAAAAAAAATTCAAATTTTAAATTTTCTTAGCCAAAAATATTAACTTTTATTTCAATATACAAATCTTTTTTATTAGTTACAGATATTTACAGTATTTATAAAAGATTCATGAAAAAAATTGCAAGTTCTACGCAAAAGAAAAGAATAATACAACAAAAAGAAATTTTACTCAATTTTGCAAGTGTCAAGAAACTCTTTTCACAACTATTTTTTTAATTCCTTTATGCAACACTTCAACGATTAACGGTACATTTAAGTTATGTATTATGACCCGTTCCTATGATTTTGTTTGTTAGTTTGTGATTAATTTTTGCTTTGTCCACTTCATCTGTTTAAATATTGTGTTTTTAAAATGCCAGGCAAAAGGTTATCAGCTGAAGTGGTTCAGCTTATATACTACAATCGCCAATTGGGAGAAAATGTGGAGAAGTTATCAGTAATGTTCTCTGTAACACGTAAGACAATTTATAATGTTTTAAATCTTTCTGAAAATGAGGGTAGATTGGAGCCAAAGTGTGGAGGTGGCCCTAAGTTTAAAATTACTGATCGGGCAGAGCGCTTAATGATGAGGGAACTGCACAAAAATCTACAAATTTCGAACAGAACGCTTGCGGAGAAACTCAAGGAAGGGTGTGGTATAGTGGTTTCCCATGAAATTGTGCGACAGGCGATACTGAGAAACAAATACTCATCAAGAGTTGCTCGTAAGAAGCCGCTGCTATCAGCACAAAATATTGAAAGACGTTTCTCCTTCGCCTTAAGGCTCATTTCTCAACCTGATGAATATTGGGACGACGTAATATTCTGTGACGAGACAAAAATGATGTTGTATTACAACGATGGACCGACCAGAGTGGCGCAAGGCATTAACAGCTTTAGAAAATCGACACATAATTCCTACTATTAAATTTGGAAAAATGTCCATTATGATTTGGGGATATATCTCAAGCAGAGGAGTAGGAGAATTAGCTTTTATAGAGTCAACCATGGACGCACAACATTATTTAGGCATTTTGAAGAGTCATTTAATCAGTAGTGCGAAAAAATTTGGGTTCATCAGAGAGGGCAAACCGCATTTCAAATTTTATCAAGATAATGACCCAAACCATAAGGCGAGTAGGGTGCGACTGTGGCTTCTTTATAACTGCGGTAAAGTTATGGATACATCAGCCCAAAGTCCATACCTTAACCCTATTGAAAATCTGTGGGTCTACTTAAAAAAAAAGTGGCTAAAAGGGAACCTAAAAACCGTACAGCACTTAAAACTGCTATATTGGAAGAGTGGCAAAATATACCGAGCAATTATGACCTAAAAAAGTTGGTTTATTCTATGAATAAACGGCTACAATCCGTGATAGATGCTAAAGGTGGCCATACTAAATACTAAATATTTTACTTTATCAAATTTTAACTAATAAATATTATAAAAAAAACTTTGTATCGTTTGTGAAAAGAGTTTCTTGACACTTGTAAAATTAAGTAAAATTTATTTTTGTTGTATTTTTCTTTAATTTTGCGTAGAACTTGCAATTTTTTTTCATGAATCTTTTATAAATACTGTAAATATCTGTAACTAATAAAAAAAATGTGTATATGGAAATAAAAGTTGAAAATTTGAGTTTTTTTCAATGTGTAAACTCATTCTTGACATACTGTATATACAGCATTTGTCGCCAACGTCATCATACGCTACTACATAGCGCTGCAGCTGCAACCAGTGTCGCCAGTCACCCCGAAAATGTACAAGTTAGTTCAAACCGCGCCGCTACAGATATCGCTTCAGTGAACAACGCAACCGCTTTACCCGCAATTGATTCTTCGACATACGCCGCTGACGATTGCGTCTCTTCGTGTTTGAACTCTGATGCTAACCCACTATCTGTAAATCAAAGAGCTGTCTTGCTGGCTACTGCTCTTGTGAAGGTACGTGATAACGCCGGTCGTTGGCAACCAGCACGTCTGTTGTTCGACTCTGGGTCGCACGCCTCCTTCGTAACGGAGTCGTGTATTTAATGCCTGTGTCTATCTAGAACTTCGTCCACTGCAGTTATCACTGGCATTGGGTCATCACAAGGAGGACGAGCTATAGGTGAGGTAATGCTTTCGCTTTCATCCTACAGTTCTAATAAATGTTAAAATATTAATATGCTAATTTTGCAAAAAATTACGAGTGATTTGTCTACACAAACTTTGGCTGTGTCGACGTGGCCACACATTCAAAGTCTATTCTTAGCAGATCCACATTTTATGAAACTCGGTCGTATAGACATATTGGTGGGCATGGACGTTATGGATCAGCTTATTAGTTCAGAAATTCTGAAAGGTCCACCTGGGATGCCTATGACGCAACGAACAGTCTTGGGTTGGACACTCTTTGGGAGAGTTGACGGTCCACCAATGCCATGTCTACAGGCTTTACATTGTGAGGTGCAACTAGAAAGAGCACTTACGAGGCTGTGGGAGTTAGAAGAGGCTCCGCACAAGACGCATCTCACCGCTGAAGAACACTTCTGCGAAGAACACTTCGAAACAACGCTACTGGGCGATACTCGAAACTTTGCTGTTCGCAATCTGTTGCGTATCGAGAGAAAACTTACCGGCGACAATGAGTTACCTTTGCGCTATAATGAGTTCATGCAAGAACTCATTGACAAGTCGATCGTACTACATGCCACACCACCCCATTATAAAGGAGTCGAGTGTTACAACAAAACTAAGGGTTGTCTTCAACGCATCGGCTAAAACTATGAATGGGAACTCACTCAATGATGCGATGTTTGTTGTTGACTGCGGATATTGCAAAGATGTACCGCCAAGTATGCGTGTCATCGAAGCACGTCGATCTGCAACGAATAGTTTGGCGCACTGATTCATTGTTGCCTATCCAAGACTACAGAATGTTACGTGTCACTTATGGGGTAGCAGCTGCATCTCATCTAGCCGTTAAGTTGTTGCAACAGACTGCAAGATATTCAGCTAACAAGTGCGAAAAGGCCGTTGCTGTCATACTCAGGGATTTTTACATGGACGATCTATTGACTGGTTCATCTTGCAAAAATGAGCTTCAGTCATTGAAAAGAAATATTTCCGAAATTCTTAGCGAAGGTGGATTTTCACCTCGTAAGTGGGCGTCAAACTGTGTAGAGTTGAACGCCTCTAAAACAATTTCGCACTACATAGCTGACGGGAAGGATGTTTACGCTTTGGGACTCATTTGGAAGACGGAACAAGACTGGTTCGCTTTCGCAATCAATATTAAACAAGCGCCTGCTGTTTTGTCGAAGAGATCATTCTTATCCGACCCTAGTACTTTCTTCGACCCCTTGGGTTTGCTCGCTCCGACCACAATTTAGTCCAAGATGTGGTTTCAAGACATTTGGCGTGCCGAGGTTGGCTGGGACGACACAGTGGTTGGAACATCGCTCAGAGCTACAAAATTTGTCAAACTTGAAAATGAATCGCTGGCTTGGCTGCGGAGCGCTTGGTTCGTTAACGGAGCTGCACGTTTTTCCGACGCTTCAGAACACGCCTACGCTGCAGTCATGTACGCACGCACAGCTCAAAGCAACGGTCATATCACGGTCGCCTTTATCTCGGCTAAGACAAAAGTGACGCCAATAAAAGCCACTACACTACCGCGTTTGGAGCTTTGCGCAGCGCATCTCGCTTCTGGGTGCTGGAATCACGTTCGCTCCGAACAAAATCCTGCAGATTGTGCCTCCAGAGGTATGTCTTCGTGCGATTTGTGTAATCATCAATTGTGGTGGACAGGACCTGATTTCCTGCTGAGCAATAACCAGTTCTGGACGCAGACTGCAACAAACCGGCATACTACCGAAGTTGGTATGCGAAGCAAGGTTCCCGCTCATGTCACAACTTTCGACAGTCATTGGCCAACGTTAATACATTACTCATCGTTTTCGAAGTTACGACGCGTCATCGCTTATGTATTAAGAGTCATACATAACGTTCGAGCTAAATCTCAATCCAACACCAAAAAGCGTTATTGACCTTCAAGTTGTCAGGAGATATTTGAAGCAAAATTACGCTTAATAAGGTATACCCAACGATTCTATTTTTTTAACGAGATCTCTCTTTGCAGTGCAAAAAAGCTTCTTCCGCTTCGCAGTTGTCTTGTGCGTTTAGAGCCGTTTCTCGACAAAAACGATATCTTACGGGTTGGAGGAAGATTAAAACATGCTGAAGTTGCACGTGATGTAAATCATCCATCGTTTCCGACATACACAAGTTTACAATGCACGCTGGACCTCGTGTAATGCAAGTCGTTTTGCAACGCCGATATTGGGTTATCGGAGTTCGTAACCTCATCCGCAACGTATACCATAAATGCGCTAAATACATATGTTTAAATCGCAAATTTGCTATGCAATCGATGGGTAACCTGCCCGCTTCTAGGATTACTTAAGCTCGTTGCTTCACCCGTAGTGCAGTTGATTTCGCTGGCCCATACCTGTACAAGTCTACGCACGGCACGAGTGCGAAATCGACCAAGCGTTGCATGGTCGATTTCGGGGTGGATATTGGGAGACAGGTATCAAACGCATATAGTATCACTTGAAACGCGTTTTACGAGAAACTTTGTTATCATTATGAAGAGTTCAGCACGCTGCTAACAGAAGTGGAAGCTTGTGTTAACTCCCGCCCGTTATGTGAAAGCTCGGCAAGTGCATGCGACCTCGAAGCTCTAACTCCTGGGCACTTCATAATTGGTGAACCACTTAAATCGATTCCAGAACCTCAGAGTAAAGTACACAGCGGCAATCTCCAACAACGATGGCGAGCAATATCTATGATCAGACAACATTTCTGGCGCCGTTGGAGAGACGAATACCTAACGAGTTTCCAGCGTCGCTCAGTGTTTTCGATCTTCACGCAACTTCAAACAAGGTGACGTGGTCGCTGTCTTCAGTGAGGCTACTCCTCCGACCAAGTGGATACTTACTAGAATAATCAAATGCCACCCTGGCGCTGATGGACATGTACGAGTAATCACATTAAAAACGTCTAACGGAGAACTAGTTCGACCAATCGCAAAATTGTGCCTATTACCGACGAGAGGAAATTTGTTCTGTGAAGAAGACCCATAAATACCAACCTATCTACATATAGACTAAATGAAACGCCTTAAGTACTTTGTATAGCTAGTTAATTTGCTTTCTCTTCTAATCAACTCCTCCAATTGCAATTTCTATATTGAACGTATCAAAATAGTTCAAGGGCAGCGGTATGTTGAGTTCGCTTATGCTAATTGTAGGGTGTTATTATGTACATGTTGACATAGCGGTTAACAGTTAATTGTAATTTGTAATTTGCCATTCTATTAGTTTTCTTCTCAAAATATATTCGTTGCTTCATTGAATTCAAAACTTTTCGGTCCTTGTACAGTCGCGTAAATTTAGAAAAGAAATCGCTGCATCAATATATCTATATAAGACATCAGAGCCTCCTCTGTGAAAAAATATGTCGTTCTTTGAAAGGACAAATAAACTTTGCCGTGGTTTTTTCCAAAGTGTCCTCGCGAACGCGAAAAATTGTGAAGAAAGAGACCCCTGAGTAGCGGAAAACCTGCAGGCGAAAAGGACGGTGTTGGACACCAACCGCTTCACGGACACAACCCAAGAAAAAAGAAAGACTCAACTATTAGAAGTGCCTGCTGCAGAACGATCCACAAACTTATTTTTGCGTAAGCATTTTAAATTATTTTATAAGTAGGACTTCATTATTATCATTGAAAAAAAGCTTTGAAAATTAAAACAATCAATAATAAAAATAAAAAATAATAATAATTTTGGGTTGTACAGCCCGTAAAATAAATTAATACACGAAACTGCGATTCACCACCGAAAGGGGGACCCTCCGGTTTCAATAACTTAAGATTAACTTCGCGATTTCGGACTCCGGATCCTCCGAAGTGGAAAAGCACCTTTCATAGAAAGGATTTTTAGATAAAAAATAAAAAAAGTACAAATTTTATACGAAAAATATCATAACTTGTTTCGATTGTAATTTTTCACCATGCCCAATCCCAATAACCTTATTCGTCCCCTCGTGTTAAATCCAACCCCAGATCAAAACTATTATGATAGCTCAAATAGTACAGAATGTCCTACAGACTCAATTTCAAAGCTTGCTTCAGGCAGCTGAAATACATAATTCGAATCTTCCAAATTTTCGTGATCAAACTATCGATCCATTATTTGCGAGCAACACCAGTGAGTTAGACAAAATTCCAGACGTCGTCCGATGTCTACGTGATTTCCCCGGAAATCCGAATGAATTTAACTCCTGGAAGAAAAGATTGACCGCATTCTTCAAATCTACGAGCCAATCAAAGGCACTCCAAAATACTACGATATACTAAACGTAGTATTAGTAAAACTAATAATTGTCGGTCAACACACACATACCATAACTTAGATCTCCAAATAGGTATACGACTTCTCACATCAATTGACAATCGTCGGCAGATCACGAAATAAATTATAGTAGTGGAAAATTTAAGCCAAAATGCTTTGAAGTTGATGAAAATAATAATCGGATGTCATACAATATTTATTTATTTATCAATTTAATACAGTCTTAAAGATATACACTTAAAATCTATTTACATAATTTATCTTAACGATTTGTCCATTGATTTGACAAGCCGTATACATATTTGGAGAATGTTTCTCATACGATATTGACCATAGTACAAATACGTTGCACCCAGTATCGGACAATTTTCTGGTTTAATTTTTTAGTATATTTTATGTTATACAAGAATTAACACGTAATTCATGAATTTATTGCTTCTAAAATAAATTATAATTAATAATAATCCATTTTAAGAACAGAAAAAAAAATTAAAATAAGAGTTCGAATTGGATACAATATGTAGACAGACAAAATATTACATTTTGAAAAAATATAAAAAATAGGGAATTAAATTAATCCAAACCTATTATTGTTGTGCAAATTTCATTTTTAACTAGGCTCTATTGGTTTTAAACCAGCGAAACAAAACCAAAAAATACATATATATATACATATATATACATATATACATATATATATACATATACATATATATATATATATATATATATATCTACATATATATATATATATATATATATATATATATATATATATATATATATATATATATATATATATATATATATATATATATATATATATATATATCTACATATACAGTGGCTCACAGCTTATTTCGTACAGTGTATATATTTTTATGTACATGGCTGTAACATCGAAACTAAAAAACTTATCGATAAGTTTTGAATGTAGACGTCTGTGTATGTGTTTAATAAACCTAATAAGAAAACGGGGAACCCCAAAAATTTTTCTTTTTGTTATGCAAGAGAGAAAAACTATTGATCAGCTGATTTTCAGCTCACATCTTATTTCGTACACAAACTTCAATGTAAGTAAGTTTCATTCTGCCGCGCAGTTACAAAGTTTTTTTGAATTGTATGAGTTTTTGGACCTTTTTAACTATTATAACAATTTTTATTATTATTATTTTAAATAGTTAAAGTGCTGTAAATTAAACATTTAGCTTTATGGGTCATCGTACAACGATGGAACAGCGTAAACTGGTAATTAACCATTTTAGGAAAGGTCAGAGTGTGCGAAAAATTGCTGAAATGACAAATTTAAGTGCCTCAACTGTCCAATACATCATTCAACGCTTCGTTCGCGAAAATCGGTTGGAGAACAAGGGCAGAGAAGCACCTAATAAGATTTTCAACGCATCAGACGAGCGTTATATTGTACGAAAAATTAAGAAAAATCCAAAGTTATCCGCTCCGAAGTTGGCTGCAGAGGTTCAGCGTGAAATAGGAAAATCATCCAGTGCTGAAACTGTCCGACGTGTGCTGCGCAATCATGACTTGAACGGTCGAGTAGCCCGAAAGAAACCATTCATTTCGAAAATGAATATACAACGCCGACTTGACTTCGCCAAAGAGCATATTATTAATACTCCTGCGTTCTGGAATACCGTTATTTTCGCGGATGAGTCTAAGTTTAATATTTTTGGCTCGGACGGAAAGTCATATGTTTGGCGTAAAGCTAATACCGAGCTATACAAGGAGAACCTTAAGCCCACAGTGAAGCATGGTGGCGGTAGCGTGATGGTTTGGGCCTGTATGTCAGCAGCCGGAGTAGGTGAATTGGTTTTTATTGAGGGAACAATGGACAAAATGAAGTACCTCGAGATTCTGAAAAACAATTTACTTCAAAGTGCAGACAAACTGGGTTTGCGGGAAGAATTTCGGTATTACCAAGATAATGACCCAAAACATAAATCTGGGATTGTGCAATCTTGGCTTATTTGAACTGCTCACACTTGATGTCTCCACCACCACAGTCACCTGACATGAATGTGATTGAAAATCTTTAGTCTATTTTGGACAATAAAATAAGAACACACAAGATTTCTAATAAGCAAGACCTAAAGAAGGTACTGATGGAGGAATGGAAAAAAATCACACCAGACATCACTCAAAAATTGGTGGATTCAATGACAAGTAGACTCCAGGCTGTCATTAACGCTAAGGGATGTCATACTAAATATTAAAATCAACTTACTTTGTTTTTAGTTTGAACTTAAAGAGACTGTACGAAATAAGCTGTGACATGAATTTTCCTATTTTTTTCTTATTTTATTTTTTTATAAAATTTAAAAAAGTAAATTTTGAAAAAGTAAATTTTGGAAAATAAAAAACAAACCTTCCTTTCAAAAATGGCATTTATATTTTGTTCAAATTTTTGCTATATTAGGAATTACGACTGCAGCAATTTTTAAACTGTCACTGTACGAAATAAGCTGGGAGCCACTGTATATATATATATATCTACATATATATATATATATATATATCTACATATATATATATATATATACATATATATCTACATATATATGTATATATATATATATATATATATACATATATATGTATATATATATATATATATCTACATATATATATATATATATATATATCTACATATATATATATGCATATATATATATATATATATATATGCATATATATATATATATATATATATATACAGTATTGTGCAAAACTTAAGCAACTGGCATAGTGCTCTCATTGATTTCAAATTTACTAAAAAATAAAACCGCTTAGATTGAATGTTTTAATATTTATTTGTTCCTTCATGAAATACATAAAAAACAACAACAACAAAAGTTCGGTATTCTTACGAAATTAACTGTAAACAACAAAAAACAAATTATACTCATATTTCATCTGTGCAAAACTTAAGCAACTTTTAATATTTTGTGTAGTATCCCTTATTTTTAATTACTGCAGCACACCTTTTGGGCATAGAAGCTACTAATTTCGTTAAATATGATTTATTTATATTTTCCCATTCAGTTTTGAGGCCTAAAAATAGTTCGTCTTTATTTTTAAAGCGCTTTGATCCCAAGCCTCGTTTTAAAATTGAAAACAAATTTCAATAGGATTCAAGTCGCGCGATTGTGCCGGCCAATCAAGCACTTGAATCTTATTTGACTGTAGCCAATCCTTCACAAACTTCGATGTGTGTTTCGGATCATTGTCATGCTGAAACACCCATCGAAGTGGCATATTCCATTCCGCAAAAGGCAACATTGCAGTTTCTAAGATGTCCTTATACATAAATCTGTCCATTTTGTGGTCAATCCTATGCAACGGACCAAGTCCACTCCCCGAAAAACACGCCCACACCATGACGTTCCCTCCTCCATGCTTTACAGTCTTTTTACAGTATCGCGGATTGAGGCCTTCACCTTTCGCATGTCGAACTCTTATTATTCCGTCTGAATTAAATAAATTTATTTTAACTTCATCACTGAACAGTACGCCAAACCACTTTTTTATGGACCAGCCCACGTACTTCTTAGCAAAATCAAGTCTGGAAAAAAATATATGTTGTTGTTTTTGTTTTGAAGGCATTAAACCAAACATACCTTTTTTTTACATGTTTTGGTGTAAGCATTGGTTTCTTTACCGCTTTGTAGCTTTTTAAACCAACTTTAATCAAATGCCTTCTTACTGTGCTTGAATCGACATTTAAATTAAGAGTATTTACTATATCTTTTGAAGACATGAACGGATTTTTTTTAATCAATTTTTTAATTTGAATAGCTTCCCTATAAGAAATTTTTTGGGGTCTTCCTCCTGAATTTCGATCTGTAACGCTACCAGTTTTTTAAAATAATCGTATCCATCTTGATATTATAGATTTGTTGATATTTAATGATTTTGCAATGTCATTCTTTGGTTTTCCTTCCTTAAATAACGATATAACCTTCATCTTAAATTGATGACTATAACGGACACGTTGCATTTTGGATTTCAATATGTTTGAAAGAACTGTGCGCTAAGAAAGACTGTTTTGTACTGAGTTAGATCAATGTTAATGCACAAAGCAGAAAAAACTCCGAAAAAGATCCGTTATTTTCTGAACAAAGAAATATCGAACACCTTTGCACTCCGAGTTGCTTAAGTTTTGCACAGATGAAATATGAGTATAATTTGTTTTTTGTTGTTTACAGTTAATTTCGTAAGAATACCGAACTTTTGTTGTTGTTGTTTTTTATGTATTTAATGAAGGAACAAATAAATATTAAAACATTCAATCTAAGCGCTTTTATTTTTTAGTAAATTTGAAATCAATGAGAGCACTATGCCAGTTGCTTAAGTTTTGCACAATACTGTATATATATATATATATATATATATATATATATATATATATATATATCTACATCTACATATATATATATATATATATATATATATATATATATATATATATATATATATATATATCTACATACATATATATCTACATATATACAGTATGTCAAGAATGAGTTTACACATTGAAAAAAAATTCAAATTTTAAATTTTCTTATCCAAAAATATTAACTTTTATTTCAATATACATATATTTTTTATTAGTTACAGATATTTACAGTATTTATAAAAGATTCATGAAAAAAATTGCAAGTTCTACGCAAAAGAAAAGAATAATACAACAAAAATAAATTTTACTCAATTTTACAAGTGTCAAGAAACTCTTTTCACAACTATTTTTATACCCTGCATAATGCAATATGCATGTTATATTCATTTCGGTCAGATGTTTGTGTCCACTTGAAGGAATCTCCGGAGATATAGACATGGATATATATTCGTGATCAGCGTCGATTAAATTTTCGATTTAACGATGTCCGTCCGTCCGTCCGTCTGTCTGTCACCTGGCTGGTTCGCACGATAACTTGAGTAAATATTGAGCTATTTCGATGAAATTTGGCATAAGTAATCTATGATCCAAGGGTACGGAGGGGATTGATATTGGGCATGATCGGTCAATAACCACGCCCACACCAAGCATTCAAAGCGACTAACCTCGAAATTTTCAAAATCTTTAACTTGCTATAACTCACACAATATACCACTTGGGACAACAATATTTTGCACATAGAGTTATATTATACTACTATATAACTTCACCAAAAGTGGATGAGCCACGCCTACTTTCTAGCGTAGCTCCCATACAAAGTGTCTGTACTTCTTGTAAATTGAAACTGCTGTAACTTCTACAATCTTCTGTCTAGAATAACCATAATTGACACTTAGATTAACATGGTAGTCGGAAATAATATGGCAGAAAATCAATGTGCCATGCCCACTCCTTTTTGGGTCTCCCATACAAAGTTGCGGAAATTAAAAAAAATGTTACCGGTTATAACTTGCAAACTATTCAGCGTAGAATAACGAGATTTAAGGTGTGGATTA
This sequence comes from Megamerina dolium, assembly GCA_963854835.1. NCBI lineage: Eukaryota > Metazoa > Arthropoda > Insecta > Diptera > Megamerinidae > Megamerina > Megamerina dolium. The sequence goes on from OY978530.1 coordinate 52,147,685, forward strand.
GTATTGTACGAGCAACTAGGCTCACAGAAAATGGGCGCACCACGCCCAGTGTTTATCGTAGCCCCCATACAAATTTTAAATTGAAACAGCTGTAACTTCGGCAATCTTCTGTCTAGAATAACCCTAATTGACACTTAAATTAATATCCTAGTCGGAAATAATCCGGCAGAAAATCAGTGTGCCACGCCCACTCCTTCATGGGTCTCCCATACAAAGTCGAGTGAATTAAACTAAAATTTTAAGCTCCATAGCTTACAAACCATTTAGCCTAGGACAACGAGACTTAGGGTATGGATTAGTATTGTACGAGCAACTAGGCTCACAGAAAATGGGCGCACCACGCCCAGTGTTTATCGTAGCCCCCATACAAATTTTAAATTGAAACAGCTGTAACTTAGGCAATCTTATGTCTACAATAACCATAATTGACACTTAAATTAATATCGTAGTCGGAAATAATCTGGCGAAAAATCAGCGTACCACGCCCACTTCTTATTGGGGCTCCCATACAAAGTTGAGGAAATTAAACAAAAATGTTAACCACCATAACTTAGAAACTATTCAACGTAGGACACCAAATTTAAGGTGTGGATTAACATTGAAAAATTAATTGGATTTACCAGAAAGTGGTAAGCCACGCCCACTTTTTATATAGCTCCCATACTAAGCCTCTGAATTATCTTAAAATCCTTTTACTTCGTCAAAGTCAACCATATTTCGGGTGTAAATTAGTAGTATATGCAAAAATTGTTTCTCGAAAAGTGGAAATAAAAGAAAAGTTGGATATTCGAGTAAACTTTTTATATATAAATCTACATATGCAGGGTATAGTTTGGTCGGCCCCAGCCGACTGTAAGGAGATTTTTTTAATTCCTTTATGCAACACTTCAACGATTAACGGTACATTTAAGTTATGTATTATGACCCGTTCCTGTGATTTTGTTTGTTAGTTTGTGATTAATTTTTGCTTTGTCCACTTCATCTGTTTAAATATTGTGTTTTTAAAATGCCAGGCAAAAGGTTATCAGCTGAAGTGGTTCAGCTTATATACTACAATCGCCAATTGGGAGAAAATGTGGAGAAGTTATCAGTAATGTTCTCTGTAGCACGTAAGACAATTTATAATGTTTTAAATCTTTCTGAAAATGAGGGTAGATTGGAGCCAAAGTGTGGAGGTGGCCCTAAGCTTAAAATTACTGATCGGGCAGAGCGCTTAATGATGAGGGAACTGCACAAAAATCTACAAATTTCGAACAGAACGCTTGCGGAGAAACTCAAGGAAGAGTGTGGTATAGTGGTTTCCCATGAAATTGTGCGACAGGCGATACTGAGAAACAAATACTCATCAAGAGTTGCTCGTAAGAAGCCGCTGCTATCAGCACAAAATATTGAAAGACGTTTCTCCTTCGCCTTAAGGCTCATTTCTCAACCTGATGAATATTGGGACGACGTAATATTCTGTGACGAGACAAAAATGGTGTTGTATTACAACGATGGACCGACCAGAGTGGCGCAAGGCATTAACAGCTTTAGAAAATCGACACATAATTCCTACTATTAAATTTGGAAAAATGTCCATTATGATTTGGGGATGTATCTCAAGCAGAGGAGTAGGAGAATTAGCTTTTATAGAGTCAACCATGGACGCACAACATTATTTAGGCATTTTGAAGAGTCATTTAATCAGTAGTGCGAAAAAATTTGGGTTCATCAGAGAGGGCAAACCGCATTTCAAATTTTATCAAGATAATGACCCAAACCATAAGGCGAGTAGGGTGCGACTGTGGCTTCTTTATAACTGCGGTAAAGTTATGGATACATCAGCCCAAAATCCATACCTTAACCCTATTGAAAATCTGTGGGTCTACTTAAAAAAAAAGTGGCTAAAAGGGAACCTAAAAACCGTACAGCACTTAAAACTGCTATATTGGAAGAGTGGTAAAATATACCGAGCAATTATGACCTAAAAAAGTTGGTTTATTCTATGAATAAACGGCTACAATCCGTGATAGATGCTAAAGGTGGCCATATTAAATACTAAATATTTTACTTTATCAAATTTTAACTAATAAATATTATAAAAAAAAACTTTGTATCGTTTGTGAAAAGAGTTTCTTGACACTTGTAAAATTAAGTAAAATTTATTTTTGTTGTATTTTTCTTTAATTTTGCGTAGAACTTGCAATTTTTTTTCATGAATCTTTTATAAATACTGTAAATATCTGTAACTAATAAAAAAAATGTGTATATGGAAATAAAAGTTAATGTTTTTGGCTAGGAAAGTTGAAAATTTGAATTTTTTTCAATGTGTAAACTCATTCTTGACATACTGTATATACAGCATTTGTCGCCAACGTCATCATACGCTACTACATAGCGCTGCAGCTGCAACCAGTGTCGCCAGTCACCCCGAAAATGTACAAGTTAGTTCAAACCGCGCCGCTACAGATATCGCTTCAGTGAACAACGCAACCGCTTTACCCGCAATTGATTCTTCGACATACGCCGCTGACGATTGCGTCTCTTCGTGTTTGAACTCTGATGCTAACCCACTATCTGTAAATCAAAGAGCTGTCTTGCTGGCTACTGCTCTTGTGAAGGTACGTGATAACGCCGGTCGTTGGCAACCAGCACGTCTGTTGTTCGACTCTGGATCGCACGCCTCCTTCGTAACGGAGTCGTGTATTTAATGCCTGTGTCTATCTAGAACTTCGTCCACTGCAGTTATCACTGGCATTGGGTCATCACAAGGAGGACGAGCTATAGGTGAGGTAATGCTTTCGCTTTCATCCTACAGTTCTAATAAATGTTAAAATATTAAAATGCTAATTTTGCAAAAAATTACGAGTGATTTGTCTACACAAACTTTGGCTGTGTCGACGTGGCCACACATTCAAAGTCTATTCTTAGCAGATCCACATTTTATGAAACTCGGTCGTATAGACATATTGGTGGGCATGGACGTTATGGATCAGCTTATTAGTTCAGAAATTCTGAAAGGTCCACCTGGGATGCCTATGACGCAACGAACAGTCTTGGGTTGGACACTCTTTGGGAGAGTTGACGGTCCACCAATGCCATGTCTACAGGCTTTACATTGTGAGGTGCAACTAGAAAGAGCACTTACGAGGCTGTGGGAGTTAGAAGAGGCTCCGCACAAGACGCATCTCACCGCTGAAGAACACTTCTGCGAAGAACACTTCGAAACAACGCTACTGGGCGATACTCGAAACTTTGCTGTTCGCAATCTGTTGCGTATCGAGAGAAAACTTACCGGCGACAATGAGTTACCTTTGCGCTATAATGAGTTCATGCAAGAACTCATTGACAAGTCGATCGTACTACATGCCACACCACCCCGTTATAAAGTGTCGAGTGTTACAACAAAACTAAGGGTTGTCTTCAACGCATCGGCTAAAACTATGAATGGGAACTCACTCAATGATGCGATGTTTGTTGTTGACTGCGGATATTGCAAAGATGTACCGCCAAGTATGCGTGTCATCGAAGCACGTCGATCTGCAACGAATAGTTTGGCGCACTGATTCATTGTTGCCTATCCAAGACTACAGAATGTTACGTGTCACTTATGGGGTAGCAGCTGCATCTCATCTAGCCGTTAAGTTGTTGCAACAGACTGCAAGATATTCAGCTAACAAGAGCGAAAAGGCCGTTGCTGTCATACTCAGGGATTTTTACATGGACGATCTATTGACTGGTTCATCTTGCAAAAATGAGCTTCAGTCACTGAAAAGAAATATTTCCGAAATTCTTAGCGAAGGTGGATTTTCACCTCGTAAGTGGGCGTCAAACTGTGTAGAGTTGAACGCCTCTAAAACAATTTCGCACTACATAGCTGACGGGAAGGATTTTTACGCTTTGGGACTCATTTGGAAGACGGAACAAGACTGGTTCGCTTTCGCAATCAATATTAAACAAGCGCCTGCTGTTTTGTCGAAGAGATCATTCTTATCCGACCCTAGTACTTTCTTCGACCCCTTGGGTTTGCTCGCTCCGACCACAATTTAGTCCAAGATGTGGTTTCAAGACATTTGGCGTGCCGAGGTTGGCTGGGACGACACAGTGGTTGGAACATCGCTCAGAGCTACAAAATTTGTCAAACTTGAAAATGAATCGCTGGCTTGGCTGCGGAGCGCTTGGTTCGTTAACGGAGCTGCACGTATTTTCCGACGCTTCAGAACACGCCTACGCTGCAGTCATGTACGCACGCACAGCTCAAAGCAACGGTCATATCACGGTCGCCTTTATCTCGGCTAAGACAAAAGTGACGCCAATAAAAGCCACTACACTACCGCGTTTGGAGCTTTGCGCAGCGCATCTCGCTTCTGGGTGCTGGAATCACGTTCGCTCCGAACAAAATCCTGCAGATTGTGCCTCCAGAGGTATGTCTTCGTGCGATTTGTGTAATCATCAATTGAGGTGGACAGGACCTGATTTCCTGCTGAGCAATAACCAGTTCTGGACGCAGACTGCAACAAACCGGCATACTACCGAAGTTGGTATGCGAAGCAAGGTTCCCGCTCATGTCACAACTTTCGACAGTCATTGGCCAACGTTAATACATTACTCATCGTTTTCGAAGTTACGACGCGTCATCGCTTATGTATTAAGAGTCATACATAACGTTCGAGCTAAATCTCAATCCAACACCAAAAAGCGTTATTGACCTTCAAGTTGTCAGGAGATATTTGAAGCAAAAGTACGCTTAATAAGATATACCCAACGATTCTATTTTTTAACGAGATCTCTCTTTGCAGTGCAAAAAAGCTTCTTCCGCTTCGCAGTTGTCTTGTGCGTTTAGAGCCGTTTCTCGACAAAAACGATATCTTACGGGTTGGAGGAAGATTAAAACATGCTGAAGTTGCACGTGATGTAAATCATCCATCGTTTCCGACATACACAAGTTTACAATGCACGCTGGACCTCGTGTAATGCAAGTCGTTTTGCAACGCCGATATTGGGTTATCGGAGTTCGTAACCTCATCCGCAACGTATACCATAAATGCGCTAAATACATATTGTTACGTTTTTATTCTGTGAACGTTTAATTCTATTTGAATTACTTTGTTCGATCACTGGATTCTGTTAATGATAACTGCAACACTTATTTTGTACAACTATATACAGCAACAATTTATTTAATAATTTCTATTTACAATCAACACTGTTTACAATCAACTATTTACTATAACACTTAAATGTACTTGCAACTTTTGCCTCTGTATCAATGTTTTCGCAATCACGTTCGGAAGTAGATTGATTGTCAATTCTCAACACTAGCTCTATTTATACTCTGTTGGCAACACCCCAGAATCTTCCTTTATCGAGATTCTTCTCTTCCTTTCTCGTTGGCTTGTTCTGGTTATCGCTTATTTCTTTTTGTTGACATTCGTTTCGATGCTGCCAATAGAGTCAGTCACAATAGTGATGAGTAATCAACTATCGATACTCGTTACACTGCCCTCCTCTTAACCTTGTTCGTCCCGAACAAGTTTTTATACTTCCCCTCGATATGGCGCAAGTCGCTCCAAGTGCACTACTTTAAACTTTGCTCTTTTATTCCAGGCACGTTGAATGCGATACACTACGTCATTTATCTTTGCTATAATCTCATATGGTCCTTCCCAATGAGTCTGTAGTTTAGGAGACAGGCCTTTCTTTCGTTGTGGATTATGAAGCATTACAAGCTCTCCTTCATAGAACCCTTTTGAATTTGCTTTCAAGTCATACCTGGCCTTCATCTTATCGCTTATCATCTGCGACCGCTCTCTGATGAACTGATGTACTTCATCCAACTGTTCCCGCTTTTCGCTAGTATAATTTCCTTCGGTTGATCTCGTTGGTGTTACAACTCCAAATTTTAAATCAGCTGGCAGTCTTAACTCGTTTCCAAAAATTGCCATTGCCGGTGTAGTAGCCGTCGTATCATGTTGTGCGCATCGATATGCCATGAGGAACATTGGTATATGTACATCCCAGTCTCTTTGGTATTTATCTACGACTTTTCTCAAATATTCCTCCAAGGTACGGTTAAATCGTTCTACCATGCCATCAGATTGTGGATGCAAAGGTGTTGTACGAGTTTTGTATATACCCAGCATACGGCATATCTCTTGGAATACAACTGATTCGAAATTTCGACCTTGGTCTGAGTGTAACTCCATCGGTACACCAAAACGAGTAACCCATTGGTTGACGAATACATCCGCAACTGTACTAGCTTCCTGATTTGGAATGGGGTATACTTCAGGCCATTTACTGAAGTAATCTATAACCACCAGAACATACTTGTTTCCTGCGTTGCTTATTGGAAATGGCCCAGCTATGTCCATAGCAATTCGCTCAAATGGAGCACCCACGGTGTATTGGTGCATCTTACCTCGACTTTTCTTAGTGGGACCTTTGGCCATTGCACATTGCTTACATTTCCGAATCCAATCAGCGACATGGTCATGACATCCAACCCAATAAAATCGGTTCTTTATTTTCTCGACGGTTTTGGTGATTCCCAAATGCCCTCCACTGGAGGCATTGTGATACTCAGCTATCACTTCATTTATTCTCGCCTTGGGTACCACTAGAAGATCATTAGTGATTTTTCCATCCACACTTTCCCATGCTCGGAATAAACATCCGTCTCGTAAGTGCAGGCTTTGCCACTGCGCCCAGTATGCCTTTGCTATTGGACTCTCATTAGCCATTTCTTGCCAATCTGGACGTATGCCCTGCTCCTTGTATTCCATAATCTTTACGAGATCTGGGTCGTTCCGCTGATCTTCTTGCACTCGTTCGGTGGTCCATGACTCCTCCGGCAATATATTCGTAAGTCGTATGTCGACAATGTGCTCCTTGCTTTCCACTCGAGAACAATGTTTACATTCCATTTTGCAAGGACGACGAGATAGAGCATCCGCGTTGCCGTGATGTCCTCCTTTACGATGTTCGATGGTAAAATCATAACTCTGCAGCCTTTCAATCCAGCGCGCCAATTGTCCTTCTGGGTTTTTAAATTGCAATAACCACCTTAGCGCTGAGTGGTCAGTTCGTAGATGAAATGACTGACCGTACAAGTATTTATGGAAATACTTTACACATTCCAGTATTGCGAGCAACTCTCTTCGTGTGACACAGTAATTTCTTTCTGACTTCGACAGGATTTTACTGTAGTATGCTATTACTTTTTCTTGCCCATCTATGATCTGAGAGAGCACACCACCTATTCCATAGCCACTCGCATCTGTGTCCAACACAAACTTTTGACCAGGTACTGGATACGCTAATATTGGTGCTGAACAGAGTTTTTCTTTCAGCTGTTCGAATGCTTTCTGTTGGTCCTCGCCCCACACAAATGGTTTGTTCTTTCTTGTCAACTCATGCAGACTGCTGGCGATGTTTGCAAATCCAGGAACAAATCGTCTATAGTAGGTGCATAAGCCTAGGAAGCTTCTTAGCTCGTGAAGATTCGACGGAATAGGCCATTCTTGAACTGCTGCTACTTTCTCCTCGTCGGTATGTACCCCTTCTGTTGTTACTTTATGACCAAGATATTTAACTTCTTGCCTGAAGAGTGAACACTTTTTCATATTCAGTTTAAGCCCTGCTGATTGTATACGCTCAAATACTTCTTTCAACTTTTCCAGGTGGTCGTTAAAATCTTTTCCCATCACAATAATGTCATCGAGATACACCAAGCACGTTTTCCAGTGTAGTCCTCTGAGTACACGCTCCATCAAACGTTCGAAAGTAGCTGGCGCATTGCATAAACCAAATGGCATGACTGTAAATTGCCATAGACCATCGCCAATACTGAAAGCTGTTTTCTCTTTGTCTTCCTTACCAAGTTCCACTTGCCAGTAGCCACTTTGCAAATCAAGAGTTGAGAACCACTTCGCACCAGATAGTGTGTCCAGAGTGTCATCGATTCTTGGCAGTGGATAGCTGTCTTTTTTCGTAATATCATTTAGCTTTCTGTAATCCACACAGAATCGAGTACTTCCATCCTTCTTCTTTACCAGCACAACTGGTGAACTCCATGGACTCGCTGATGGTTGAATAACACCTTGTTTCTGCATATCGGAAATCAGCTTAATGGCTTCGTCTCTTTTGGCCAATGGAACTCGTCGTGGTGCTTGACGAATTGGTCTAGAATCACCGGTGTCAATGTGATGCTTCACGATGGTTGTTCGTCCTCCAGTTTTTCTATTTGAAGAAAATATTGAACTGTACTTCTCCAATACTTGTAAAGCCTTTTCTTTTTGCTGTTTGGTAAGCACACCTGCCCATTCCTCCATCTGTGCTTTTATTTCCGCCTTGCCAGTTCCTGATCTTCCACTTTTTATCGACGAACCCTTTTCGCAGTCTACTACGGCAGTAACTTCCTGGCAATGACCAATCACCATTCCTTTCTTTACAACTGTAGATGTATTAGTTGGATTTAAAATTCGCACAGGTACTATTCCATTTTCTTTAGGTTCCACTAACGTCCTACCAGGTATGATGTTTTTATTTTGTATTTCTTCATCTGCTTCCACTAACCACAACTTGCCTGTCCCATCATCCACATTCATCTGTGCCCATATCACCGCTTCTGATTTTGCTGGAACCTCTTGGCGTTGACATGCCAGTACTCGTTTGATGTTCCCACTACGCTTGTAACCGATGTTCAATGGTAGTTCGACATTTGCATAGCGCAGAATCCGTTGATTTAAATCTAACGTAAATCCGTTGTCAATCATAAAATCAACACCAATTATTACGTCATCGATGATGTCGGCCACAATGAATTCATGTTCCCATGTGCAATTTCCAATAGATACTCGTTTCTTTATCTTGCCCAGAATTTGTGCATCCTCACCCGTTGCTGTACGCAATTTTATTCCCATTAAAGGCTCAAACCTCCTTACCAAATCGCTCTTGATTATAGAATGTGATGCACCAGAGTCCAGAGTTAACATGAATTCCATATTGTCCAATTTTCCATCAATAGTCAAGCTGCTTGGCACACGCTGTAGTTGTGAAATGTGAATGATGGGGCAACCCACTGTTGGAGTCAGTTCACGCCCCGCTGAACTGACTCGATTTAGTTTAACGATGGATTTGTGTTAGTGGAGCGATCGCTATCCACCTTATTCTCCTTCTTTTGTCTTCCTGGAGAATTCGATCTTGATCGCTTTCGTTGTAGACGGCAGTCACGCGCCATGTGTCCTGGTTTGTCGCAAATAAAGCACTTACCAGTAAATTTGATTTCGCGTCGACCTGTTGTTCTTCCTTCAGGCTGCACTACAGATTTGAATGCCTGACACACTGCTTCAACCAGATCTGCTGTTTCTGTTTCTAGTTGGCGTACACGTGGCATTGGTCGACACATCAAACTGGCGGCTTCAAACGTCAATGCACTACTGACTGTTTCGGCATAAGTATTTCTTGGTGACATGACTAGGGCACGCTTTGTCTCTCCATCACGTATGCCATCTATGAAAGCCTCTATTTTGATTTTTTCGACGAACTCTTCCGAATTACCGGAGAACGCTAGATGACATAAGCGCTCAATATCGGAAGCGAATTCCTGAAGGCTCTCATTACTCCGTTGCACTCGCGATCTCAATTCCACACGATGTAATTGACTCTTGTATTCATTTCCATATTTCCTTTGGAGGGTGTCCATCAGTGACTGGTAGCTACCACGATCTTTCTCTGGAACCATCTGTAACACCTCGGAAGCATTACCTTTTAATGCGACTATTAAAGCAGCAGTCTTGTCGCTATCATCCCATTGATTCTTCGAAGCTGTTGTCTCGAATTGAAGCTTGAAGATATTGAATGGCGTACTTCCGTCAAATGTTGGTGGCTTTAATTTGATTGTACTTGAATCTCTAATCACTGATGTGGCTGGTCCATTTATTTTTAGTTGGTTGAGATCGTGCTGTAATTTCTCGAACTTATCTTCCAAGTCATCTACATGTTCCTTGAGATCCATGACTTTTTCATTAATGGTTCCGGAAATTTCTTGAAATCTAATCTCAATTCCTTTTTGTAGATTTTCGATGACGTGTTCTTGTCGAGCCGAACCTTCTTGAATTTCCATACGCAATTCAGCCGAATGTTCTTGAAGCTTGTAGTCAATTGTTTTCTGGAATTCTCCCATAGCGTTTTCTTGACGTACCGAATGTTCTTGAAACTTGGAGTCAATGCGAGACGCATTTTCTTGTAGCTGTTGTTGCTGCTGTTGCATCATGGTTTTCATGAAATCCATGAGTTGACCACTCGAATCTATTTTGCTCTCTTCCTCAGCGTGCACAACTGCTTGTATATCGGCTTCCTCAAAGAACTCATGTTCTTCTACATTAATTCCCTTAGCCTCCATAGCTTGCCTCAGCCTCACCAGCAGTTCCGCCTTTGCACCTGATGACGATAGATTCATCTCTACCAACAGCTTTTTAAGCTGGTCCACTTTTAGTTGGTCAATTTTCACCATCTTTACAGAATCCCACTTCTGACACCAATTGTTACGTTTTTATTATGTGAGCGTTTAATTCTATTTGAATTACCTTGTTCGATCACTGGATTCTGTTAATGATAACTGCAACACTTATTTTGTACAACTATATACAGCAACAATTTATTTAATAATTTCTATTTACAATCAACACTGTTTACAATCAACTATTTACTATAACACTTAAATGTACTTGCAACTTTTGCCTCTGTATCAATGTTTTCGCAATCACGTTCGGAAGTAGATTGATTGTCAATTCTCAACACTAGCTCTATTTATACTCTGTTGGCAACACCCCAGAATCTTCCTTTATCGAGATTCTTCTCTTCCTTTCTCGTTGGCTTGTTCTGGTTATCGCTTATTTCTTTTTGTTGACATTCGTTTCGATGCTGCCAATAGAGTCAGTCACAATAGTGATGAGTAATCAACTATCGATACTCGTTACAATATGTTTAAATCGCAAATTTGATGTGCAATCGATGGGTAACCTGCCCGCTTCTAGGATTACTTAAGCTCGTTGCTTCACCCGTAGTGCAGTTGATTTCGCTGGCCCATACCTGTACAAGTCTACGCACGGCACGAGTGCGAAATCGACCAAGCGTTGCATGGTCGATTTCGGGGTGGATATTGGGAGACAGGTATCAAACGTATATAGTATCACTTGAAACGCGTTTTACGAGAAACTTTGTTATCATTATGAAGAGTTCAGCACGCTGCTAACAGAAGTGGAAGCTTGTGTTAACGCCCGCCCGTTATGTGAGAGCTCCGCAAGTGCATGCGACCTCGAAGCTCTAACTCCTGGGCACTTCATAATTGGTGAACCACTTAAATCGATTCCAGAACCTCAGAGTAAAGTACACAGCGGCAATCTCCAACAACGATGGCGAGCAATATCTATGATCAGACATTTCTGGCGCCGTTGGAGAGACGAATAAATAACGAGTTTCCAGCGTCGCTCAGTGTTTTCGATCTTCACGCAACTTCAAACAAGGTGACGTGGTCGCTGTCTTCAGTGAGGCTACTCCTCCGACCAAGTGGATACTTACTAGAATAATCAAATGCCACCCTGGCGCTGATGGACATGTACGAGTAATCACATTAAAAACGTCTAACGGAGAACTAGTTCGACCAATCGCAAAATTGTGCCTATTACCGACGATAGGAAATTTGTTCTGTGAAGAAGACCCATAAATACCAACCTATCTACATATAGACTAAATGAAACGCCTTAAGTACTTTGTATAGCTAGTTAATTTGCTTTCTCTTCTAATCAACTCCTCCAATTGCAATTTCTATATTGAACGTATCAAAATAGTTCAAGGGCAGCGGTATGTTGAGTTCGCTTATGCTAATTGTAGGGTGTTATTATGTACATGTTGACATAGCGGTTAACAGTTAATTGTAATTTGTAATTTGCCATTCTATTAGTTTTCTTCTCAAAATATATTCGTTGCTTCATTGAATTCAAAACTTTTCGGTCCTTGTACAGTCGCGTAAATTTAGAAAAGAAATCGCTGCATCAATATATCTATATAAGACATCAGAGCCTCCTCTGATGTTCTTTTTTTAAAAACAATATTATGTTTTAATTGGCGCCAGAGCAGGGAACCGGTAAAGTTCGCGTATATTTAAGGTGGTTAAGAACCACTCCGTGAAAAAATATGTCGTTCTTTGAAAGGACAAATAAACTTTGCCGTGGTTTTTTCCAAAGTGTCCTCGCGAACGCGAAAAATTGTGAAGAAAGAGACCCCTGAGTAGCGGAAAACCTGCAGGCGAAAAGGACGGTGTTGGACACCAACCGCTTCACGGACACAACCCAAGAAAAAAGAAAGACTCAACTATTAGAAGTGCCTGCTGCAGAACGATCCACAAACTTATTTTTGCGTAAGCATTTTAAATTATTTTATAAGTAGGACTTTATTATTATCATTGAAAAAAAGCTTTGAAAATTAAAACAATCAATAATAAAAATAAAAAATAATAATAATTTTGGCTTGTACAGCCCGTAAAATAAATTAATACACGAAACTGCGATTCACCACCGAAAGGGGGACCCTCCGGTTTCAATAACTTAAGATTAACTTCGCGATTTCGGACTCCGGATCCTCCGAAGTGGAAAAGCACCTTTCATAGAAAGGATTTTTAGATAAAAAATAAAAAAAGTACAAATTTTATACGAAAAATATGACTTGTTTCGATTGTAATTTTTCACCATGCCCAATCCCAATAACCTTATTCGTCCCCTCGTGTTAAATCCAACCCCAGATCAAAACTATTATGATAGCTCAAATAGTACAGAATGTCCTACAGACTCAATTTCAAAGCTTGCTTCAGGCAGCTGAAATGCATAATTCGAATCTTCCAAATTTTCGTGATCAAACTATCGATCCATTATTTGCGAGCAACACCAGTGAGTTAGACAAAATTCCAGACGTCGTCCGATGTCTACGTGATTTCCCTGGAAATCCGAATGAATTTAACTCCTGGAAGAAAAGATTGACCGCATTCTTCAAATCTACGAGCCAATCAAAGGCACTCCAAAATACTACGATATACTAAACGTAGTATTAGTAAAACTAATAATTGTCGGTCAACACACACATACCATAACTTAGATCTCCAAATAGGTATACGACTTCTCACATCAATTGACAATCGTCGGCAGATCACGAAATAAATTATAGTGGAAAATTTAAGCCAAAATGCTTTGAAGTTGATGAAAATAATAATCGGATGTCATACAATATTTATTTATTTATCAATTTAATACAGTCTTAAAGATATACACTTAAAATCTATTTACATAATTTATCTTAACGATTTGTCCATTGATTTGACAAGCCGTATACATATTTGGAGAATGTTTCTCATACGATATTGACCATAGTACAAATACGTTGCACCCAGCATCGGACAATTTTCTGGTTTAATTTTTTAGTATATTTTATGTTATACAAGAATTATCAACACGTAATTCATGAATTTATTGCTTCTAAAATAAATTATAATTAATAATAATCCATTTTAAGAACAGAAAAAAAAATTAAAATAAGAGTTCGAATTGGATACAATATGTAGACAGACAAAATATTACATTTTGAAAAAATATAAAAAATAGGGAATTAAATTAATCCAAACCTATTATTGTTGTGCAAATTTCATTTTTAACTAGGCTCTATTGGTTTTAAACCAGCGAAACAAAACCAAAAAAAAACAAAAAAAAAAAAAAATATATATATATATATATATATATATATATATATATATATATGTAGATGTAGAAATATATATATATATATATATATACATATATATATATATATACATATATATATATACATATATATATATATATATATATATATATCTATATATATATATATCTATATATCTATATATATATATATATATATATATATATATATATATATATATATATATATATATATATATATATATATATATATATATATAGAGAGAGAGATTTGGCTGTTAAAGGTAATATTTCATAGTTTAATATTAAGTAACTTTTATAAAAGTATGTAAATAAATATTTTTGGAAGATGCTATAAATGCGAAGAGTGAATATGAACCCTCAACTTCAATCCATATCATTCAATCGTTAGAAGAAACGGAATGCAGATGGAAAAAACTAAAAATTTAGAGTTTGAATTCGATGTAAGATACATCTTTAAAGAAATTTAAATTAGTTTAAAACAATTCAATCGTGTCGGAGAGTTTGTCATTTTTAACTAGAATCGATTCGTCTGAAATCTGCTGAACTAAAATTTAAAAATGGGAAAGTTTAAATAATAAGTAACTACTAATAAATGTGTCTTTAAAATATCCTAAATATTTGATATCAAAATCATTTACATGAATCATAAATCCAACTAAATTAGTATGATACTGACGGAGAGACGATTGAAAGTATCAGAAAAGTAAAATAAAGTGATATATCTATTGATCTACTCATCAAAGGTTGAATTAATCAAAAAATTCGCTGCTAGCTGTTCATCCTTTTCACACGCAATATAGGCCTGCAGTACCAGCAACTCAGGAAAGCCAAGAGCTTTAAGCTGTACAATCGGAAAGGAAAAAACAAATCAGATTTGTAAATGGAATAAAAAAGGAACACTTACGCGTTCAATAGCATCACGATCTTCTTCTGTTAAATCACCGCCCACCGGCATTCCATCGTCCGCACTTCTCTCAGCATGACTATTATCAACGGCAGCATCAGTAGAGGCAGTAACTGCGTTAGCGTCACCCGATCGATCGTTACTAACATTTGCACTAACGGAGCAAGCTGCATCTGCATTATCACTGGAATCGCTATCAAGAGCTGCTGCAGTAGCTGCAGATAGCTCAGCAATAGCAACAGCGGCAGCAGCACGTTCACGCATAAATGTTTCAACGGCAGCAGCACGACGTTCTGCCGCACGATCAGGCCGTGGAGGTAGTTGATCATAAGGAATAGTGTCAGCACCGGCGTCACCACTTTCAGGTGGACGCTGTCGAGCAGGCGGCCCATCGCCACCAGCGCCTGGAGCTATATCTAATGGGCGTACATGAGGACCATCACCTGAAGCAGCTGCACGTGCAATTCGAGCAAGTTGTGCCCGACGACCTGGTGTCATAAGTCTTCCACCAACTGGTTGATTTAACATTCTGAGAAAAGCGTCTTGATTATCAGATATTAATTGCAAAAGAGCGGGATTGTTTCGTCCAATCTATGCATTAGAAGTTCACAATAATAAACAAGCTACTGAAGATATTGAGACGTACCTGTTGCAGCACAGCATGTAGGAGATCAGGATTTTGAGAAACCAGCGAACGCATTTGTACAAATTGTGGTTGATCACGTAAGAACTCAAAAGGATCTTATGAAAAAGAAAAAACCAAATAAATTTAATTCATTGACGTATGTATACGTGTGGGTCAGTAAATTTCTGATAATTGAAATAAGGAGCACCCTGTTATGCAAGAAACATTACGCAAGCGATACCTCTTGAAAAAAATTATGGGGAATTATGGTCGCCCATTGGAGCTAAGCACGCCTCAAATGATCGACAAAATCCACACAAAAGCAATTGCAGGTAGAGCAAGGTAGGTTGATAGGTAGGTATACCTTCTTTGTTAAGGAAGATTGTCAGATAAAATTTTTATAATAAAACTCTATTCACTACAATACGCATAATTTCCAATAAGTAGCAATGGCAAAATTAGGCAAAATAAATTAGGTACGTATTGCTCTCACATGCCGCATATTCTCCAAATTAAGGCCCCTGTGAATATTTTCTATTTCCAAACATTAAAAAATTGCTCGGAGATTGAAGAGGTCTTTGATGAAACAAACGCTCCGAAAACTCGTATTATTTGGAGGTCACAAAATATTGAAAAAGCATTAAACGAAGTGTATTTTACCGAACAGGTTGTTCCTTATTTAAATTTTCTGAGATTTATTAATCCACCTTCGTACTGTGTTACTCAATGCTGAATTCTATATTACCGTGTTGACCTGCAGCAATATCACCTCCTTCAACCATATTTCGACGAGCAGCAATACCTGCACCAGCACCACCAGGGGCAGCGATACCTTCACCGCCACCACCACCACCAGGAACAGCGATACCTTCACCGTCACCACCACCAGGAGCAACGATACCCCCACCGTCACCACCACCAGGAGCAGCGATACCTTCACCACCTCCAACACCATGAGCAGCGCTACCCTCACGAACTGCACCACCAGGAGCTGCGATTTCAGGAACACTAGCACTAGGAGCAGCGCCTTGAATTCCAACACCATAGCTACCGTCACCACCATCACCTGGTGCAGCACCAAGAATACCAATAACATTGCCACCATCACCACCGATACCAGGAACAGCGCTACGAACTCCAATACCACCATCACCACCTCCCCCAACAGCAATGCCAGATTGATTTCCAATTCGATCTACACTACCATCTGCTGCACTTCGTTCATCATTAGCAACACCTTCTGCAGCGGCTGCCACATTCTCTGGATTCAGATCTTCCTCGTCCGGTATACCACTAATTAAATATTCTACGGCACGTTCTGGATTATTAAAACTAGCCGTCATTGCATGCACAACACGCTCCCGGCTGTAGCCCATTTCAATCATCGATTCCACAGTAATATTATAATCGATGCCCATAAGTAAATTTGATTCAGCACGCGTCTGAAGCGATGTATTGGAAAAAACGCCGGCCAAATCACCACTTGAATAAGTACCACCACTGCCACCAGATTGTAGAGATACTCCTGATGCAGATGAGCGTATACTGATATTACTTCCCACTGGACCAAGAACTGTGCCACCACCACTATCACCACTGCCAATAGAATTGGCGTCCTCATCTTGCGCGAGACATTCTTCATTGCTTATCTGATATCTGTTAGAGCCATCACTGGTTGTGTCCATGTCCTCAGTACTGTGGCCAGTATTGTCTCCTGCAACAGTGGAGGTTTCATCAATAGCATGTGTTTCTGCATGAGACGAATCCGCATTTGCACCAGAATCTGGTTTTTGCGTTGAAGCACACAAATCTCGTCGTACTAAGACAACAACAAATTTTTTTTCGTCTACATTATAGGAAGCAATAGTCCTTTCGTCATCAAGAATGATACCAGCATATATTAGCTTTTGTTTTTCCACAACATATTCTGATCCTCGTTCCAGATAAATTTGCTCTTTCAACTGCAGCACCTACAAAGCAACCAAAAAATTATAATAAAACAGTGACAATCTTTGAGTCATTCCAGTGCTGTAATAGATAAATTTATTTACAGTTTTTTCTCCTCCAATATCTATTGTGAATGTTTGCTGTTGCAAATTTTTTACAGTTATAATCATTATAGTGATGATTTACTCCTCTAATCCCACAACAATCGTTAATCCAAACTGTTAATATAAAAAACAAAATAAAATCATTAATTCATTACTTGCAAAAACATGTCAAATATTACAACTAGAAAGTAAAGTAGTAAAGTATATTCAAGTAAAGGGGATGTTATATTCGAGTTGGTGTTCTTTTGGAACTCGCAGATAATAGCTGCATTCTTTTGTAAGTTGTAAAAGAACATAAACTCGCTTATAATTTCCCTTTAGTTACTTAGCAACGCTGGTGGTATATATGGTTATTTGTGATATTTGTAAACGAAATAAAAACAAAAAAAGAAGCAATTCTGTGGAATCTGTGCTAAGTATATTCGTTTATTTAAAATAAATTTTAATTTGCACTTGCTTTATTTTGCTTAGTTTTGTTTATATTTACAATAATTTGACGTGTTGTTGAAATTTTCTGAGCACATTCCAGTAGCGTATTTACAATAGCTTTGTTTTTTGACTTTGTAACCGTATTACGCAGGTCGCCTATTCGTGGTAGCAGATTTTTTTAGCCGCATCGAAAACTCGCCAAAAATAAACGAAAATATTGATAAAGAATCCAACTTGAACATGTCCGAAACAATTCATTAAGCAGAGGAAGATTTATTAGCACACTTTCTCATAAAAGAAATCGGAAATAAATCTAAAACCCAAATCATAATAATATGCAGTCCAGAAGCTGAAATTCAAACTACACATAACGGAAAAATAATACAAATTAATCCGATGCAAAACGAAGATACACTCAAAGCTATTTTACAAATGCACATTAAAGGGGGCGAAGTTGGACTTTTCTCAGATATTGAGGAATCCAACTATGACAGAATTCAAGTTTTATTGATATCTATGTCCTCTTGCAATAGCAAATTACAATTTAGAAGTGTACAAAGAGAGCATCAGAGATACTGCGAGAAGAACTACATAAACAAATCTCACTCTATTATAAAAATGAATCGATGCATAGTGGAATTAACGAGACCTATAATAGACTTAAGGACAAAATTTATTACCTAAAATTTAAAGAACACATACAGCTGTTAATTAACAACCGTCAAAAATGTCAACAGATTAAATATGATAGGAAACCAATTAAACCAAAATTCAATCTAACCGAAACACCCACCGACAAAAATGAAGTGATCCACATGGACATATTTCATTTTAACAAACATTCATTCGTCACTGTAACTGATAAATTAACAAAATTTAACACCGCTTATAACATAACAGATAGGAACTGGAGAGCAAAGAAACCCGTAAAATTCGGAAAACCAAAAAAGATTATAATGTATAATGAATTCAGAGCAGAACAATTAATTCAATACTTAAACGCCGAAGATATCTAGGTGCACCTTACCAAACCCAATAATCACACAGAAAACGCAGAAGATTCACTCAACCTTGTTGGAAAAACTAACGATCCGAGCCTCTCAATAAAAGTGAGCATGCTAATCTTTATAGCCAACTATAATGATCGATATCACTCAACCATCAAATTACACATCATACACCCAAAAGAGGTGAGTGAATGGCTCAGTGGTTAGTGAGTTGGCCTTCTGATCTGTAGGTCGTGGGTTCAATTCCCGGTTGAAGCATAACAAATTTAACATCCAAAACAAAGATTTTTCTTTCGAGCGGTACCACCTGTCGGCAAGAAATTGGCGAATTTTCCGACAGTAACAATTTGCCGTCAAAAAGCTTCTAAAAGAACTCTGTGACAAAAGCTCAGAAAAAGTGATGTCGTAAAGGTTCTGCCATTCGGAAATATATAGGTCCCTTCTAATGATGTCCAAAATTTAACATGCACAAGAAGAGCGGAAGAGAAGCTCGGCCAAAGAGCCCTTCAGGGCTTTAAGTACCACATACTTATTTTTTTTATTTCAAATTTGGTAGAAGAAATCCAGGAAAATATAAGACAGGGAGAAATAAGTAACAAATAAGAAGAGAGATTTTATTAATTTTGGAGGCACAATGTACAAATGGATGTTCGGGGTAATGGAGGATGAAGACATGATATTATTAATCACTTAAAAGTAATAGAATAGCCACAATGCTATAATAAATGTAAATAAGCAAATTTTTATAAATGACCTTTTTAATAATTCAATCACTTCAATGAAAAAGTAATAGAAAATGGCAGGGTTAAAATTTTAAAAGCATTAAATAAAAATCTCGAATACAAAGTGCTATTATATAAAGCAATCTGAAGCCAATCTGGACTTATGTTATTCAGTTAGGGGCATCGCATCTCCCTCAAATATCGAGAAATTGCAGCGAATGCCATCCAAGTGCCTGCGAATAATTGTAAACGCTAGCAACATTAACATCCATCGAGATTTGAATTTTCCCACAATTTCTGAGGAAGTTGCAGTCCTGCAGAAGCTACATTCAAAAATTACACAACCATCCGAATCCTCTTGCTAGGCAATTGTTGCTGAGCACAGGCCATCGACGATTAAAAAGAAACGACACATTGAATAAGCTGTACTGAACCTCGCGACTCAGCAAATTGTGATGGAACAAAGGGAATATCACACAATTTTAAGTTAGTTTGTGAGATTTGAATACTTGTTTTGAGTTTCTCCGAATAGAAGAAAGATTCAATAAATTCTTAGTATTTGAAAAAAAAAAATTTAATAAAAATACACGAGGAAGATGTGGAGTTAACAAAATTTGTTCTATACAATGACCGAATGAACAAACTAAGGTATATCGAAGGAAAAATTCAAGAAATTCAGTATAATATAGCCGCCGCTAAACGTAACCTAATACATCCAGGAATGTTAAGAGAATATTTTTGCTTCACACAGATGAAGCAAAAGATTCTTTAAGCAATATGTAAAGCTAATTACGCCGTTGTCATATAAAGAAAATAGATAAAGAAGATGAATCGATTATAATAATTAATAAATAACATTTTACATATAAGAATTGAATTGTATTGAATTGAATTGTATCTTTACTAGTGATTGTGAATTTAAGTACAATAATAAAACAATAATTAAGGGAATAGCCGATGACACCTTACTAATAAAGAACGCCCATAATGTCTTATCCAAGATTGTGATGACGTGATGTGAGGCCATCGACGATTAAAAAGAAACGACACATTGAATAAGCTGTACTGAACCTCGCGACTCAGCAAATTG